>VZRR01003451.1:474220-653491 GCA_013398015.1 Oreocharis arfaki | reverse complement strand
CCCCCCCCCCCTTTTTTTTTTCTTTTTGCTTACCATATCACCTTGTCTCTCAAGGACAGCACATTGCTAAAATGCAGGCAGAGATTTATTGGAGGGACAAGAAGGACTTTACTCCTCCTGCTTTTCTGCTCCTCAGCTCACGTCTCCCACTTCTCTGCCAGTCTGGCATCTCTTATGCTGCACTGAGAGCTGGAAGAAAGTAAGCAATGGATCAAGGAGAACATCTTTCCCTGCCCCTGTCCGTAGCTTGACATGGGGGAGGATAGCCTTCTGTTGGGAAACATGGGATGTTGCCTTCATTACTTGCCCCAGAATAAAGGCACGTTGTCTCAGTCACCATAGCCACTGGGTTGCTTTCCTTGTCTTTCTTCCCCCTTTCTGGAATATCTTGAAAAATAGCCTACAATGAAACCTGCACAATAATAGTTTTCTTCCTTATGATGGTTTGATATACAGTGGATTCCATGAATAGAGATAGCAATTGTTTCCTTATCCTGAGGTCTCATGGGGATTCACATAAAAAAAATTAAAGTCCTCATAGTGCTGAAGTGGGTGCTGTCATACCTGCAGTATGCACTGCAGCCTCCTGCCAGACTCTAGCTTTGGTTTAGATGCACTGCTGCTTCACCTGGGAGCCAAGTGCTGGTTGCTGGACCCTGATTCTTGGCAGTACTGGATCAAAACGACTCTTCTACGATGAATTTTGAGGGAAGGGTGGTTCTTCTTGGTCTGGGTTATTACCATTGCACTTTACGTAACCCGGTTGTGCACCTACTGCTCAGTCTCCTGTTTCTGTCTTGTTTAGAATTCGAGTTTCGTGTGCAGCTTTGGAGAAGAGGATTTGAGGTCCTGAGACACTCAGGAATCTTTAAAAGTTCTATGCTTAGTTTGCTTTTAGCTATTTGAATGGACTAATAATTAGCAGAAATAACTTAATAAATAGAGTGGTGAGAGCGAGGTACTGAGTGTGTATACTGAGTTGTTATCCAACTGGAAATTAAAATTCTCACTATGCTGGAAATTCACAGCTAATGACTAATAACATAGCCAGTATTAGATCTAACTTAATCCAGTCTTACAATGCTTGTAATAGATGCACATTCCTCTTCAGAGTTAATTTTCAGGGTGCTTATAAACATCACGGTCAGTTTATTCCATTTACTCTCTTGCTTTGTGGTGGATAAGACTTAGGTAGAATTATCTGTACTCAGTATGTGCCTATAGAATCATCCAATCATGTAAATTCAGGGGCACTATTTTTAATCAGACAATATAATTGGTACTAATCTTGAAATAAATGGTGCTCCTGAGAAGCAGGAGCTCCTGTCTTCTCCGGAGCACCATCTGTGTGGCTCATATGCAATCAGCAATATTTATATTAAATGCTATCTATTCTGCCTCATCTGCTGTTTGATTTCCTCTCTCTGAGTCTCATGCTATGACCAAAACAGGAATCACAACAGCCAACTTCTGACAAGTAATTTTTTCCCTTGATCTGCTATGTATACATTGTTAATGCAGCTTTGTTCAGTTCTTTTGTCAACATTCAGTGCTCACAGTACACCCAGTCTGCCCAGTGCAAGGTCCTTCACTCAATTTTCTTTATGATTTCTATGAAGCTTTTTATATATCTCCCTCATATCTTCTAAAACTTCACTGTTTTCTCTATTTCATCACAAACATATGGATCCTACATTGTCTTGTCCCAAAATACCATGTTAGGTTATCTCCAGAAACACTGTTCTGCTACTCAGTTACCAGAAGACCACTATCTGATTGTTTTGTTTGGTTGGTTGGTTGTTAGTTTCAGGTTTTAAGAGGCAAAATGTTACTCTTTTGGCTAAAAAAAAAGTATAATAGAATTGAGCATACATCTTTCACATTGCCATTTTGCTAACAAATGTGCTTTTCTTGTTCTTTCTTTTTTCTTACGTCGTAAGGGGTTTGTAAGCAAGCTGGATGAATTCATTCACTGGTTAAATGAAGCCATGGAAACAACAGAGAATTGGACTCCTCCTAAAGCAGAGACAGACAGCCTTAAACTGTACCTGGAGACACACTTGGTAGGATAAGATTATACTATGATTGCTATCAGTAATTGAAGTGTTCTGCTGTGCTTTTTATTTGATTATTATTTTTAAATTACTAGCGTGCATCTCTATTTTAATGTGAGATTTGCAGCATTGCGGTTTATTTTAATGAAAATACCAACAAATTATTTTCTGAATTTGAAATATGTACTGATAACTTCGTAAAAATTAAATTAAAAGGCAGAATTGCATTACAATTGAGAGTTTATGTCCAAACTGAAAGAAAAGACAATAGCAAGAGGAGAGAAGATATTTTTTTCTGCTGATCTTTCTAGGATTTTTACTACAGTGTAACATTAATGAAAGTCTTATTAGTGAGGAACTCTTATTCTATCTCCCACAGTTTTAACATCGCACAGTGTCATTTAAATAAAATATTTGGAACAGTTATTTCAGTTATTTCACTTGATGTGCATTTCTGTCATTTAATTAATATAGATTTTATATTGCAGGTAGAAAATAGAGCTCAATGTATACTGTTCAATGGGTAAATGTCTTCAGAGGTAAACTACTCCAACTGGTAAAAGGAAAATAAGAAGAATATGGAAAATTAAACTAAGAAATTTCCTCTCTTTCTGCCAAAATCTTAGGTTCTTGCCAGTACGAAATGGGATAAAACATGGTGATACCATGAGCCAATGACCTAGGCATCCCAGCTATATGAAACAGTACAGTAGCTGAGCCCGCATCAGATCATAAACCCCCAAAGCTCAGTCTCATTTCCAGTCTCTGATAATCTTATGGTAGAAATTTATTTGACAGTCCCAGGAAGTCACGTGATGCATTACAGGAAAAAATGTCATCTTAATCCCTACTGTAATAGTCGAGTGACCATTATTAAATTAATTAAGTATACATCAACCACATGCACATTTAGAACCAAACTGAAAACTGTCTTCAGGATTTCAGCTATGCAGAAAGTTCTTGTGTCTTTTGTTCTTAAATGTTTCTGTGGTAGTAGTGCCCACAGGCAGTCACTGTGTCCGCTGTGGTAGTCTATCAAATGCAGTGTGAAGACACTTCATTTTTCCTTATGTTGCAGATTTTGGGTTTTGGGGCAGAGTTCAGATTTTTGCCTTGCGTTCTGCACACACTCAGTCCCATGATTCCCGTTGTGTTTACAGGTGCTCTGAAGCCACAGAGCGTGTTGTGAAATCAGACCTCAGAAGAGGCATTGGTCACTTCAATTTGTTTTCCTTGTACTCTGCAACATGAGACTTTTGATGAGAAGTTTCTATGAGTAGAATCACGATTCTCACTCTTGGCTGGATAAAAAGAAACATATTCCAGGTAGCAGGGCAATCACCAGGCTGAGAAACTCCCACGGTCAGTTTCTTTTTCCCTTTCTTTCATGGGAAGGAGCACCATAGCTGATTTGCAGGCAAATTACTTCCAACTTTGCCATGTGGTTCTTGGGGAGGTGAGGCCAAACCCATCTTTATCAGACTGGAATGTGGAACAGTAGCTCAGAGGCAACTCCGCTAGAGGTAGTCCTAATATGTGGGGACCTGTACAATCTCACTTTCCTCTGTCAGTACTTAGGCCCCAGCTGCACTCTGTACCTGGGGTAAGAAAATCCTCATATACTTCAGGATCACAATGTTATGAAACAAGTTGGGGATTTTTTTACTTCACTACAGAAGTAAAATATCTAAAGAATGGTTCAGTTTCTATTTGATAATATTATAATTATTTTATGGCATCTATGGCCAGTGAAAAACCCACTGAATAACCTGAAAAAACGTAACTGAGTTTTGTTTCTTGAATTTCAGAAAATGTATGCTATCATACTAGTTTCTACACAGCAGAAAATATAGAACATTTTTGTAGCATGGAAGATAGTTATTTGTATTAACTAGATTGTCAGCTTTTCAGTGGCTTTTATCTGTCAGACATCCTAATCTGTGTTTAAACAGAAGTATATGAACTTCAATTCATGTTAAGCTCACTGTTGAAACTTCCCTTAGTTGAGCGTTGTAAGGCAATGGTGATCATGGTTTGTGTGAGTGACTTTTACTTCTCATTTTCTTCTATTACCTGTCAGGTTATGCATGTCAGACTCACCTAAGATATGCTGAAGTACAGGACTTAGAACTTTACAAGATTAGGTTACGGACTTATGGGTTTATAATACTGACACTGGTAGTAAACTATCTGGGAAAACAAAGAAAATACCTTGGTTCTTACCCATGTACTGCATCTATACCAGCATATCTCATAACTATTTCCTCACTGATGCAGGTTTTCTCATCATAGAATCAGTGAAAACTCAGCGTAGATAAGTATTTTTATTAGTAGAGACATGTCCTTAGCCTTTGGCACAAGTTATCAATTCCATGAATTGTGATACTGTTTTCTTCGAAATACATTTGTTGTGATGACAAAATTAGTGCCATAGAGAGAGAATAATTTGCATTTATGAATGAAATCTTTTCTGTCAAAATTTAAGAAAAGAAAATACCAGGGGCAAGAAAACACAAAGAATGTACTTGTTCCCTTTGTCATTGGCTGGGAAAAGTCCTGCAGAGGCGACAAGGACAAGGTTGGGAACATCCTCCAAATTTTTCAGTATGTAAAATTGTAGGCTGTCGCTTTAGGATTCCAATGTAAAATGTTGATAAGAGTGTGAATTTTAAAATCTCTCCCCGCTCAGCCTTGCTTTTCTTCATCTTTGATATTTCAAGAAGTAGTGTGGCACAGACACGTAGAGTGTGTTTAAAAAAAAAAAAACAGCATCACAAGAAACATACAGCACCAACTTATGAAAACCTTTGCATAAAGTAATGCTCACATGAGGAGTCAAATCTCTTGAACAGGGTGGCAATACAAATCTCTATTACAAGTGCCATAGCATGACATCAGCTTAAATTGGTACAATTCCCCAAACAATTGTTCCTCTTAATTCTTATACCTGACCTGGCAGTACTGTCCGCAAGGATGTTAACACTTTGACTCACATGAATTTTGTTTGTCTATTGCTCTTGGCTCAGCAAGAGCTGCGTGCAGAGGCATCTCTGTAAGCCTCTGAAGGTCCCATCTGGACAGCTCCTGAAACAGTGAAGCACGCTGTGGTGAAGGTGGAAGGCAGCCTCTCCTCAATTTAGTCTGGTTTTTCCAATTATCTCATCTGCACAGAGACTACCTGGGTAGTTCCTGGGCCACCAAGGGAATTCACAACTAAATGCACTGTGTGCACGCAGGCACAGGCCTGATACCCAAATACACCGCAATTATAATTATCAACTGTAAGACATATCAGAATTTCATTCTTAAATCACAGTTACAACTTAAACTCCATAGATTTTGCTGCAATAAGAAGCCATACAGTTTGCTAAACAGTGAGAATTTTTTCTACAAATTGAAAGGTAGTCTACATCTTGAATATGTGCTGAAATAGACAATCTTCATCTTAGAGAACAGTTTTCTTGCAGATTTTAAAAACTCAGTACCCTGATGTTCTGCAGAACAAAAGTTGCTATATGCTTCATTTTAGATAACACCAAAGCACAAATCTATAAATGAAAATGCTCTCGGAGATCCCTGGAATAGTGGCTGAAATTATTCCTTCAATTTTACAGGTCTTTGCAACTCAGTAATGTTGGTTAAACTGATTTGGGAGCTGTGTGCTTCCCATTCATATGGAAGAGCTGACATGGAGCAGCCACCCCTTGAACATCTGGCACTCTGCAGGCAGCCACCCAAGCCAGCAGATGTCGAAAACACTAATATGTTTTCATAAAACAGGCATGTTTTTCAGCAGAAATCTACTTTTCCACAAAGGCCTGAGTCCTACTAGAGAAAAAGTGAAGCTGGTTTTGAATTTTTTTAACAATTAGGTTAAAATCAGTTCCCAATGAAAAGATAGCTTCATTTAGTTTGCCAGAAAGGAACTTCTGGAAATGGTTTCTGATTCACTTTATCTTTTGTATCTCTCCTTTTCTGTTATGCTGATTCTTGCCCATTGGCACCCTGATCAAAATCAGCTACTAGCAGACTCTAAGAATAGACTTGGTGGTACACAAATCAGTTTCCATCAAAAACAGTATCCTGAAGGCAGCTTATGAGCTGAAAGCATCTATCTAGGTGGTACTGCTGTGCTTGTGAAGCCAAGCAGACTTTCTAACCGTCTTGACAAATAAGAATTCACCACGTATCTCTTGACCATTTTAGTTTGCTAGAAAAGACATTTAACTTTATCCATGGCCTGATAAGATACATTGTTTTAGCACAGTAGAAAAGTGAGCTAGATACTGTGAAGAACTGCTGAGGAAAAGGTTTAGACAAAAGGCACTATATGTATTTGCTGAGGCCTGGAACTTTTAATTCTGTAGTCTTACCTTTTTCCTTTGTTGTTAACACAGTACTTTGTTTTCTTGTTGCTGAACAACTCCTACTTGTGTACGATAGTGTGGTGTGCTCTTAAGTCATTTGTACTAAGCCATTTCTGTGTCTTGAGTCATACTTAGGGCTAGGGAACACAAGAATTTTAAATGAGATCCTGCAAATGAAAAATATATTTTACATTTATTTAGGTGCAACTTTTTTAATGCTTCTTGCATTATTAGTAGATGTCGGCAAACAATATTTTTTCAGTAGAGATAAAACTAATTAAGGTAAAGTCTTAGGAATTTTGTATTAGTAGTCAAGGATTTTTGTCCATTTTTGTCCATTAAGACTGTCCTAACAGTCTCCTCCTTGAAAAAAATTAATTGTTCACACCAGGGTTATTCGCTTCTTGTTTTTTTAAGGCAAAAATATATGTTCTATTTAGTTGAAACTAGAACAGCAAATACTGTTCTGTGAAAACTACAAGTGGTGAGGATTGCACATAGTAATTGCAGTATGAAGTGTGGTTTGGATATGCTAAGTGATAATTTCCATGAATGATAATTTCTTAGTTTTCTTTTCAGAGCCCTGTCAGTAATATTTACTCCAATTTAGTCACAAGCTTTGTGCCACATTAAAATCCTTTTTAGCGCAGAATTGGTTTATTATATTAACCTTCTCAATCACCGTATTTACTTTACTTGCTAGAGTCTTAAAAATATCATAGAACAACCATCATTAGTATTAGTATTTCAAAACAAATTAGACAAGTTGATTCACGCTTGCATTTACTTTCCTTCTGTATGTAAAGTTTAGATGTCATCTCCATTCAGAACCAAATTCTTCTTAAGATACAGGGGGCTTGAGTTTTATTATCTAAAGAGAAATGAAATAAGAATTTTTCTGTCTCCATTAGAAATGTTTCTGGCCACATCATGGGTCAGCACTTTCTGAGCTGTAAACAGCAAATGCTTTCATACAGAAAATAGATTGTATTTTCACATTTAAGAAATTATGTTGGTGAAGTAATGATACCTCAGTGATATTTCATGATACCTGATTGTCTGTTTGTAACAAGGCTGCTATGTCTGAAAAAGAGATTATTCTCATCTCCCTGGAAAATCTCATTTTCTGAAAAATGTCAGTTTAGAGAAGTATTAAATATCTATTCTTATTGAAAATAAGGTTAAATACACATGCCTTGGGGTAATCTTCTGACTGTCTTTGTGGTAGCAGTGGTAACAGTAATTTTATTAAAGGTATTAAAGCCTCTGAAATGGCTAAGTTATGTATTGTACTTTTGCTATATGGGAATTTCCAATGTTCATGGCAGCTAATTTAGATAATTTTCTCAAAATACAGAATACTTTCTGCAGGATGATGGTGCTAAAGAGTGAGAACCTTGAGTGGCCTAATCTTTTGTTTCTTAAAGGACTTTGATTTGAATTTGTTTAGATTATTGCTAGTTTGAATTTTTAAATTTTATGGGTTTTTTTAATCTTGAAAGGCATTTTGAGTATGCATGGGTTCCTGAATGTATGTCCTTTTGTCTGCAGAACATACTAATCAGAGATGCAGACTAAACTCAGCAGATTTCACACGCAAATAAAATGATTTAATAGGAAGTAAGACAGCAAAATTAAACAAACAGAATACATGTATATTGTCAGTTTTGACTATTATTCAGCTTTTAAAATCTGTAAACCAAATAACCTCTATGTAAACTTTTCTGTTTCTTCAGTTAAAGCGTAGGAAATGTTGCTATCATTTTAATACACTTGACTCTACCTGTATTATTGTCTGAATCCAGAGAATATACAGTTGCTGGCTGTGGGAAAAATAGAGGTTTCTAAGTTGTTTGGACTATTCTTCAAATTTAAACAACATTTTTGATGACTGAGAAAAAGTAAAAGCAGGCATATAAGAAAGAAAATCCAGGTATATTGCCCTGCTAATAACAGCACTGCTGTCGTGACCAATACTAAAATACTGCACTTGATCTAAAGATGTTTCCCATAAGGTCATGCAATGAAGAAAAGCTGACGCCAATCTCTTTTTTTGTAAGAGAAGGAGTGGGCCGTGTTCATGGTCCTAGTAGCACAGATGTAGATCTATTTTGATTGAGATCTGTTATTACTTCATGTGTTTTTAGTGAAGGAAGGGAATGCCCATTTATTGTCTTCCTGTACACATAGTCCCACTCCAGAGGTTTATTTTGTGCAAGCCTGTAGAATAAGAAGTAGTTTCTTTGTAATTTTCCGAGAGACTTAATACTCTTAAGAGTACTAATTTTTTTCTAACCTTTCTTTCATATTTGTAGATACATACCCTTGCGTAGGTACTTCGTGCAGCTGCAAATTTAAAAAAAAAAACCTAAAAAATTGCGTTTACTTCGGTTTTTGGTTGGTTCAAACCTTGCCAGGACAGTCTTTGCTACCGCCCCAGATCTACATAGTTTTGCATAGGGGAGTTTTGCATAGTTTTGAAGGGGATAGGACCCCATAATAAAATGTAGCTCTGCTGGGCCTACCTGTAACATATTGGTTGTTAACTGGCTTCACGGAGAGCTGCTGTCCAAGCTTTTCAAGTTCTGAGAACTGCACTCGTCTCTGGACAGAGGAGGCATTAGACCAGAGGCAGAGCATATTAGGATCTCATCCTAAAATAGTTTTGCTTCTTCTACTGAAGAAAAAGGGAAATTGTAATGTCCAAAGTCTGAGCTCTCTCGCTTGTGAGGATTTTGAAGTCTTGTATTCTATGTGTATGAAAGTATAGTGTATGGTCTGTGCCTCAAGAACAAATGTATTGCTCTGTTGTTTTGGGTTTTTTAATTCATGGTGTTTGAGGTTTAAAAAGTTACAATTTTGTTTTCACCAGTATCCAGGATGATTTCAAGCTAATGTTTATTTCTTTGGAAGAGGAGGCAGTGAGATCTTTAAAACACAGGGTTCTTTTAAGTGCAAGAATATGGTGAGTGGTGTATTCCTCTGAGTACACATTAAATACCTGATGTGATTTTCTTAGAAAACAAGGCCAAATGCTGTCAGAGCACATTAAAACCCAGATCATTCCGACTTTGGGAAATGTTTTAATTCATTTGCACTTGTTGGTAAAACTGAACAAGGCAGAGTAACTTGATTTGGTAGTGTTGCAAATGTTCACTCCCTCTCAAGTCTCACCACCCAAAACTGTAAAACTCTTAGGTCCTGAGGTATGCCAAAATGCAGATACTGTAAGTCTGAGTGGTGAAAGGGATTCCACTGGGTCCATTGTGTGTTTGACCTGAAGAAGACATTTGCATACAGGGGATTCAATGACAATAATAATAAAATGAAATCAAATCACCGTTATAAAATGCTATGTACTAACCTAATCAGAAAATTTCAGTGAAAAGTATTTTACGTAAGTTCTGATTTAGAAGCTTTGTATCTTTATATATGACAACCTGGTCATGCTCTTTCCACAAATTTATCATTGTAACAACTTTTGAAACACCTTTAAAAATTATTTGAAATTAATGTTTATTTTATAAATAAACTGAATAATGCTTATGTAGGAACTCTGTTAATTGTAATGTTTTTGTCTATTAAAATGCATGCCATTCCCTGAAATTTTAGTATTATTATGCTGGTAGTATCAATATAGATGTCAGAAATTTGTTTTCAGAAATGAAATGAAATTTATTTCTATAAAATTTGGAGATCGTAAATCATTAAAAAATATAATGCCAGCATCTCAAAGGACAAACAAGCACACTTTCAGCAACATTTAAATTCGCTATTAATTACCTGCCAAGAGCTATTGACCACTCCCATGGGTTCTGTGCTATGTTACTCAGAGGCATAATATCATTCACATCTTAAGTACTTGAAGTAACACAATTGCTGTTTGTGGTTTGGTGTTTGCAATGCCAAAGCACTCGGGAGAAATATGGAAAATCCAGGAAATGAATGGAGGTTTTGGTTGGTAAACATTTTTATTTGCATCTGCTATGACACTTATTTTTTTGCCTTTCTTAATTCTACAAATGAATTGGGTTAATTATTTGGGATCTTAATTTATTAGCTATATTTTGCTAAGAAGGAATTTTAGTTCACCTTTAAATTGCTCAAAACCTTTTGTCTGTACATATATAAAACAAATTACATCTCCTTCATATTCCCCTGGAACTAAAATCTTTCAAGAATTGTTTTAAAACTACACAGTGTTATTTAATGCTAGACAGTTCATTTTGGTCTGATAGTTAGTAAATTTAAATAATATTTAAATAATATGCATGTATAAGTTATTTTTCCTTTGGTAGCTCCATATTTACCAAGGCTGTTATGCCCCCTGAATTAATCTTTGGTTTGGAAAGCTGTTATCTATTAATGGGCTATTTTTCTGCGTGTGGTAGGACAATACAACTTGGACATATTTTGATTAAGTAGTTTTCAGGCATGGTGTGTCTCAGGGTGGAAGAGATGTGCCTAGAAATGTGTAAGATAAGACAGACAAACAAATCAAAAGACTATGATTTCTGCAGATTATTTTCTGAGTATCTCAAGAAGGCAAGAAATGATTAAGGGCAATGGTATACAGTGGGCTGCATGTGCAATTTACCATGATTATGGCAACTTAGCAATTATTTCACTGTATAGCAATTTTGCCCATGCCATTTCCTGCCTGTGTTCTTCCCTTGTTGTCTCTTGATAATAAACAAACTGAGATTCAATTTAGGAAACTTCATGTGAACTTTTTTTTGACAATGAAAAATGTTTGGACAGACAAAATCAAAGAAAAATTTACATGGTGAAACATAGAAAATAAATTAGAGTTGGCAGCAGAAGAATCTGCATAAGTATCTGCAAAAATAACCTCTATGTCTTCTAAATCTGCAAAATAGGCATCCTGGGGAGTAGGGCTAACTAGCCTTTTTCTCCACATCTAAAATTATGCATTCAAAACTTGGCTAAATTACCTAAAAGATGATAAACTCAATGAGGAATGAGAAGCAGGAACTGAGGGACCTAAAGTATTTAATGTGAGGAAGATCGTGTTATTCATGTTTAAGATGCTACGAAGGGGAAGAACCCATTGATTGTTTAATACTGGAATGGCAGAAGGTATGACAGAAAAAAAAG
The DNA here is from genome assembly GCA_013398015.1 of Oreocharis arfaki. NCBI lineage: Eukaryota > Metazoa > Chordata > Aves > Passeriformes > Paramythiidae > Oreocharis > Oreocharis arfaki. The sequence goes on along the minus strand of VZRR01003451.1, from coordinate 641,952 downwards.
GGGTGAGGTGATTTTACAGAAGTATGAATTACTATAGGACTGCTGGAGTAGAGCCTGGCTTTGTATTTAGTTTTCCCTGCCCAACACAAATTCTGTGGCCATGTGACAGAGCTAGGTTACTGCTCTGTCAGTGCATTGGGAGTCCTTACTCCCACATTTTTATCCAGTCTAGATTTAATGGTCTCAAGGGTTTCAGGCTTTCACTGTTTCCCTTAGGAGGTTATTATTCAATCTTATAGATCTGACTTTCATGGGAAATTTCATATTTATCTTGAATTTCTACTTCTTAATGTAACCCCATTAGTCCTATCTACTATACCCTCTGATCCTATACTAAGTCTTCTTTCTGCTTGGTGTTCAGATTCATGAAATATAAACAGACAAAACCAGGCAGGACCTTTATCTCAATCAGCATCTAGTCTTATTTCTTATTTGTTCCACCATTTCCACTTTTAAACAAATTTTGCTTGCTCTCCACTAAACTCCCAACAGTTTGTCTCCTCATAAATGCAGTTGATTCTTCCCAGGTAAAAAGTACATTCAGATCCAGTGAAAGGTGTAGAATGCAGATGAGTCATCAGAAGGTAAAATCATTCCCAGGGTTGCTATAGTTAGCTCACTACTAAGCGTTTTGATCCCAGAATGTTCAGTTAATATTATGTTTAGACAAATGATAAACTTATCCAGAGAAATTATCTGAGCAGTCAAACCATCTTACATCTGATCTACATCTCCAGTAGCACAATGCCTGTATGACATGATTATGGGATTTCAGTAGTCAGGTTCCCAGATCAGTTTTATGTCAGTTTTAAAGGCATTTCAGATTATAATCTGGTATTGTGAATCAACATTAAAAGTGATATAGTTATTTTGCGCATTTTTAGCTGCCTACGGAGGCCAGTGGAAAGAATTGCCCCTAGAGAAACTAAAAAAAAAAAAAAATTATCTTTCAAAGTCTTCTCATTGTTGCAGAGAATAGAAGACCAAATCTTCTTTCCACTAACTATTCACTCTTAAAAATATTGAACAGTTTCCACTGGTTTCAGAAGAAAATGTGTGGTTCATCTAAGGAAAATGATGGTCACGTTGTGTTAGGCATTGAAGGTTTGCTTAGCATTTACTAACAACTGGCCCTTGGTCATCATTGCTATAGGGAGGGCATGTTAGTTTCAGGAAGAGAAGTAAAAAATCCATAGTGGGTGCTGCTGCTTCAGAGGAGGATTCATCATGCTCTCCTTAAAAAGCAAGGGTAAAATCCCTGCTATTGTAAGACTCAGCCTTGGCTATGGAGCTGCATTAAACAGTTCTATAGTGCTTGTGTCCTGTTTAGCAGGTGGAGTGTCAGTCAGATAAAGACACAGCTTAAAAGAAGGAAATAAGAAATTCTTTGTAGTCACCTCGATTTTATGGAAAACATGGACAAAGGAGACATTGACTGAAACAATTTCACATGTAATATTTAGTTCCCAGGAAAACATATCCTAGTAGTGCTTATTTAATACTAAGTAAGCTTAATTAAAAAATGTGAGGCTTTACTAGAAGCTAAATATATGACCATTTCCATGTTAATATAAGAACAACTTACATAGTAGTTCTTTTTCTGATTTACTGAATGTCATTGGTAGGTAGTATTCAGGAGTCTGAAAATACCACTAGGTTATTACATGGCTTATTAGGTTATTAACTCAAATTATTAACTTAAATTATTAACTCAAATTCTCAACTTAAATAAAGGGCACTGTCCAAACAGAGACTTTCTGTGTCTTCAAAAATCCTCAAGGAAAAAAAGAGAAAGAAGAGGAAGAAGGAGGAGGAGAAAATAGACAGCTGCCATTCCATGACCAAAACTTGAGTTCAGAACTTGATATCTTGGTATTTTGTCATAGCAAATTATTGGAAGGTAACTGTGCCAGGACCAATAGACTTGCAAAAGTAGCTGTATATTAAGCATATAAGAATAAATTTTCAGGGATTGTCTCACGTCATATTTCCTTTAGGACAAATGAAATGAGAATCCCATATCTTTTCTACCAGCGGCTGTTCCCATTACTCTAAATTTTACAATTGAATTACATCTGTCACAGTGGGTGTTATAATTAGAAGTGTTATATTCTTAGCCAAAATACACATGCAACTATACCTAAATATAGAAGTCCATACTTCAGTAATATTGTAGATTTATCAAAAAATGCAAAATACAATTAGGAAATTTTAAATAAAGCTTTCTTTTTCAAATTCTGAAATCATAGAATCCAAGACAGGTAATTTTTAATTGTCGGTACAATTGCTCTAAAAAATAAACATTCTAGAAATAGTGGTATTTTCCTTAAAAGTATTTAAAAACATAAAAAATGAAACTCAAGAAAATTCTCTTTCAGGAGTACCCCAGTGCACCCCATTCTGATAGTATGCTGGACTGAGAAAATTAAGACACTTCTTTTAATACATTGCCTTAATCTGACAATAGGTGTAAACTGCTGTGTCATCAAAACTAACCTATATTCATGTATAGATTGTATACATGATGCCTAGTTGCTGATTTGTGTTTCAGAGACAGTACATTGGAATCAACTGATACATTATAACTTAAAAAAATCATGCTTATAGTGTGCGTCATGCTCAGTCACTCTGGAAACAAAAAAGTTTTACTAGTCATCTGTCCTTACTGCAGATATGAATAGGTCAAGACCCAGGTGTTTTTACAAATTACAAAGATTTTCTAAGAACAGAGGGTTACAAAATGGTGAAATGTTGCATATCAGAGATAGATGTGTACATAGTGTAGGATACTTATGCAATAGAAGCTTCCTAAATTTGAGTAGCTAAAACCATAAAATAAATTCTATGGGGAGCTTAACATTTTTTTTCTTCACACAATTTTTTCTTATCCCCATTTGTACAGACAACTAAGATAAAAGGGAGAGATTATTATATGGTGGGAAAGCACTCTTTTATTTTTGTGTGTTTGGAGTCCAGCTTAGATCAGGAGGTGCTGCTTTTTTAACCTATGGATGTTCTGCACTATTGTCATCTTGTGGATCAATAAGTTTCCTAAAAGTCAGGGGACCACCTTCATTTTGTGAAGGCTGGGCTCCTTTGCCCTATGCTGTCAGCAGAAGATAGCACTCCTGGGGCCTTGTATTTATACCCTTGGAATTTTTATTTCATTCATTATATTTCTGTAGCTTTTCCAAAACTACGTGATTCCTGCTTCATTTTTCCTTTCTTGCTAAATAAGAACAGTTGATAGTTATAGATAGATACATGGGGATCACAAAAAGCGAAGAGAACTTCGTAAGGAAATTTTGCTTGTTGCAGCTTGAAAACTACATTTTATATGCTGTAGTTCTAGGGATGACATTAATGTGTTGTTTAAAAAGCTGCTGTCAGGCCAATGCACATGCATTTTCCATAATGTATACGTGCTCATGTGTGATATTTAGACTGCTCTATGGCTGCAAGTGTGCCTGGAAAAATGGCTTTGATTAATTGACTTCCCTCCTCTTCTTTCCTCTCTTCAGATGCAAAGGCTTCATTCATTATCAGGAAAGATCAGGGGAGGAGGGGAGCAGAGTACCTGGGTCACACGCTGTTAGAGTTACAATTTTCCAAATGCCATGAGTAAACAGTAGGGAACAGGAAATATCCAGGATGGGGGAGGACCTCTGTGTTTGAAGGTCTTCCTCCATTCTAAATATTTGGTCTGATTTTATCTTTGGCTGTGCAAATTTGCATTTCTCCATTGTATATACATGTAATACTTGTTACGTCTTCAACTCTTGTCTTTTTCATGTTTCACATTTTCAGCCTCTGAGCATTGAGGGCTATTCCTTCCAATGTTCCTTGTCCAGTTATTCTTTTTGCTTAGGAGATTACTAGAAATTATATATATACATATATAATTCTAAATTCGAAACTCATACTACATTACATCAACAACCTTCACTTCTGCTTGTATTTACATGGATGGTTCTCTGCTTTTAATGTGTGCTGATTTTGGCTTGGATAGAGTTAATTTTCTTCCAAGTAGGTAGTATGGGGCCATGTTATAGATTTGTGGTGAAAATAGTGTTGGAATATTTCAGTTACTGCTGAGCAGTGCTTGCACAGAGCCAAGGCTTTTTCTGCTCCTTGTATCACCCCACCAGCAAGTAGGCTGGGGGTGCACAAGGAGTTGGATACAGACACAGCTGGGACAGCTGACCCTGAGTGACCAAAGGGGTATTCCATACCGTATGACATCACACACAGTACCTAAATANTAGAGTTAATTTTCTTCCAAGTAGGTAGTATGGGGCCATGTTATAGATTTGTGGTGAAAATAGTGTTGGAATATTTCAGTTACTGCTGAGCAGTGCTTGCACAGAGCCAAGGCTTTTTCTGCTCCTTGTATCACCCCACCAGCAAGTAGGCTGGGGGTGCACAAGGAGTTGGATACAGACACAGCTGGGACAGCTGACCCTGAGTGACCAAAGGGGTATTCCATACCGTATGACATCACACACAGTACCTAAATATGGGGGAAGAAGGAGGAAAGGGGGGATGTTTGGAGTTACAGCATTTGTTTTCCCAAGTCACCATTATGTGTGATGGAGCCCTGCTTTCCTGGAGGTGGTTTAATACCTGCCTGCCCATGAGAAGTAGTGAATGAATTTCTCATTTTGATTTGCACGTGTGCATGACTTGCTTTTCCTATGAAGCTGTCTTTATCTTAACCCACAAGTTTTCTTGCTTTTACCCTTCTGATTCTTTTCCCTATACCTCTGAGAGAGGAGTAAGTGAGAGGCTGTGTGTGGTGCTTAGTTTCTGGCTAGGGTTAAAGCATGACATGCTACCTCTCTTCTGGGAAAAGTTTATTTCTGCTAAATTTCATGTATGTTCATGGCATTTGTGCCACTCATAATTTATCCATCAAATAAGAATTTTGCTCAAGGAGAATATTGCTAGTCAGAAACCGCAAGTTTGGCCCCATCTTTATTCATCATATTTTGCTTCTTCAGTTTGACATTATTACTGGTTAATAGGTGCACCTGAAAATCAAGCTGTATTGTAGTATCTGGTGCGTTATGTTAAATGAATCTTTTCTAGGACAGCAAGTCTCTTTTTTTTGCCTAATGAAAGAGAATACCTCATCTTTTCCAATTTTCCTATCAAACACATCCACATCATCTCGAGACACTACCACATCCAGCTGCATCTATACTCAACTTCAATTATATGAAATTACACAACCTACTCCCAGGTCCTTTGGTTCTCTTTTGCTGTGTGAGGCACACGCATAGTGCATTTCCTGTGAAGTGCGTGATTACAAACTGTTCAGTACAAGCCTGTTTTAAGTAAACAGTAAATTAAATATTGTCAGTGCTTGTTCAGACACGCTCTTACAAAAGAAAAAGAACTTCTGTATTTGGGTTCATAAAACTCTAGATATAAGAAAGGGATAGACATAAACTAGGCATCTTTTTTCCTTTTTAACTTCTCTTGACTGGCCCAGTTGTTCAAGAGCTGGTACAGAACAATGTCTTCAGATGTCCCTGCAAGGAGATTTGGGCAAGTCAAAATGCTGAAGGTAGCAAAATTTCTGTTTATTGCTCTTTATTCTAATGGAAAATTCTCAAAAACATTCTGTCACTGTCAGGTACAATACTGCCTGAAAGACTGCTATGACTCTGTCTGAGCAACATGCTTCTTTCAACCATGACAAATACAGTAGAAATACAAGAGAGATACAGTAGAAGTACCTCATTTTATTAATGTTCTGGCAATATTTTTTTTGCTACACCAGTCAACCTGACTGCAAGGGTTAGGAAAGAAAGAAAATGGTTGCTTGCCTAAGAATTGAGGGCTTTTGTGTAATCTATGGTGTCTATCACTCCACTACTAGCATGGTCACTATCATTTGAAGAAGTATAAAATTTTATAAAAACCAGAAGCTATGAATGTGCACTTGCAAAGTCTCCTTTCATCTCTGCCAGTTAACTTATTCCCAAGAGAAGGAAAAGCTCTTTTTTTCCAAGTGGTCGAATATTGTTTCCATTTATTCCATAGACATTTCAAAGAGAAAATGTGTTGTCTGTATGTGTTTAGGTCTGCACACAATTTATGGTTAAATACAGCAAGTATCCTTTTCTCTATTGTATTTTGTTTCGCTTTCCTACAGGCAAGTATTGTGAGAACCTCTGGCAAATGATTAAAAAATTCATCTGCGTTATCATTGGTGTATTAAATGGCATAACATATAGTATATCATGTTTCCAGTTCCTTTATTGCTAGATCTTAATGCTATTTGTAAAAATAAATTAATAATAAAAAAAGAAATAAAATATTTTATTGACTGTTAAAGCAGAGATCCTTTGCAAACTATTAAAATATTAGGGAAAAAAAGGTTGAAAAATACTTGCTTTAGAAATTAAGAATGCAGAGATCTAAAGCAGACTGATTTGTTCTTTGAAAATGGTTATGAGAGTTAACTCAGGAACACAATATTAATAGATTTGTATAAGTGCACATAAGGCCAATATATTCAATGCTGTAATTTTTTTATGGTTTCATAAATAGTGCTATCACCAACATTTCAAAGAACTCTGAAAAAAAACGGAGCTCATATGTGGTGGCATAAATTTAGTGTATTTTATAGAACACTGTTACTCCAGATATCGCCTACGGGTTGTGACTTTTCATAAAACCTAATGAATGTCTAGATTTGTCAGCTGTTTCAACACAGATGCACTTTGCTGATCTAATGGAAACATTTTGAGCCCAGATCCAAAATATCAGTAGCTTTTAGTATCACAAATTAGTTTGGCTATTGGGTGAATTGGGATGTGGTTCTTGATAAAGACCAGCAAGTAATTTTGTATGTGTGTTTTATAACTGCCTCTCCAATGTCTGATGCTGAGGTTTTCTTCCCTCTCTCTTTTTTTCCCTTTTCTTTTATCTTTGCAGAGTTTTAAGCTGAATGTAGATAGCCACTGTGCTTTAAAAGAAGCAGTGGTAGAGGAAGGACGTCAACTTCTTGAGCTTATTGTATCTCACAAATCAGGTAAATCCTTCTGAAATATTGCAAGTCTTTATGTCTCCAGACTATTAAAGAATGAAGAAGCATTGCTGTAAATTACTGCATATATTCACTTCCTTATGTATTATTAATATTTACATTATCAGATTGACCTTCAAGATTTATAAATGTTTCATATACTGCATACAATGCAGTGATACTTATAAAATGAAATACTGCCTGCAAATAGTCTGTTCATTTTATTTTGGTCTTTCTGTTCAGCTGAGTTTCAATTGAAATCACATCACTGAAAACTTCACACTGACATATTCTTTGATGTAGGTGCTATGGAAATAGCATTAAGATAATGAACTAGGATTTCAAATATATATATATGTATTTACATACTCTGCATGAGTAATTGCATTGGTAAAGCTTTATTTTACCACTTAAACTAATTCTTACATTGATTTGAATATATTTATGAGGACTAGATTAAAATTAAAAGTACCTTTTTCCTTCGGTTAGGCTTGTCTTTTTCTTCAGAGACCTTAAATTGAGAGATATACTGATTTCGCTTTATGCCCAACACCTCTTATATTTTCAGATGTTTGCGTGACTTGTCTGATAATAGGGTTTTAATCAGCATATACTGCTATGGAATACCATCTTAATTTTGGCCTGCTTAACATGCTTTTCATCCAGGTTGAAGTTATTCTTTGCTATACTGGTTTATCATCATGTTATGTGTGTGCCTCTATTGTTTCACAGCATCAGACAGATCTGTGTAACGTGAAAACTATTGGAAATTACTGACTTCTATGTATAGTTCCAAAAAGATAGAGAGGCCATAGCAAAGGAGGGTCGTGCATGTCATCTTAGATGCAGAAAACAGTAATGTGTAAACTACAGGAAATATTTAAAGGAGTTGGAGGTAAGGAAAATGTCTTTAGAGGATTACAAAATGTTTCAAGACAAAGACTGGATATTAGAGGGGGAGATTACCAGTGTTTCCTACTGCAGAGAAATGATAGTTTAAGTGGAATTTTTCTCATGAAATTGTCAGCTGAAACTCAATCAAAATTTAACTTGATAGCTAAAAGAAATGTTTGTTGCTGTAGCATTGTTTTGCAGGATGAACAGTAGTAAAGCTTGGATTTGTTGATGAGAAAACACATTAATAATCTTGTTGCATTTATTATTTTAAATATCCTGCTAATTATTTGAATAAAGGATAATATTTAAAGATGCTGTTGAGTTTACAGCTTCCCCTTTTCCCCCCCTTCATTTTGGAGAAGGACTGAAGGACATGCTGCAGATGATTGCAAGTCAATGGAAGGAACTACAGAGGCAAATCAAACGGCAACACAGCTGGATTCTTAGGGCTCTGGATATCATCAAAGCAGAGATACTGGCTACTGATGTGTCTGCAGAGAATGAGGAAGGGACTGGGAGCCCTAAGGTAAGTGGCTTGAAGTTTGCCTTATTTCCTCTTATTTCCGTCTTCTTTTGAACCAGGCACCACTGAAGTTTTCTTTCCACCCTAAGGCTTTTTATTTCTACTGGGTAAACTTTTTTTTTTATAAACAAAATGAAATGCCTTACTCTGAAACAATAAAAAATCTTAGAACTTTCAAGTTTTCCAGCAAGACCTGTCTCACTGTGTATAGAGGGGCATGGGGGGGAACATAAAACATTTAGTAAACAAAACATAAAGCATCTTTAACATGAATAATCAGAATGCTTTTAAATTGTTTTGTTGCAACTATAAATCACTATAATCAGTGCAATCACTCAGCTCTGACATCCATTAGCCGCTTGGTTACAGCAAATTAACAAAGAAGAGAGAAAGTGATTCATTATCTCATTCCTGTTAATGACTATCAGATGCATTGCTTAATTAGGGGATGGCCATTGTAGTAGGAAGAAGGTCATATGCCTTTCCACAAATCTTTTCGCTCCAAGTTTAAATCGTACATAATAGTGCTTGTGTTGCATACAAGTACTTTAATGCTGTTATTGACACCTGTCATCATTTTGTGGATATTAATTATTAAAGAGGCCTATAGTAGTTACCCGTTGCCAAACTTAGTATTTGTAAGAGCATTTTAAATACAGACCATGCTTATTCAAATTGGTCCAAGCAGTGCAGAGATACTACACACAATGGAATCTTCTGGCTTAGGGTCCATGACCCTTCATCACCATCAGTCGTAAGCAGAGGTGTTTCCTAAGCAAAGAATATGCAGGAGAGCAATCCAATAACTTAATATCTTGACACACATCCTGCTGAAGTGTTTAGAAAAAATCATGCTTTCTGTTTCTGGAAACAAGAGAGATGGTTGTGCTGAGTGCATTTTCTGGTTCTGATGCTAGACAATTCTTAGCATTGATGTTCAGTGCTTCCTAGAGAGTAGTTTGTAGAGTGACTCTTGGCTACAATTGCATGAAAAGTTCTGGTGATTTCTTACTATAATTCTACATAGCAAGAATGGTCTTAGAGATGGAGGAAGAGCCAAGGAGAGAAATGAAACAAAAATACAGGAAAACACATATATGCAGGAGACAGAATTTGAGCTGATATCCCTCATCACTTGCATGATGGAAAGTGCTCCTGGGCCATATGGCTCTTCCTTCAGGAAGTAGGTGGTGGAGCAACACTTGATTTCATAATGGGATCTCTGAAACTAAACAGACTAGCTCAAAGAGAAGCTTTTACCCTGCCAGTAATATGATCCCACATCTCTGAACATCTTGACAAATCCATGCCCGAGAGTTTAACTGCTTAATCAAAATTATGATGTAAAAGTATTTTAAAATCCAGACTGATTTTGCTATGAAAATTGTGGAATACCTAGCTTTGAATGATTATATTCAAATATTTGCTGGAAAAGGGAGAAACAAAGGCTTTGTATTTCAGTAAATTTTTCATATAGATAGGTGATAGCTCCTTGCCCGGTGCTTTTTACCACAGAGATAGGAACCTGAAGCAATGTGGTTCTTTTGTTTGTTTGGTTGGCTTTTTGTTTGTTTGTTTTTGTGTCTGCAGTTAAATTTTTAAAAAGTGGACCAAAAATAGGATGAAACTAAAAATATTTTCAGGTTAACTCAGTGATTAAATCACATTCCTATAAGATTCTTTTAAGTACGTGCAGTAGAGCAGTCAAATACCATCTACTTCTTCACACTAAAAGATTAACTAAAACTAAAATATAGCTGATAATATAGCTGTACGTTTCAGTTTACATTTGTTTCAAAACCCAAAAGGAACCTGAGAAGTGTAATAGAGAATCTAAAGATTATACCTGGAGGGTATTTTTATTTTTGCCTTTTTTGAGAAACTACAGGAACAGTGTTGGTGTTAGAAATCTGTAAAGAAATAGGAAAAGAAAGAATTTCAAAGACCCTAGGAAACTTTTCCCTTAGGACTTTTTAAAACATGTTTTCATAGCACTGTGGCATCTTTAATGAGAGCAGTGAAGAGTGGGAGAGGAAGAGGTTGTTCTGAATTCTAGAAATGTAGTGTCAACATTTGTAGTCAAGAATTCAGATTTTGCATAGGAAATTTTTTATTTTATGGTATATAAATTTCATAGTGGTTTATAATGATTGCTATAGAGGACTTAGGATTGATTTTAAACATTTCCGATTCCTAAGCTCTCCTAATATATTGCATTCTCTGTAAAATCTTAGGAAAACAGTGAGTTCTCTAAGTATTTACTAAAACTATTATTCTGTCATTTTTATAAATGAAGAATTGATGACTGTATTCAGCTTAAATTGAAGGATATAAAATTTTACCTTCTTACTCCATTGAGAAGTGCCCTTAAAAACGACACATTCCAACAATTACTGATCTAACACTATGAGTAGTACGTGAGACATACAGTACACATGACTGTCCTGAATCTTGAGACACTTAGCTGCAGTATATGTTTTCTTTTGATGGAAACAGTAAGAAATATTCTAAAATATCTGGAAAATAGGACAAATGCTTTCATATATGTGTGTATTTTTCATTTTTTCACCTTCTGAAGATGTCTGAGACCACTTGTTTTGTAAGTGATCTCTTAAATCGTGTCCCTTCTGCATCACGAAAAGACTGCTGGAACAGTATTGCTTTCAATAAACAGTAAAGAGTGGTATTGAAAAACAACATGATGTACTTTCTTATCGAGTGGCTGTGAGTGTAAATGCCCAAATATGACCCTGATCTCTTTAACTCATAGTTTGGGGGAAAAATTAATTGCTTTCTGAAGAGCCTGCAAATTAGTCTTGTAACTGATGTCCTTTGAAAGCATACAAATCTTAATAGCATTTGCCCATAGTACACATTCTTCTTCACTGAACCGTATTATTGCTGTGTTATTGTATGGAAAAGTATTCTTAGGGTCAGTTGCAAGTTCTGCTCCCAGCGTGCATTTGTACAGTTAGTTTATTACTGTAGTTTTTGAGGTATGGATGTTTTTGTTCTGCAAGAAAATATTTGAATTAAGTTTCATGGGTTGCTTTGGTAAAAGCTTAAGAATATAACATCAGAACTTAAAGGCTGGTAGGTCAAAAGAATAATGGTACACTCTGCAAATATATATGTAGTTTTTATTTCTGGGCATGTTTATTTCCAGAATAATTGCTTTATTACTGAAAAACATTTCTTATTTTCCATTCCAGCTTCAGAAAACTAAGCATGTAACTGGTTAAGACACTGGACTTAATACATAGAACATTGAAATCTGACTTAGTTGTTCCAGCTAAAAAACAGTCTTGGGAAGAATGTATTAACTCTAAAATAGACTTGTCAGTGGGTTAATGATAGAAGCAGTCAGGATTTGAAGAGTATTGGAGGAAGAGGTAAAAACACGTTTAACAAAGTAAACTGAAAGTCACAGAAATAGTAAGTGGCTCAGGAACATAATTTGAAGTGGTTAAACAAACCTTTGTATAAAGGGAAAAAGAAAACCAATGTCATTTCCTCTTAATATGTGATTAAACATCACACACTTCCAGGATTATTTCCCACTCAGTTGCATATAATTTCACAGCTTTTACAGTCATTTTAAACATACAATCTTCAGTACACAGGAAAGGGATTTTCATTTAAAAATTGAAAACTTGATAAAGCTCTTTATTATTGATTACTATTTGGGATTCTGAGAATACTGCTTTACAGGCAGTTTTATAGTGACACTGGTCTCAGACATAGTGGGTGGACTAAACACCACAGTCCAGAACAAATATATCCTGCTCAGTCTTTTAATATGAAGATGTATTTGTGAAGTGGGCAATGAGACAGAGCGAAGTTTAGAGAATGGTAACAGTCTTTTCTTTTTTGCTTCAGACTTGTGACTTGTCTTGGCCATCCAATCAAGCTGCTATGACTACCGCATTTAGATTAATACTTTGATATAAAAGGAATATACAAATGAAGTGTTTTGGCATCTTTGTGATTAGTGCAGAGAAATATCGTATTTGTGAGTAGATAATTGTCTTTTCCTCAGTGTCTTTTATCAGCTCTGTATTACACAAGTATGGTGCATGGGCTCTCATGTTAAAAGTAACATACCAGTATTTTTTTCTGATGTTTTTCCTTACTGGAAAACAGGGGAAGTTTATTACTGGGCAGATTTAAATACTATTGACAGATAACAGAGACCATGAATTGAGGATCAAGTATTTTTACTTGCATAACCACTTCAAAACCTGTTTTTGGTGTCCAGTATATGCAATTGGAGTATTGCATATATTATTGTAGTGGGTCGTGCTTTGAAGTTGTCAAATGGCATATATAACTGGCCTTCATTCTCTTCTCCTTCACTCGCTTCTAGTGGAAGGGCAGGAATAACATATGATAGAAGGATCATTTTACTTAGCTTGCTGGAGTTACTTAAATCACAGCAGAATTTTAAAACTATATCTCAAACTGAATTCATTTATTTAACTTGCAGTCTCTCTTTCTCTATCTTTCCACATGCACAAACTCAGGATCAGACTTGTGGATTAAATCCTGTGTCTCATGTTCGTAATACCATGGAATAAAATGTCAAATAAATAGCCATTACTTATTCAGTAACAATTTGAAAAAATAATGAAATGGAAATAAGACTTTCATCTCTGATGTACGGGCATACGGAAAGGGCTTTTCATCCGGTGATACACATGCCATTCTGGTCTATTGTTGTCTCATGGCTTAATCAAGTCTTTTTTTGGAAAAGAAAGGTACAAGAAAAGTTGGTATTTGTGCTTTAGAAGAAGTAATTTTTTCCTCTAATGTGTCCATAATGAGCCACATTCCCATCTAAATATGAGAGAGTTTTATCTCATGAGTGCAACACCTCATAGATGAGACATTAAACTGAAGTTCTAACCACCTTTACCCAGGCTTACTTCCAGTTTCAGTAATTACCATCTGCCACCTTAATTCTTTGCAGTTTCAGCTGCATGTGTTAGTCTCTTCTGTTCAGAACAACTGGATAGTCTTGGGCACAGTTAAATAGTTGTTACCTTTCACTGGTGAAAACAATACCTGATACTATCCTGCAACGTATTTCTGCGCTGAAAACATTATTACAGCAAGTCCACAGTTCACCATTCACTACTTCAAAGATGGTAATAGGGAAGTGCTTTCCTGTAATTAGAACAGAAGGCTCTGATATGTTGCCATTGAGGCATAGTCTTATATTTCAATATTGAATATTTAAAATGCTATCTGTACATAAATACTGAATAAATTCTGTAAATAAATACTAAATAACAGCTGAACGGTTTTAAAGCATTCATGTGACATTTCAATTCTGAATCTTTGGGAACTTTGGAAGTTTAGACTAAAGATACTGTAATCTCAGTCTTAAGTACAAATGATGCCATTAATTCTGCTGTACTAGAAAAAAAAATACAGTTATTATTTTGCTTGGCTTTAGGTATTTCAGTATATGATATTACAGTGGTCTTGATCTGCCAGCTTCTATGGTGGGGATTTGAACCATGTATGAGTTGGACCACAGGCTAAAAAGGGTAGTGGTATTTACAAAATCCTTCTGTAAATCAATAGACATAATTTTGGTTTTGTGAGGAATAGGCCTGTCTTTTAGTGCTTTTACTGGAGCACGTGGAACGTGGCTAAGTTCTTTTGATATTAATTGTCATCCAAATATAGGATTGAAAACATCCATTAAGAATTTCCAAGCTAATCAAAACAAGCTATGTTGATGTAACAATGAAAAGAACCTAAAGAGGAAGCAAGAAGAAGGAAAGTTTGTGTCTTTTAGTACTGTTAAACTCACCAAGTACCTCGGTTTTCTAGTTTTTAATACCTTGCTTACAAGTTACGTAATTTTAATATTACAGACGTCATCTAGACTGTGCACAGACCCAGCTATCATTGTAACCAAAAGTATTTTTAGGAAGGTTTTGAGAGATGACACCATAATTCTACACACAGTTTTAAGAGTGGATGAATAAAAGGAAAGAAATGGTTTAAAATAAGTTCAGAAGCAGAAAATAGCATTGCTAAAAGGAGAGTCTGAATATGGATTATTGAATGGGACTGACATATAGGGAGTCTTTATTGAAGAATATGGAAAAAAGGGATCTACTGAAGGGTATGAAAGATATAACTGTGGCAACCGAGCAGAAAAGCTTTGTTGACTGTAGTACTGTATCAGACCCTAAGAATTAGTTGAAATATTTTGTGTGATAATTTTAGTATAGATAGAAAGAAAACAGAGTTTTAGTACTGTTTGGTACTTTTCTGGTACAGGGGTTTTATTGACAAAACCAGTGCCCTGACAAGAATGTGTCTCATAATTTGAAGCAAAATTTTCTTCAACTAAGCAGAAGCTTTCAAAAACTGAGGCAAAGCCAAAGTAACCATGTAATCTTTCATGTACAGAATGTTTCCTTTAAGCTTCTAAATGTATATAGTCTTAAGTTGATGTTTCGTACAGAATAGTGTTCATAAAGCTGCCAAGATTCTTCTCTCTTGTATTTTGTATCTATCCTTAAGTAAAGGAATTATGTAGTTGAACCAGTTCTTGCTTTGTTAAAATGCTTTAACTGAGCTAGTAATTTTTGAGTGACTTTAAGTCTCTAAGCTGATAAAATACGAACTTTTGTGTCATCAGACCATGGCCTTTTTACCAGACATAGGCATAAGTAAACTGAACCTTAAAGTCTTCCCTTGGTCTGCTCTTTTACAAGGGCTTACTCCTCACACACCCTGAGAGAAGCAGGTGTCAGAACTATTGTTCTTTTTCCACAGGGAGAATGTTGCATTTCGTATGGCTGTTCATAAGGATTTACACAGCTGAGAACTTCCAGAAAAGGCCATAAATTAAATTATGTCCTTGGTAGCCTCCTCTTGTGCCTCTGTGAGCCCGTTGTGGATTGTGGTGGTGGCTGCTTCATAGGGAAAGAGGACGCGTGGTTCTCCCCAACTGCCTTCCTCCCCACCGGCTGGAAATTCCCAGCCTGTCTTACTGAGGCCATCTGGGATGAATCTAACCCAATTTTTTGAGGGTAAAATGTTGCAATGATGACTACATTTCTGTTACGTGATAATTCCTGGCTAAGGTGCAGGATTATGCAGGTGGGCTTGTAAATGCGTTGGTAACACTAGACCACTGCTTTTGGAAGCAATTTTCCATTGACAGAAGATTTTAAGTGTTACATACCTGCAGGAGCTCTATTCTGAAAATGTTTCTTTTGTCCAAATAGTCATAGTTTTTTCCAGAATGATTGAAAGCAAAAGCATCAAAGGTGAAAAAAAAAAGAAAAAAAAAAAGAGGGGGAGGGTCTGTTAGATGTGTTGTCAGGTTCCACATGATAGATCCACTGTTGCTTATTGGAAGCTGTTTCTCTTGAGTACTTAATTGTATGCTTTTTAGTCGGCAGGAGGAATGATTTTGTGCTAAATTCAGAATCTCCCTTTACAGGAAAAGGAATGAATCTAAGCAGTCACTGTTTGGACTGCAATAAGAGAAGACGAATAATAGCTCCATCCTAAACCTTGTCTTTCAGGTCACATGGGCACTGGTAAAACTTCTCTATATCACAAGTTAACTAAATATTTTCTAGTTTTTCAAGAAATTATGTCCCTGAAGTCTTGGTCAAACAAATCTGGGTCCCATTTTAGCTCAGAGAGATTGTTTTCTCATATATCCATCATTCTCCTGCAAATTCTGTATGACAGTATTGTTTTCCTAGTATCTAAAATAATTTTAATAATTTTTAACATGCCAAATTTCTAAAAAGTATCAAAGGTCCTAGTTTTTTTTTCATTAAATCTGACATTAACCTTATCCATGGTTTATTTAGCTCACTACCAAGTATAAAATTGAGAGAGCCACACTTTAAAAGTAAATATTTTGCAGCAAATTTGTATCTACTATTAAGCACAATATTCAATCCTGTTATCAAACATTGGTGCTTTTTTAACCAGCATATTATGAAATTTACAGCAAAAATACCAAAAGTCATATTTGAATTGAAGATGTGAACAAGGACTCTGAGGTATCTATGGTACTTATAATATGCATCTACAACTTTTACACCTTGGTGATTCTAAATATTTTATATTGATTACTTTTGGCAACTATTGGCTCTTTAACAGCCACCTCTGTTAGTAGGAGCAGTTATGCTTACATAGTTAGAAAAGAAATCATGAGTTTTTACTTCAGGAATGAGAAAGGCTACTTTCTATTGAAACATAGATCAAGTTCAGTTTGAAAGATATTTTAAATCTAAATCTCTCCACTGAGAACAAGTGCAGACTGAGAACTTGATGAGAACAGATATTTAAACCAACATACACCCAAGGGGCAAATTTTATCATAATGCTCTTTGAATCTGAACATTATTACCTGAAACTCTGAAAGTATTTTAGGCTGTTATTACTTCACCTCTGTAAGTGTCTACTTCTCTGTGTGGGCTCACAATCCCATGAGCTCAGACAAGGTTTTAGACCACAGCAGAAACAGAGCTTTTTTGAAATTCATTTTTTGAGTTTGAGTTTGGAAGTTGATGGAACACACTAAAATAAATCAATAAATAAGCAAGTGAAAAGAAGGAATCCTAGCTGAATGAAAATGCCTTGGTAAAACAAGTTTGTGGTTCGATTTAAAGATAGTCATCACTAACAAAGCAAATTAGTTGAAATTCAGATCTTTTCAGTTAAGTTTCCTTTCTCATATCTTATTCCTGCTCCCTCTCTCTCCATGCCATCTGTTGCTTCTCAAAACAGTTCAGGATTTCAGCAGGATCACAAGTGAAATATAGTACAGGAGTGTGTGGGGAGACTCTTCTCCCAGGGTTCACTGCTGGGTCAGCCACAGATGGCAATGCAGGGGAACTGAAAGTCTGGCGCTCCACAGGCATCATATCTGACTTCTGACAAATGTGGTGCTGGTCAAATTGAATGGTAAAGTTTGAATGTGTCTTCTACCCATGTGTTGTTTACCAGTCATCACAATGATAAATATTTTGTCTTGTTCTGATGATGTGGCGTAAGATCTAGGAGTTGGACTTCAAAGGTTATAGTTTTCTGTCTCCACTAGTCTATTTTTTTTCTAGCTCTGGTAATAGCAGTGCAATTTCAACTCATGCCTCTCATCCTAATTACCTCTGGTAACGCAGGATTTAGTGGAGTAAACTAAGCTTACCTTCTGTACTGAGGTGCTTTCTTCTTTTTTTTTTTTTTCTGCCAGACTGTTTCACCATGTTTTGCTTTTGAAAAAAAATCATGTTTGAAAATCTAATTTTTCCCTTTTGATATAGTCTTGTAATAATCCTGTACTTAAAATAGGAGGGCTCAGTAGGGATGCTGTTGTCAATTGTCACCTCTAAAGATTGTTGCTTCTGTTAATAGCATTCTAACTTTGTCATTTTATTAAACTTATATTACTGGTCTGAAAACGAAAATTACTGCTTTATTCCATTAAAGAGTGACTGGCTTGGCACTCCTCTGATCTTTAAAAAGAAATTTTACTTTCATTGTATTTGTGCATTAAATTAATACTGCTATCTACAGAATAAACTAACTTCTTATAAATATTATGGTGCTTAATTATCAATTAAGTATTTGAGCTTTTACTGCTATGGTTGATGTCCAAGAGTGATTAAATGTGTAATAGAGAACAAAAGAAACATTGATGTGAACAAAGATACTATAAGATAAAGGTAAATTTTATCTTCTTCATGCTTTTATTCTTTTAAAATTATTTTAATTACTTTTATATTCAGCATGATTTGTTTGCATTTTCCTTTGTTTTTTTCCAATTCACTTCTTATTTTAGTCTTTCAGGACATCTTCTGGAAATGATTTAACTTCAATATCTTTCAGTTCTAGTCTCAGCTGTGTACTTTAAGCATCTATTCCTCACTAGGGTGGTCACAAAAGAGAAATCAGGTAAAGCAGTGTTTTAAGGAAAAATCTACTTGGACATCCTGCATTTTCAAACTGACTTATTCTTAAATGTCTTGTGGCATGGTATACTTGACTACACTTATACTTTAAATGCAAAGTGATGTTACAGATTTTGCTAGTTTTTTAAGCCAATCTATTAGAAGGCAACAGAATATGGTGCTGAGTGTTGTGTGACCCGAGTTCTTTATGTGTATCTACATTGTGAAAAAAACCCAAACAGCTTTTTCAGTAGAGCATTTAGTGAAACATAGACTAACATTAAAAGCCTGCAAGATGCTTGTGGTAAAAGCATATATATGTTTGTATGTCAGGTCTACTAACTTTTGGGTAATACCTTTTTTTTTTTTCCTTTTTAGTATTTTGCCTGGATTTTTAATTAAGCCTTTCTTAAAGTTTCTCAGATGCATCTCATTTATTGATAATTATACTTACCCAAGGTAGTGTAGCTAATGTGGGGGATACGATGGGGACTGCATCACATTTAGCAATTTAAACTTGTTCCTTAAGCACCTGGAAGTAACCGCAACAAAAATATGTGTGGTAGTAGTGTACTTTGCTGTATCCCGTGGGCAGCTGTAAATGTTAATGACAGTTAACCTAAGATGGCTTTAAATGCAAAATGGGTTTTCTGACCAGAAGACAGGTGGTATGCCATATTCTTTTATAATCGCCCCATAGCATGCTTTATGAACCATCACCACACCAGAGAGAAAGAATAGCTCATCTGGGCATGTACACTTCATTTCTTCATCCTATTTTTCCTCTTTGCAGTCATGTTATAGAAAGGAGACAGGCATTTAGCACAGAATGCTTTAATCCTTGAGTTTATGAGCCCTAAGAAAATCACAAATATGGTTGCTGCTGACAGTCTACATCATCCCTTATAAAATGAAGAAAAATTTTGAGAAAAGAGAAAGAAAATTGCAGAGGAAAAAGTTCAGATCTGATTAAGAGCTCAGCACCATGTATTCTGAAATACTTTGACTTAAAGCTATGATGCACAACAGAAGTTTAGAATGGTGCATTTATGATTGCTTACATTTGAGGATCATCATTTCAGTTTGGAGGAAGGGGGCAAGAAGGTGACTGAGGTCAGGCCAGCTTGTCTTTTCTGCCCTTGCTGTTGGTTTGCCAGATTTTCCTGGAGATTTACAAGGGTATTTAGTACTTGTGTTACTTTGTACAGGCTGCCCTTCCTATCTTAGATGTGAGGTGCAAGCAGTTAGAGCATCGTATAATCAAGTACTACTAGAACTGCAAAATATAAAGATAGATGCAAAAATTAGGGTAAATTTATCTTTTAAAAATTCTGTGTGTAGTAAGATGAAACAGCCCTGAAACAAGGAACAGATATACGTGCTCATGCAGGTTTTTCTGAATGTGACAATTAATGGGTTAGTTTGCAAATCTGTGGTTTTTTGTTATTAATTAGTCAAAAACAATAAGGTTTAAAAGTTAATACTTTTCTAATGTAATAAAATGTCTTTAGATATTGGACAGGAAATGTATTAAGGAAATAGAATAAATTTAAATTCATCTTTCTGCTAGTTCATTTATTTGGGCATTGATTCTTACTCTTCAGTATAGATACTGAATGAAGCATCCATATTTATCTCAGTAGACTTATTCCTGACATGTATTGCTACAAAGGCTTTTGTTTGTAAAGTATCAGCTAATTAAAATAAATCTAAAATTAAACATGAAAAATGTTGATTTCCAATTCAGTGAATCCTAGCAATATTGTAATAAGTTTGGTTTTAATTCCTGAAAAACATATTAAAATTAACTTTTCTCCCATTTACGTAATGCATATAACTAAACTTCCTTCCTACTGTGAGACAGTTTCATTTATTGTTATTTGTAAACAGCTTAGTAAAAATGCATAGTGGATTGGTCTAGAAACTCCTTGAACAGTTTCTTTTGAAATAACACTACATACGTTAAGCTCAATTACACATCCAAACAGCCACAACACACTTTTGGTAATTTATTCATTGATTTAACATAGTACCCAGAAGAGTCATGCCTGCTGTCAATTTTGTAATATATTATGTTTTAAATATACTCATGCTCACCCATGCACGCCATTAAGGTGTGCATAAACCTGTGTTTTTCTCTCTTGACAGCTATAAATGTTTGTTATTATTACACAAAACATATGTTCATGTTGTTTTTGTCTAAATTATTCTATCTGGGGCTATAAAGTTTTAATGTTATTAGTTGCCCTTAGAATTTTAATGTTTCACTGCTGTAACCTTCTTAGGATTTCTCTGCAATTAAATAGAAACTATTCCACTACAGCCTGGAAGAACAATATATTTTATACAAATAAAAAAATCCTTCTTGCTCCATTTTCTTCCAATGTAGTAAACTGTCTAACTGACAAGGCTCTATACACTGCAGTCCTACCTGAAGTATTTTCCAGAACTGAGTAGAATATCATACTTTCCTGCAGTATTCTCATTAATAAAAAAAGCTTGCTCAAGCTATTTAAGATAGAAGGAAAGCCATAAGCAGTTTGCTTTGAAAGCCCCCTCCCTGTTGTTCTCTGTTGTCCCCTTATTCAGAAAATACAGAGGAACCTCAATCAATGTAACATTTATACTATGAAAAAAGCTGAGGCTTTAGGAGACGGAGTATTAATGTGAAAAAATAATTTGGAGAAATTTCTCCTCTGTTTCCTTCTAAATAGCAGTTGTGTATAGGAAAATATATATACAGCAGCAACAGCAATAGGAAAATGCTTCCCCCCACCTTTCAGTTTTCAAGGCTTTTTTTCCTAAGGAAAGAGAGCAGATGGGAATTCAGCCAGGATATTAAAAGATATTTACTGCTTTTAAATGAGCAAAGGCCTCACTTAGGACATTTCTTTTCCGTATACTGGATTAAGGCATTACGTGGACTTACTTTTTTTCTTGTGTTCTGGGCCAAAATACCTTCTCATAGAGGAAGTAAAGTACAGTTGTGCCATGCAGACTTTAAATATCCAGCATTTTTTATCTTGTCTCTAAGTACAGAACACTGGTATTTCTACTAGTTTCTTCAGGCTTTATTCCACAGTCTGACCATAGCACTATTCACATGAAGAGGTACAAGAGTGGTCAGAATATTCAAAATAAACCGATTAGAAGATGCTCACTCTCTTAAATTGATTAAACAATATTTCATTTAGGAAAAAGGCATGAGGTATTTCTAAGTGAATTTGTGCACAATGCTTCGTGAGATACTTCAACCAGAGAATTGTTTCATGACTCTTATATTAAAGACTGAAGAAGAGGACATAAAGGCATAGTAACTATTAATTCTTGGTATTTTTGAAGCACAGCATATGTACACATCATAATGCCTTTTGAAAAAAAGGTAATTTTCACAGAGAAAGGAACAGAGGCAGAGAGGGGGAAGAGCTTTTCCCACAGCCACAGGGTGAGTTGTTAGGCCAGTTGGAATTAGAATTCAGCAGTTTCTTCTTCCAGGCTTATGTTGACCTCACTGAACCAGTAATTCTCACACTTCTACAGTAACATCCTTTAACATTTAATGCTTCCAGGACTCTGCCAAAAAGATTTCTTTCTTTATAAAATTTAATTCTGTCTCCCCAAATTTAATTTGTCTTGCCTGTTTTCCTTGCTCTTCTTTATTTGTTCTTTCATTCAGTTTTTCCTTTGCCTTCCATTATGCTCTCAGGTATTTCTGTCTTTTTATAATTAATTCTTTTTCCTCCTTTTTCCACATGCTGGTAAAGAATTGTGTCTTTTCATCCCCAAGAATATTTCTCTTTTTGTTCCACATTATCCCTAGGTATCTAAAACCTGCCTTCAGAACTGCTCTGTTTTACAGGGCCACAGCTGCAGCTCACAAACATTGTTTCATAGCTCCCTAATTTTCAAGATTTTAATTATATCTGAAGTTTTGCCAATTATATCGTGAACTTCTGCATTGGAAAGAATAAGACCACAGCCTTCTATACTCAGAACTGAAAACCTTACAATAGAAAAAAATGTACCATTTGTTGAAGAATAGAGATAACGGGAGAAAAGCAGTGTGTCAAGGTACTTGGTTAAACAATAATCTCTTACAGAGCACTCATTACTGCTAAATAATTGCCTGTGTTGGGAGAAAGGTTTCTATGTGAAGAGAGGTTCAAGAAGGTCAGTTATCTAGTGGTAATGACCGTAGCGGTCATTAAAGGGTATTAATGCTATTAAGAACAGAACTTTAACTTTTTATTGAAGTTTTTATTTAAATTATATTAACTTTGATTCAACTTTTAATTGAGGTGCAACCATCCAAATTCTATAGTCAGGAACGAAGAAGTAATGAACATAAAATTACATGTTCTTCTGATAGGCTGATGGGTCTTTAATATATTATAATTTCAGGAGTCTCTACAGAGCAGTTATTAGTATAAAACTATTCAGAGGTATTCTATTAGAATTAGAACTGGGTGATTGATTCAGGGAAAAATCCCATCTTGAGCCATAGCAAATGCAGACAGTATATTTTCTGAATCAGAAAGAACTTATTTTCCTAAATATAGTTGCATGCAATCTCAAAACACTTGCTAAGTTAAAGCAGTCCTCTGGTGCCTAAAATGCTCTGGCTTATAAACTTGATGCATGGTGGCAGCAGCACTGATTTCATTCTGAATTGAATTTATAGTTCCATACTAAGTTCAGTGCTTGTCATGAAGAGAGTCGCATGCTGAAAGTACGTAGGGACAGTAGTACTGCTGTCCTTCCGGACACTACGAGAGCCGGAGACAGGGTATGGCACAGGCTCCCAGGAGCCAGAAACACGACCTACTATTATGGAAGGACTGAGCTAGTACTGAGTAGCCCTCCTGGTCCAACTTTTTGTGTTGTCTTTTTCTCTAAGACATTTCAGGAATAGGCTACTGAGTAAGTCTAAAGCACTAGAGAAGAGACGTGAGACTAGAAAATTTACTCTTAGGGATCCAGAGGAGTGTCACTTGTCATGCCACCTTCTACTCTTGCAACAGAATTTTTTGTCCTTGCCTTTCAAATCTGAGGATACAGTAACATGCTGTAAAATAAAAAATCAAACCCATCATGCTACCAGAACAAAATATTAAACACTGTTTCATTCACACAGAGGAATGATGAGCAAAAAAATGGCTGATGTATGACAGGAGTTAATCACATTGCCAAGTGCATGTCTGGGTGGGTGTTGAGACTTGGGTAAGAAAGGAACAGCATAGCCTGCTGAAGATTGCAACCTGAACAGAATTCCCCATGCTGTCATGGTAACTTTTCAAGGAACAACTTCAGAGCCAAAAGCTATATTGTATTTATGAAAAACTATGACATTAAGAGAGATCTAGCAGTCTTATAAACTTGCAAGGAGGAAAGAATCTCTGCATAAGGCATTTGTAACAAAGGAGAACATGTTATCCAAAAGATTTTTTGCTGCTTTTATATTAATGCTTCAAATGAAGCATAGGATGTCAAACGGTAATTATTTATTGCCTTATTATCTGAAAAAGTTTTTTTGTGGTAAGGAAAAGTGCCAATTGACCTTACTACAGGAAAAAGTTCTGGGTTTTGGAAATGTTCTGGGTGTTTCCAAAACTATCAGGACAATATTAAACTTTCAGGTCCATAGTTTATTATATATTTCTGTAGTTTCATCGTGTGGAGTTATGTACTGTTCTACGAGAGCATCTTCTGCTTCTAAAATACTTTGACTTGTTTTCTAATAGTTACAGACTTGGAGAATACTATGTATTGAATTAGCCTGTTGCCATTTTCTTGCAGAGAAATTTACTGTAAGAACTGGTAATGGTTTTTTTCCTCTTAAAAAAAAATAAAGCGCTTTTCATTTTTGGTAGGAAGCCAGGTTTGTGTCATTTAGACATGTCACATCATTATGAAAACATCATTCATCATAACACAATATAACAATGTGATCTGCTGAGCTGCTGACTCCTCTTGAAAAATTGTAAAGTGGTGTGTGCATATTTCCATGCAAAGAACTACTTCAGTATTATAGAACATTTTCCTGGGGCTGCCCGGTGGAATAGTCTAATGTATTACCCTTGTAACTGGGAGAAGATAGGTTCTGAAAAGTGGTGTGCAAGTCTTTGTAGTTCCAATTCATAGGTACATGACATTTTCAAAAAAATCATAGAAGAAAATATTAATAGACATTCCCTAAGGTCATTTAGTCCTCTTCCCTGCCCAATGCACAAAAAATTAAAAAGCATCTGTACTGTTTCTGCTGTTTTTCTGTTTTCTTATAATCAGCCAGGGGTGGGTATTCTGTGACATCCAAAACAATTTATTCCAGTGCTTAGCAAACTTGAAAGCTTTTTCCTACTCTCTTGACTAAATTTGCCTTACAGCAGTTTGTACACAGTTGTTCTTGTCCTATCCCCAGAAGACACAGAGAATCATTACTTTATCCTGTGTGTCAAGCTCTGATGTATTTGAAGATCATCATCAATTTGCTATTCTATTTCACTGTGTATGGGCTTGTTCTGTCAAACCGTAATCAGTATTTAAAACCAATAATAAATGAAAGTCAAGATAAATAACTTTTGTGGTAAACACAAACAAAAGAAGTGTTATCCTCTAAGGTCTAAGGTGTTTTAATACTTTGCTGTTCAAAACTCCTATTTTCTTTAGTAGACAAGACTTTCTGGCCGACCTCTTTACTAGGACAGTTTCTTTTCCTTTGGTGACTCTGTGGAAATATTCTTTAATTGTACGAGGAATGAATTCCTGTATTTAACTTGCTAGTAAACAACTGTTTACTCAAGGAGCTGTACACTTTCTCTCCTACTCCTTTTGTTGATGCTTTAAATTCTCCTCAGTGTGTAATGTACCTTCTTCTGGACTTTAAGTCCCATAGTAATATGTATGTTTAAAAAATACAGGCTAAGTCAGTTGTTTTTAGTTTTTACTATGTCTTAACTAACTCCAATGTCACTAGCAGTTAGTGTCTTTGGGATGTTTCGTCTACAGGGTTCTCCTTTTAAGGAGACCTTAATAGAAGACAAATAGATGAGTAGTTGGGGAGGTGGAGCACTGGCCAGATGATAGAAAAAAATACTTTATAGTACTCATCACTGAAGTATTAGCACATGCATTTATCTATGTTATGATCTCATTAAAGATAAACATAAGTAGAGTTAAGAAAGTTCTCGAAGGCTTCCAGAATTGTGATGTCTGTAGAAACATACTATGATTAATGACAACAAAAATTGTTGGTGGTAGGAGTTTGGAGAAATAGGGGAAAACAACAATAGAAGGTATAGACACTCCACATGTGCATCATGGTAGCTAGAAATTAGGGATAAAACTCATGGTTTTTTGAATGTTTACAGTCCCTTCTCATTTGCCTGTTGGAACTGTGTAGTCTGGAGTAAAGAATTTGTGGAGAAGAAAGACGTATGAAGCAGGCTGAATCTAATGAAAAGTTGTAAAAGCAATGATAAAAATATAAGGAATTGAAGCAATATAAAGCAAAATAATGGGTCAAGAAATAAGGTTGCTATCTTTTCCTGTTTAATGACTATCCTGTCTAAGCAAGGAAGAGGGCTCTAAGCTTGCTGGAATCAGAGCTGCTCTGCAACACCTGTCATGAATGGATATTCTTGTTTTTCAGAGGTGGTAAAACAATGGGGAACATGCACGACACCACCAAATGATGCAGTTATGAACGATACTGAAGATGTATCTGGAGAAGTTACAGTTATGATAACACAGAAGGGGTGAATAGGCTAGGCAGACCTAAAACTTATTTCCCTGGTGCAAGCTGATGCTGAGATCAGAGCTTTCCTGGAAAAGCTAAGCTGCTCTCAGGAACTTTTTCCGGAGGAGTGGTAGAGATAGGGGCTGTATGAGCAGCCTGTAATGAGTAGTAATGCCCATCATGTGGTAGTACCAAGGCATGTTGTGCATATCATGTTTCTCTGGGTTTAAAGTGTGCCATGCAAAATAAAATAAGGTAAATTTTCATGCTGTCTAGTTTATTTTGAGAATTTTGTGGAAGATCAGCTTTAGTAGAGTTCCTTCCTTATGAGAACACTAATAATGTTATCCTCAAAAGAATGGAAAAAACCTCACCTTTAAAAATCATTGACTATATGAATAAATGAGTCATCTTTTGACAACTCTCATATGAATTGAACTGTTAGGCTCATGTGTGCTATGTGAGCAGTATTGTCAGAAAAGTCAAATGACCACATGTATTGATTTTTCATTGTAATTGAAATAGCTTAGTGTCACATGGTATCTGGTTCCAATTTGTGACTTTGATTTGTAGAGATTGTGAACTAATCTTGCCATCACATATTACATTTGTAAACCAAAGTTTTAGATTGTGCTGATCAGACATATGTAGAAAATCACAGCTGCACTGCAGACTTGCACCTGTGCCTGGATTTCATCTTTTCTAGTCCCTATTCAGGGCACATGTAAAAGCTATGAGAAAATTTATGGTGTGGGAAACCTGTATTAGTAGTATGTGTACCAAAAACAAGTGAATAGGAAGTAAGATGTGGTTCTGTTTTATAGCTGGGGAATCAGAGGCAAAGAGATGGCAGCATGATTAAAAGTTCACATATCAGGTCAGAAACAAAGCAAAATCATATACATATGTCCTGACTCTCTGTTCCTCTCTCTGACTTTGCGAGTCCAGTCTGCTTCTGTTTCTAGTCCAGTGGTTGCTACCTAAACATGGTAGAACATAATGCAATTTATCTGCAATTAGTGAAGAGTGGTGGAACAGCTCCCGCATGGAGTGGTCAGCAGTGATACTATTTATTTTGCATTTAAAAGCTTGTTTACATGGTGAGCACCTAGGAAATCTTACTAAATTTATGAAGTTATTTGTGCAAAAGTTAAAGAGCATTAAATTCCCATATGGATGTTATGAAGTAATCATAGCTTGCTCTATCTCCTTTGAGAAGGATTAAGCTACAGCAAATTAATGCCACTTTAGTCCTGAATGAATGTCCACATGGGTGTTAATGCACTTTAACTTACCCACACTGGTTTTGAAGTGTTAGTTAATTAATCTTCCAAGTCTTATCCCTATTCTAGAAAGGGCACAGAGGGCTTCCAGAGATGTTGATTCCCAAGGCACTAGTGAGTTAATATTTTTTTTATTTTGCATCTCTCCTAATGTAACATTTTTTGAAGGGCCGTATTCTTAAACATTTCAAGTTCGATGTTTAAATACATAATTCCTAAATGTGCAGTTTTATTATTTTGCTTATTTAAACGTCAAAAGCTCCATCTCAAATAGATGATGTATGTTGACATCATAATGGTGCCAGAGTAGAACTCAGTACAATTCAGTAAATGGAAATCATCTTTAAAGGAGGAAACATCACATAAAAATAAACAGGGTTAGATATACATTTTCAACAAAATACTATGATTTCAGATAAGTATAAAAGCTATTAAAATTGTGTTTGCCAAGTTAGGCTGCATCAATGAAAAGCAAAATAGTATGTGGAAATATCTCTGAAATTCGATACTTTTCCCTGGCACTGTAGTCAAATTTAATTAAAATATTTACCTTCCCAATAATTTTTTACCTTTTTCTGAAAGAGACTTTTCAATAGATCCTACACCAGGTATACCTGTATTCAGAACAGAAAACTGGTATTGCAAATAAAGAAGATATGCTTGTAGGTAGTATTGTTATTACCCATAATAAAAATAATTCCTCTAGAGGTGTTTGGAAGTTGGATGTTGAAAAGTAGCCAAATGGAAATTAATTTAAATGGAGGCACTGTAAGAATGAAGAAATGACAATTGGGTCTGATGACACTCTGGTCCAACTTCATTTATCTGTGATTATTTTCTTAAATGTTCATCTTGAGTGCAGCTGCTTGAATAGGAAGCTGTCTAGCTATAAAAAGGGAACTTTGCAAATTCTATAGGTTTTTTTTTCCCCTGTTGCCTAACCTAATATTGTGTAAGTGATAAATGTAACCCTCAGATAAAACTCCCTGAAAAGATATGCTTGTTTTCTTCCATCCCAGACCAAGATACATCCAGAACATTGCTTTACAAAGCTATTTATGTTGTTAAGCAGATATTAATTTATCCCCTTGTATACTTTGTTGCTCAGATTGTGGACCATGCAGAAAAAAACCCAAGAAATGAACAGAACAAAGCCCCAAAACAAAACCAAGATAAAGTCTGAAAGGGGAAAAGATAATTCTTTATTCATCATGCATGCAGACTTGTCTGTTCATTAAAGTATACCTATAATTAAAAACTTAAGTTAATTAAGTTTTTGGTTTTTTGTATTCTCATTATCATAAAAGAGAAAAAAGTCTGGAGGGATCTTAATATCTCATAACTGTTGCTAGTTGGAAAACATACCACCTTTTTTCTCTCTGTGAAGTACTCTCACTGAAAAAAACTGAGCATGGTTTTTCAAGATGAAAACTGAAATGTTGTAGGTCACAATTTATACTAAAAAATGGTTATAAAAAGTTGTTATAAAGTACTTTTTACAAAACAACAAAATATATTGTTAAACAATACAAACAGTCGGGAAAATGAATACACAGTGTGACTTCTTGCTTTGCAGGTTGGTCCTCCATATAGTTTTGTGTAACTGTTTTTTTCCAGTCCTAACATTTCTTTGTGCAAAGGAATAAATCAATTACTGCTGGTGACCATACTGTGACATATGGAAAAAAATTAATCTTTTCACCTCTAGGATTTAATCTCAATGATGAATGTAATGTATTTGAGACTCGGTATGTTTTCCAAAATATATTGTTTAACAACACATTAAAAAAATGGTAATACTAGGAAATTGTCTATGTGCTTTACTCAGTATAAAAAAATTGCATTCAATTAATTTTAAGAAGTAGGTCTGAATGGGTTTGGCAATAAGTGCTATTGACAGATTTGTACTTAACACTAGTAGCAGATTTTGCTGCCTTTTTCAGTAAGCTTCTTCACCTGAAGTTTCATCAAAAGAATCTTTCTAATGAACTTACGAACTCAGAGAAACTTGTGAAGTAGGAAGTCAAGCTGGTTTCTACAGATCCTGTGGGAATGACAGTGTTGAAGGGAAGTCTTAGTTTTGCAAGCTCCCATTTATATACTTCGTATGATTATTCAGCTTGTGATAAGTCAGGAAAGACAGCAATGTTTAAATTCTTATTCACTTTGAATTTTTTATCAAGTAATCTTTACCTTTTTTCTATGTGTTAGGTGTTCTGGTATCCAGAAAAATAAAATAAAAAAAATCTATTACACATTGCAGAGTTTAAGTGATCTCAAATTATTTAAAGGAAAAATAGGGGTGAATGAAGAAATTTGTTCAGTTTTGGACTAATTTTTTTGTCTTCTTCTAAGTATAACTCACAGCTTTTCTGAGCGCAGGTCATTCACCACACACACGTGTGGACACACAGACACACGTATGGATGCACATGCACATGGAGACACACACACACAGACTTATATTTCCATGAGGAATCAAATCACTCAGCATGAGCAGTTCTATTTCAAGTGGCAATGGACAAGGATTCTGGAGTGGTGGCTTCAGCTGGTTCATATGAGGCTCCCCAATGTGCTGATGGATTTTTATAATTAACTGGCTCATGGTCCTACGTGACCAATCCATGTGAAGGAGCCATTGCCACCAATTATTAGCAATTAGGTATAAAACATCTATTTATTGTCTTAATTATGTAAAAAGGAATGTCCTGCATAAGCATTTCTTCCTCTGCAGTGACAGTTTCTATTAACTATTTACAAGTGTACTATTTATGTCCAGTTTGGTCAGTTCTGCATCAGAAACTGCTGGGCAGTCTCCGGTCCTGCCAGGTTATCCACCCAGGATGCAAATCAGCACTTTGAAGTGTACAAGTAGTGTCTGTCAGTTGGTCTAGGCACAGCAGGAGCTGCCTGCAGGAATTTCCAGGACTGAGAGTCCCACCTGGAGAGCTCGTGAAACAATTAGTGTAGCACTTTTTGGTGAAGGTGGCAAGGCAGTCAGGCAGTTGCCTCTTAAGTTGGTCTGTTGTCTCCAATCAGCCCATTATCTCTGTTCAGAGACTGGGCAAGGTGTTCCTGGGCCATCCAGGGAATTAATGACCAAGTGCCAGGCCCGTGATGTCCTTGATTTCCAGCTGCACCACAATTATAGCTTTAGCAAAAAGCTGAATTTTGTCCTTATATTACATGTCTATCTTAAATTCTATAGCCCTTGCCACAAATGTCTGCTGTGAAAGACTAATTTAAGGTAGAAAGAAATGAAATATTTCTTGCAAAGGTATGAAACCATAGAGAAAAAAGAATTACAGAGGTGTTAGTATGTAAGAAACAGAATTCTTTGTTTTGACATATTAAAATATGAGCGTGAAAAAAAGAGGATTTGTATTTGTGTATTTCATTGTCTTTTTCTATTTATGTATCTGTCACTCCAAAATCTGGACTGAGCACACAATAGAGATTAATTAAAATCAGAGTTACTTCAGAAAGCACTTCCTATAATAGAGCTGTATTAGTAAATTAGTTGTGACTAATAGTCTTTTGTAGATGGATTAGAGGAATGAATTAAAATGTAATCTGAAATAGCATTGATAGAAATTATGTGTGATAAATCCAAGGTAACTTCTATCCTTGGCTGGAAATAGAATGCCATTATGCCATTGTGTGCTCCTACAGCAACATAGACTACAAAAAGTAACCGTGGTCTAGGCTGTTCATTTACAAAAAATTCATTAGCAAGAATAATCAAAAGAAACAATGCCCTCTTATTGATTAGCTGAGTCTACCTTTGGATTCTACCCACCTAGTGCCCTCTGCTAGTGTATTTCTACCATGGCACAAATTAAGCTAATGTTATATGTACGTATGTATGTACGTATTAAGCTAATGCATATGTATATATTTTCTATTTATAATACAGGTTTTTTCAGTGTCTAAAGAGATAGACACTGTTATAATTTAATTCATTTCTGTGACTATTCATTACTACTTATCTGGTCAGAAAATTCCAAGTAATTTTTTAAAAAGTGCTCTATTCTTCAGGTTTTAGATCTGTCTAGAAGCAGATGAGGTGTTCCTCTTAAAAGTTACTGCTGTGGGCTATTACCTTCAGGATATTTTCCAGATTAGTTTCCGTGTAAGAAATAATGCATGACATAATAATTTTATAAACATTTTGTTGGAATATAATAAATCTAAGACAATATAATATAAACCTCAAACTGTTAATTCCAGAAATACTTCTAAATTAAGAAACAACATTTCTGTACATGGAGCAATGACTAATAAAAGTATTCAAATTGCACATAGCAAGTTTCTGAAAGACCTTTCACAAATTAGAGTTGTTTGGACTTCTCAAATTCCGTTTGCAAGCTTTCAAGGTCTGTTTTGAAAGACCGTAGTGAAACTAGTAAGCTGAAAGCACCTTGTGTCATTAATTCACTGTTTGAACACCAAAACCAAAGTTTACTCTGGGACACATACAAAGTTTAGCAACACTTCTTCATTGTTTCCATGGAAGGCCGTTTTAAATTGAGCACTTTTCAAGTCCCAAAAGCATTATGTATTTAGACACTGGATGCAAGGGCCATTTTTTGAAAGAGATAGGTTTAAAGGGAGATTTGTATGAGGATTCAAGTGCTGCTTGACACATAGGATTTGGGAAGCTGATGAAAGCGTTAAGAAGTAGTACGAAGAAAGTTTAAAGCTGGGAGTGGGACTTGATAGAAGATGAAATTCACTGCTATGGGAAAGGCCAGCACAAAATCTATACATCACTTAGATCTTAGTTAATCCTTCAACGTAGGGGTTTATATAGCTATGAACTGTTTGAAGAAATTATGATGGAGCTTAAGTGGGGCTCATGCAGAGCAGTGATCTTGTGCCAGCTCATTGCAAAATGAGCACTTTCCATATGGAGGAGGATTGTGCTGAGTCTTAGGAGTCATATGGAATATATATATATATATTGAAATGAGGGTACAGGTATAGAAGAGGTCAAATGATAAAGACTTTGAAAGTATAACGGGATGAAAGGAAAATATATTAGAAAGTATAAAGAAAATAATATTTCCAGATGTACCTTCTTTAAGTAAATGGCAAGTTATGAGTCTCCTCTGACTAACATAAAAATGAAATTAAAAAAAAAAATAAGATCTCTAACACCTATCTTGTTTATACTAATCAGGGTTAGCTTTATCCTAATCAACAATCTTAGATTCAATCTGAATAATATTTCATTAGCTTTTCAGATCTACCTTTCCTGTCTAGGTCTAATTATATCTAATGGAATGTAGCTCAACTCACTATATTAAATCATTAAAAAAACCCTCATCATTTTAAATGATTATGGGGCCTTGGGAAAGAATAGTCCCTCCTTCTCCTAAGACCTACAGGGCTTGCCCCAGATACTCGTCATCATTTTTCTCCAGCCTGTTGTACGTCTGGAACAAAACTTATTTTATCCATTTTTGTTTGTAACCATCTATAAACAGCTGCATGAGTACACACATAAACATCTGTTGTAATCCATCCTTAGAGAAGGTTACTTATTCGTAGAATTCTGCATTCTCTTAAAATGAGAGATTTGTACAATATAAGACTTTCATCCTATACTTTTTTGTCTATTCAGTGTCTTGCATATTTTATTATTTATAAAAGAATTAAAGCATGCATTGAACCATATTCAAATAGGCTATGAATGAAATTGCCAAAATAGTCAACACTGTTTACCCACGGTGTAAATATTAGACATAGAGACATATATCGCTTAAAGGATGTTTGCCAGAGCAGATATAATATAAAATTAAATTAAAAGAAAAAATCCAAAATATTTCAGAAATAATTAGTCCCAAGCAGATTAGAACTCTGTACAGTGACAAGGACTCCTTACTGGAAAATCCACAGAAAAAAGTAGCATATTGGTTGATGCCAGGATAGATCCTAGATATTTAGGAGAGCATTGAAGCAGAAGCTGGAGCATAGCAAAAGGTGCTTGTACATTATCAGACAGGCTTAAAAAATGTTACATCTGTATTTCATCTCTTTATGTTTGAGTAGCTGTTAGTTCTGTCACATTTTAAGGGCTAAAAATACATTTCAGGAATTCTCAAGAATTTAAGGAATTTGGGGAAAAAAAACAATATTGCATGTTTTTTCATTGCTTATTTATCTCGCTGGCAGCTATAATTCTGTATATATGTGACTGTTGTATTGTGAGCCTGAAACAATGAAGCAGTAAAACATAGTAATTCTATATTTTTGTGTAAAAAAAATTGGAGACCAGAAGCACGAACCCTGAGATGGAAGGGAGAGACCCTACTGTGTCATTCTAAGGAATCTTGTCTTGAACTTAGATATTATGTGAAGTGGCAGAAAAGTCATGTTAAGATATTTATGCTGAAAAATGTGTTTCCAGCTCTTTTATCATTGGAGAATCCAGTTCTATCATTAAGAAAAGAAATGGTAAAGAGTAGATTTCTGTAAATGTACTATTATTTGTAGAGAAGAACAGGAGATCATTATTAGAGTCTTTTTGTTTGAGGGAAGTTATTTCACAGCATAAAAACCTGTTCAGCTAATTAACTAGGTATCAGTATTATTTTACTTGGGGTTCATGTTTGCAAACTAACTTTACTGCTGTTCTGTCTTTGTTACACTTGGCTATATATTGATGATAAGAGTACAAAATTAACATGAAAGATTGTACTGCAGTTGCTGGGTTTATATTTTGTAACTTTAGCCTGACCCTCTAGGAGCCTTACCATTATTCTGCACTTGCATTCAATAATACGCTTGCCATCAGAAATATTGAATTTGCGCAGTTTTGCCAAAACTGTCATTGGTAGAAAAATTCTGTTTCTGTTTAAAAATGAAATGTAATTTCTTGCCTCCTTCTTTCAG
Source organism: Oreocharis arfaki (assembly GCA_013398015.1). Lineage (NCBI taxonomy): Eukaryota > Metazoa > Chordata > Aves > Passeriformes > Paramythiidae > Oreocharis > Oreocharis arfaki. Next base: position 607,643 of record VZRR01003451.1, on the reverse strand, counting down.
TTGAAAGAAGGTGGGGTTTTTTTGCTGATATTTCTTGACTATAGCTATCTATTTTTCTCACAGAATTTATTTGTAGATTTAATTCAAATAAAATGCAAAAAGAAAATCCTTGAAATTAGATATCTACCTTTTTAGTGGATGGTACCAATAGCAGAAAATTGGAACAATGCCCATGCATAAAATTGTGGAAGTTACTTTTATGTTATACTACATGAAAAGCTGTGTCCTGAGTACATGTAAGGTGAGTTGTTTAAAAAAATGTTGAATAAGTCCCAATAAATTTATTAACATAGGAATATATTCTTACATTGGTTCAGAAATATTTATTTTCTTTACTATCATAGAGGAGGCTGCTATATTTTAGAAAAAATGCTATTGCTTGTGTACCTGAAGCCATGAAAGTACTAATAGAGTATATCTGTGAGTACACTTCTCAGGATAAATGCATGGTATTAGTACTAAACATTGGAAGATGGTCGACTCAACAGAAAACTCAGATTATGTTTTTAACCTTCATTATTTCATTTTTTTTTTTTAAAACAAACACAGCTGGACACAGAATTAGTGTACATACAGAATTGCAAATACAATTAAAGAATACATGCATTATATATATATATAATATATGTATAATGTGCATAACGGTACATAAAGAAAGGAAGGAGAAATAATACAGAAAATGCCCTTTCACTCTTGAAAAGGAGAAATTTCAAGGTTTTTTTTCTGTTTAAAATATAGTTTTATCCAGTAATTCTTTGCTGAAAAATTACTATCAGTCTCTAGGTTAGGGCCATGATTAGGGCCAGGAAAACAGGCTCTCCTTTCCTTTTGTTTTCATTACTCAGAATATTGTCCTTCTTGCTGGATAATATGTGGACAACTCTCTTCTCTGGCATCATGTATCTCACATTTCTGATTCTCACTGCCCAGCTTCAGCAGAAAGAGCAGACAATACCTCTCATGCAGTCTAAATATTTGAGTAGTTACTATAAGAAATCAAATCTCTATTTTCAGCTTCCCAAGAGAATGCTGCAATTAACAAGCTATCAAGAAACAGATTAATTGTAGCAGCTTCAATCCCAGATTTTTTTTTTAAGGAAAACAGTGATCTTCTTTTCCTGTAGAGCAACCTAGAGGGGTATCTTATATACATTTTGTGTGTTCAGGAGGCATTTTATAGTCTGAATTCCACACCTCTGTGGCCTCTACCTTAGGCTTATAGGAAATTTGGCCTTCCTTCATCATTTTCTATTGATTCCATTTTTAGTGTTGTGTTCAGTACACTGAATGTCAGAAATCCCCTTTTTGCTACCCAGCTATCTCCATGCTTTGCAAGGAGAAGTTGGCCACGTTGCCTTCACTTTGAACTCCATTTCTACATTCCTTCCCCTGTGTGTTTCTTGGTCTGGGTCTGATATGTCTTTCTAATTTTACACAGCTTTTAGGTTGCTGTTGTACACATGCTATTCAACATGTGTATAAGCCATGGCAAATTCAGGATTTTAGTTATAGCTTTGGACTAAAAAAAACAAGATTAAACAGCGGGGAGCCTAATATTAAAGTGCTGAATTGAGTAGGTGTAAGTCAACAGAGAGCTATGCATAAAACTTTTCCTGACCTTGGAAAGGTCACTTCAGTAAAAATATTCAAACCTAAGTGTTTAAGACTGCATACTTAAATCAACACTTCAATGCCTGAGTATCTTAAGCTTTTTTGGCAAGAGCTAGGGCTGAGAGGGACCAGTTCAGACAAGCAGACTACTTGTTATAACATCCAGGTAATAGTTTAGCTATATAATTGTATGTCTGAATTTTTTTGTCTTATTATCTGATATCAGACTGTCTTCTAGAAAAAAGATTTTCCCTCTGAGGTCCTCTAGATATCTTTACTGTTTGTTGGTCTGAAGTTTCCTTTCACCACATCCAAGAGGAAAAGCAGTTAAAGAATATGAATCATAAGGATTCAAACAATATACAGGGACAGCTACATATCAGCTATGTATGTGCGTATTGTTTATAACCTTCTTAACTATTATTAGCAGTGGCTTTTCCTGTCAGCCACTGTATGAATACCCCATGGTTATTCAAAGTAACACACTGTCAAATTTTATCCTTTTTCTTGTAGACAGTGCAGGGCGTTACCATAGGAAAATACTCCTGGACCTAGCCTTCCATATCCTAATTTATAACTTACAATTTTAAATTATACTCTTGTTGCCTCTCCAAGTTGAAATATTTGGTACACATAAATCACAGTGTCTGTTTCCAAGATAATGTTCATTGCATATCCATACCTTTTCCTGATAGTAAGTAGAATTACTTTCTGAGACAGAATCTATCCATTTAGAAAAAGAGGATATCCTCCCCACAATGGTCTGGTCCTCAGGAGATCAGTAGTTCAATTTTATATTCTCTTTTCCTGTAGGAATATTCAAATGTGTACTAAGCAAGACGCTGATCTTCACTACTTTTTTAATATACTTTACACATCCTCCTCAGAATTCCATTTTCCCTGATTTACTTAATTTTACTTTCACTCCTCTCTTTCTCGTAATCTTATGATGACATTTTCTTTGACGAGGGGCTGGATACTCCTTCACTTGGAGACCAGCTGAGAATGTCTAATGACAGGAAAGGTTTCCTGGGAGTTCTCATAGGACTGCCAGCACTGAAGATATGGTTAGCATAAGCACCACTGTATTCAGCTGAAGAAGTCACAAAACAGTCAGCTCTGTTAAAGATTTATTTTGTGTGGCAAATACTGAAGCTAAATCCTTTAGTATTATCTTGATCATAAAATGTTCACCAGCACATTACTTATGTTTACACAGTTCCCCTATAAAAGAAGAATATCTGCTTTCTCAAAAGACTGTCCTTTCTAAAGGTCAAAAGAATGGTCACTACTATTCTGACACTCTGTACTGAAGAAATAGAGCAGAACAAGCTGTTATTAATTCCTGTGCATAAATCTGTGCACATTTTTAAAAGCAGTAGTGGCTAAAGCTTATTTTTAGCAGGTGCCATGTCATGCTAATGCTGAAAAAGTACCTTTCATTAATATCACCAGAACAATTGCGAGTACTGTTTATTTCTCCCTTTGCAACAGTGCAAATGCCAAACTGCCAGTCTGAATCCAGACAGTCCTGCATTCTGGAATGAATTCTTTTTTGCGGTTAATTCTTGCCACATTTCTACAAAAGGCTACAAGAGATCTCAGTATCCAACTTACACTTTTTTTCCCCCTGTGCTTATATATATTTTTAAAATTATATTTCTTCCTAATTACTATCTCATGATCCCCAAACTATGCTGCAATGCCATACGCCTGTGCATTTAATGTTACTTTTTGGGAAAATGAATTGTAATGAAACAATGAGATATAATGTAACTAAAAAAATCGGACAGTTTCTTTAAAAGAAGGGTTTACAGGTATATATTGTGGTTGATAGCAAGCATAAAAGAGGAATTCAGATAGTCAAAGAACATGGTCTTTTCAGGCTTCAAAAAACACTATGATGTTGCAGTCACTTAAAGAGACATTTGCTGAGGTACTTTGGTGCCGAAACATCTCAAGGGTCTACAAACCTGTAGGCGCTTTTTAAAGAAGTACCCATATAAACAGGGCATTGATGTCACCCAGAAAATAATGGGAATTTAGACACATGCGTACATTGCTGTGAGCTTCTCCATGTTAAAATCTTCATCTTGCAACTACTTATGCCGGAGCAGATACCTACTGATTCCAGTGGGGCTTTCTACACTGGAGTCCACAAGGGTTGGTCTGTCAATGTGCAGCAGAATGCAGGAATTGAAGATAACATTTAGAGACATTCAGTCTCTGGGAAGTTCTCAAAAAGGAAATTGAATTGAGGTGGTAAAAATTTGGGCTGATTTAGATCAACCATTTTAAAGGTATTAAGTCAATATGGAAGAATAATAAATAAGAATTGACAACAATTATGCTCTTTCTTGGTGAATAAAAGTTAGTGTGGGCATAACTAACTCTTAAATGATTGAAAATGAATTACAAGTAGAAAGAAAATGTTGCACTGTCAAGAGCACATCAATAAAGACACAGAAACACCCAGGGAAACTTGACTGAGCGAAAGAGATTTTATTCATCCCCCAAATGAACAGGTAACTTCAACTGACACATTTTCCCTTACCTCTTGCATAAATGCTCGGAAAAAGACTGTGGCAGGAATTCAGTGAAATGCTTAAACATGCACTAAAAGTAAAAGCATGTGTGTTGCCTCATTGACCTTGCTGAAGCTGCTCACAAGTCTAAAGTTCCTCTCTGGACTGGAGCCAACAAATGCTGCAGTTAAAAGGCTGGTTAAAAGCAAAAGTTTCAGTGCAGGCTTCAATTCTGGGTGTAGTGAAGGTAGCTGTATTTACCAATGGTGGTTAAGCTCCTGATTATTCCAATTTGTCCAAGCTTCTTTCTTTTTCGGAACAAGAAATATTAAAGTCCCAGTAGTACAGCCAGAAGATGTGTCCAGTATTTCAAAATCAGTTTTTTCTTTAAAATCTTGGCTTGGATTATTTAAGAATAATCATTAAAAAATTGTTAATGCACCACCAAAATTATAAATAGAATAAATTATGAGGTATAACTGTTGTAAACATTGAATCCTCTTTAATATTAAACTCGAATCTGTATCTGATCATGAAACTGTTAAAATTAAACACAATTATCTGTAAGACAGGTCGGATACTTTATAAAACTTTACCTTACTAGTACCTGCATTTTGAATTGTATGTCACTACATCTACATTATGGAATGTCTAAATTTCTTGTGAGTGTGTGTTCAGAAAGAACTGTAGTGTTGTGGTGCTCTCGTTCACAAAAAACCCCTCAACAAAACCAGAGGTATCACATTTTCTAGTGTTCCTTTAGATGATGAAGTAAACTGTAAAGTTTTATCTTAGCATCCTGTTCCATTAACATCCATAAAACTCATTTTCCCACAGTTAAACTGAAAAGGTCTTAAAATCTTCTAGTATGCAATCCCTGAACACAGGTAGCCTAAAGGTCTCTCCTGAAGATCCAACTTTTATGCTCTGGACCCTGAGAGAAACAAAAGACCGCCTATACTGCCTTGTTAATAAACAAGCTGCTCAGTGTTGAATTGTGACACATCTGCAATGGACGGTGCAATGACACATTGCAGGTGTTACAAGGTGTTTGGGGAAGACACACTATCGCCTTTCTTTCAGCTATTGTGCTGTTCTAGTACCTTTTAAAAAAATAGGGTAGAATCCTCTTTTGGTTTTGATAGCAAGTTACTCTTTTTTTTGAAGGAGCTGTAAGTGTAAATTTTCTCTTTCACCTAATCCTAACTGCCTTCAAAATGTTTATGCACTGCAATCCAGAGCCCCAGTGAACATATATGGTAAACATTACCTAAGAAAACCAGTCTTTTAACGTCTTTTAAATTAGTTGTCTTTTATTTCTGAAAAGCTAATATCCAAACTAGCAACAGTAAAGATGTCCAGGTTTCATGAAATATATTTCATAAATTAGCTTATCATTGCACTGATTTAGCATGCCTAGCAGGTGAAAGACAAAAACATGTGTTATCTTCCCTAGGGAACCTTCAATGAATGTCATTCTAGCTTCATATGTCTTTCTTCTCTCCCCTTCTTGAACTGATATAAAATTCTAATGTGTGCCCTCTGGTTCCATCTTCATTGAAATCTAGCAAAACCGCTGAAGGTAAGATAGTGGCAATGGTGCATGAAAAAAGGGAAAAGGAATACAGTGATTCATAGCATACTTGAAGAAAGTTGCAGTTGTTAACAGTACTACTTTCGTGTGTAGACAGGTTAAAATGTGTCATGTATCAGTGTTAAAAATAAAGTTATTCATCTTGGCTATTTTCTCAAAGTTTTGGAAAAACAAGCTATAAAACCTATGCCATGTGCATCTTTAAAAATTATTTCACATGTTTCTGAAAACAAACAAATTCAGTTGCTCCCAATGGTAGGAATAGTAAATGCAGTACTTTTACATGGATTTGCTTGTGTGATTTCTGTAGTTTTAAATAGTGATTGCTCTTTACTGTAAAGCTTCAACATGTTCATGTTTTCAATCCTCTTTTGTCCATGGACAACCGAGTTACTGGTATTACGTGACGTATTTTTTATTTGCATTTTTCTTGGAAATCATCATTGAAAGTAGACATGGAAAGCAACCAATAGATCACTGTTGTCAGAATTTTAATTTATAAGCACCACATGGTCGAAAGTTCTTCTGTTACTTAATAAATTTGCACAATAAAATAGAAAATTTAACCAAAAAAGGCAAAATGATCCTGTTAAATATTGGGCAAATCAATAGCAGAAAGTTAAATGAAAATAACACAATACTCTGTTTCCCTGCATTCACAGTAATGAAAATGAAGGAAACAATAAAAGAGTAATTCAGAATTAAAGTGCTGTGACCAAGGTCCTTTGTCCTTCTCTGACAGGGGACAGGAATGTGTCGTGGCACTTGGTATGTCAAAGAAGAGGAATGTTGACCAAAAGATATGACAGGGCTTGCTGCCTTCACTAGAACAGACACAGTCTGTGAAAGTTGGCAGGTCCAACTTTACCATTCCATTTCACGGCTAGAGCAAAAAGCCTCATCTGGCAAACCTAAACGTGTGGAAACAAGTGATCACTGGAGTAGCTGCCACGAATTTGGAAATAGTGCTACAGGATGTTTCTGCACTAGCCCATTTGTGGAGTCTGACTTGGTGCGCTGCCTAGTGAACTTGCACTGACGTCATGGAAAACTGCACGAGTAAAACCATGTGCAGTGCTTTGAAAATGTAACAATGAGCACATCAGGGGAGTAGAACATCCAGTGGCTTCAGACAGGCATTATCATGCTACACAGTTCATCTTCAGCTCCTCAATTTAAGTCTTCTGCAGCTCAGAAATGCACAAGCTAGTTTGGGAGTTTTGTCACTTGCTTTTCACCGTTATTTGTTAAAAGCCAAGGAAGACTTTTAGACAGTAAATCATTGAAAAGACCTCTAGCCATCCCATTCCTAAATGACTCATGACTGTACAAATGCCTCTGTCACCTAACCATGTTTCAGGCTTGCATGATATTTTAAAATAACTATAAAGAAATGGAGTTCTGGAGAGAAATATTTTGATTAAGGATATTTTAATTGATTCATTGGACTTGGAATCAGGCTATGAAATTTTTCTTCATTAAACACTTGGGGAAAGAGGGGAGAAAAATAAACTGTATTAACTATATGAAATAGATCATTAATGTGTTTTTAACAGGACTGAAAGTCCAGTGTCACATCTGTAGAGGAGAGCTTTCCCCTTTTTCAGACCCGAAATAAAATAACCTACTGCAATTAGTCTTTCCATACAGTGAAATTTTTCTTAGATTTTGGACCCATATTTAAGTAGCATTCAATTCGCAAGTAAATAACACACACAAAAAAAAAGAAGAGTAGATGTGAAGGCCTTGAGTCACCAAAACCTTTAAGCAAGTCCACGATTTGATGTGGTAACTGTGGAAATAATGCTATTACCCTTCAATGGGACAGATGTAGGCTTGAAGGTAAGCATGTGCTTTACAGAATTAGGGCTTCAGCTATTTAGTTTCTGCTTTTATTATTAAAGTACTGTCACTTTACATGTAGAATATTTTAGATCGTATATTTTATAGTTAGCAAGTGGTAACAAAATATGCTCTTCGTAAGACCACAACATATCCTTATTTGGTATTGAAATGATAAAAAGCAGTTTGATTTTAATCACTTTCTCACTTAAGAAAAAAAGTGGGTTTTTCAACGGAATAGTGGTTCATGTAGAAACCAAATTTTACATCAGTAAGACTATTGGATAAGAAAACTGTGAAATACTCCTACAGGGTAGATAATTTTTTGAAAAATATTTTAAATTAGAATTTCTAATACTTGTTTGCTGATTATAAATTGAACTGAATCCTTTTTTCCAGTAATACATACTGTATATTAAATCATTTGCAAAAGGATTCCAGCCCATACTAAAAGCATTTCTGGGCATACTGCAGAGAGTTTGGCTAATATTAGTAACAATAAATCCAAAATATTTGGAAGGACTCACTCCATCTTTGTTAGATTAGGTTTTCTAAATGGCTGGTAATGGATTCAAGTGTACAGCCAAATGAAGCTGCATTACTCATAAGCATATGTATCCTCATATTCAAATGTAGTAAATCCAGTTAAGCTTCAGCCCTTCTTAGCTCTTCATTCATGAGATGATACCTTTACAGCAAAAGTAAATAAGGAAAAAGTCTCTTTTACCCCAAATTAAAAAAAAACACAACATTTTTTAAATATAAGTTTGAAGTTAGTCTTCCACAGATAGCCAATTAAATTATGCTAAAAATGACATTTTTAATTAAACACCAAGGTAAGCATAAATGGATTTCAAAATAATTAATCAAACATCAAAAAATTGAAACCTTTTTCTGCTTGAGCAGCAGAAATGAAAGAACCAGTCTTCAGGTCTCATAGAGATTCAATCTAATTTAATTCTCTGTCTTCTCTAAATAAACATTCCTAAAACCTTTTTTTCATCTGGGGGAATAAGGATGAGAGGGGTAATCAATATTTCTAGCATTTTAATTAAAACCGTTAGTGGAATAAATCCATTTAATTATCAGTTAATGAAATACAAGGTCATTTACCTGACAGGAACTTTGAAGGTGGATTACTAGCTGGAATAAAGTAGAAGAACCCAATGTCACAGCCATTTAGCTTCTGTCAAATTTAAGGTTAAAATCATTTTAGACTGTTTAACCTATTCTCTACCATTTTCTATTATGTATGTCAATTGGCAAGAAGAAATACATGACCAAAACTTACCTATCTTTAATTTTTCTCAAGTTTCTGCTAAGTTTCTAGACTTGCTTTTCCATTTTTTTTGTCTAAAGGGTGCAAAATGCCAATGAATCCTGGTATATTTTGACTTCTTGCAGGCCTTACCCTTGAATTTAATTTTCATGCTGTGCCTGAAGATTATCAGGAAATTATTAGCTATTAAACAAACTAAGCACAAATGTAGCCAGTAAATATATTTATTAACAGAAAATATAGGGCTTCTCTATTTATTTTACTTTATGTAGTAAAGAAAAATAGATGAGTTTGTTAAAGAGGCTTTTTAAGATTGATGTCCTCACTAGATGGGTAAGAAGGAAAACGGAAACAAGTAGTGTTCTCTTTTAGTACAGCAGCAAACTTCCCATGCTCCTGATAATGTTTCAATAGGACAACAAACCAAGTGGGGAACAAAAGTTCTGCCAGAGACACAAATAGTGAATGTCAGCATTGGCTAGCAGCAAGACCAGCAGAGAAAGAAATACTCTTGCCAGGATTCTGGGACAACCATGCAGATACAAGGGGGAAAAAAAATCAACGTGTAAGTGGACTGCTTCTACTTTGTGGTATGATTTTAAGTTCAGGGTTGAGTTTATGTAATTAAAAGGGGTTATGTCCAATTCAGATGGGTATTGATTGGAATTACAAGATCACACTTCTGTGCTATCTTTTAAAAAAAGTGTCTATCAGAGTGACTACTTTTAATGTTCCAGTGTCTATACTATGACATTTTAAACATAGAAAAATAAAATGTAGGATTTAAAAATTGGTTTAGTAAGCTAACTTCCAAGGTGAATTCTCTTATTCATTGTCACTTTTGTAAGTATAATTCACATTTGCCAAATTAGCCATAAACCTCCAAGAAGCAAAAATAATAGTTAGCACTCCACTTCATAGAAGATGTAAGCTATGTATTTTCATAGCCTAAGAAAAGTAATGGCTCTTAACAGAAAGACATTGGTTGCTGTATATCACACACTTATGATTTTTAGTAATTACAGAAATGTTCCAGGTGTGTTTAAAGTTGTGCTTCAGAATATGTCAAACTCTATAGGGTACAAGACTGCTCATAACTTGAATGTGTAAGTATGAACTATAGATAGGAGAGGCAAAGTTTAATCTTTTATCAGACCATCTGCTAGAGTCAGAAAAAGACAAGAAAGCTTAAGGGATTTCTCAGCACAATCCAGGGTGGGTGGTTGGTTATGGTAGACATGACCCTGCTGTTTGCACCTGTCTGTGTCATGGTTAACCTATAGGTACAAATGACTAATTTGGTTTAGAAGGAGTGGCAGCTACCAAAATCCACTTCCCACAGGGAACAAAAGAGATTTTGTATCCCCAGCCTTTTCTTCCTGCTGCTGTATTGGAGAAGCAAGGCTGACATTTCAAGTTCCAGCCCAAGTTAGTAACTGGATGTGATGTTGTCCTGTTTACCTCGTGATAAATGTGGGCTACATTATTCTTAGAGAAGTGAAATTCATTGATTTCTCTGAATTGGCTTTCAAACTTTTCTTTGCTTGCAACCCCATATCGTGACTAACCCCATCAGTTTTGCAATTATATGAATTCCCTGTCTTAAAAATGTGTAGAGTATTAGTGTCCTGAATCCTTGTATTTGAAATGATGAGTTTAGAAATATATTAATTTTTGTCACATTATTTGTTAGAGCATGTTCTGCTTGCTTGAAATGATGATAAGAAAATTTCCATTGATTTTGACAGAATGCAACCTATTCTTAATTTTCTAGGTTTACCCTATTTTATTAGAGGTGTTAGAAGATTTTGACCCTTAGCTCTTTAAAGACCTCACTGGGGGGGACAAAAGAAAAAAGGAGAAATGTTTCAAGATGTCATTAATGCAATGCACTTCATTCCCTGTATATTTATAATTCTTGTTACTGAAAACTTCTTTTACACAACTGTTTATGAAAGAAATCGCAGTGCTGAAGAAGGGCATCATACCCACCACACTGACCAGTTTAAGAGACTAATTTCCATATTGTAAAAGTCAAAGCTTTAACAAATTCTGAAGTAGCCTATTTATAATGTATGAGTGTGTGTTTTTACTCTGTTAGCACTGTTTTAAGCAGTTCATTTTTTAAAAAGAGTCTGAACAAGTTTGATAAGGAAACTCAGAAATGGTGGCACAGATGAAGGAAGATCTGATATTTATATGATAGAAATTCTGGATCAGTTATTACTTACTTTTATTGTGGTATTTAAGGGGAGGTATGCCTATTTTAACTTTGTGGTAATAGAATGAAGAGTATAGTGTTTGTAAAATCCACCACCCAAACTTCATGCTCATGTAAGTAGTAGCATGCTGTAAAAGCAAACAGAAACTCTTTTTCACCCAAACTCATCAACACTTGCAGATTGCTGCAATAAAGATTGGAGTTTTTCATTGTATCCTTCTGTTCTCTCCATTTCCCAATAATAGGGAGGATTCCTCTGAAACAATGAAAGGGCTATATAGGTAGAACCAGATATTTTGTTAGGTTGTAATGATGACCTGAGGATGATTTTTCTGATGGGGCTGTAGAGGAGCTGGCCTTTTGCAGTGTTGAAATATTCTACAGAGGAACAGGAGCTTCTGTACCTCCTTATCATTGTGCAGTCAATACACTGTGGGCTCTCCACCTCAGGCTAAGACTACCTTGGTTCTCAAGGTGCTGCTTAAAATTTTTTAAGGACAGTTTTTATGTATTTTATTGTTGTTTCCTTGTTACTTACCATGGGGAAAAATATATAGTTAAATTCAATCAAGTAAATAAAAAAATACGTATGGATTCATTCAGCATTACACACAAATCTGAGTGTGCACAGACCTAGAAGAACTCTGTATTGTGAAAATCACTGTTTTAACCATGTCATTCCATTGCTTTACAAGAAATAATAGTTTTCTGATCACTGTGAGTTACTCAGATATAAGTCAGGATGAATTTTTGGCTATTTATGTTGATTTTGGTTTAGCTATGGTTTTGCAGGTTATAAAATATGGCAAATTCAACAGGATGCCATGAAAAGGACTCAGCAAAGTATTCTTTTAGCTGTAATGTTCTTCTGCTTTCAGTGAGAACTGTCAAAATTCCACAATATGTCCTGCAGACTCCCACAAAATCTGGCAAATTGCAACAAACAGACCTAGCTTTTTTTAGCTGGAAGCATTTTACATTCAGTATCTGGAAAGCCTTACATTTGAGATGTGTGTGCATGTGTGCTACGAATATGGAACACAATGTAGGATTTACTCTCATGGAGAAAATTTACTTAAAATCGATTAAGTGAATCTTTCCAGTTTTAAAGAATTTTTTTAATCTTTATGTTTCTTTAATTAAAGTTCTTTCCCATTTAACAAAAAGAAACAAACAGATCCCTGATGTGACATTGATGTGGAACTTGTATGGCACTTCAGAAAGAACATAGTCTTTTCTCTGCACGTGTACATGCTGTCTTTGAGATCTTCAGATATTTGGATGCAATATGATTAGAGTGTATAGTTCTTTAACATCATCCATTGCTTTCACAGCCAAATGCAGTGGATATTCAGAATGTGCAGAAATTGCAGAAACCGATCTAGGTTTAAACTGACTATTATTCAAATGAACACATCCAGCATTCTGAGAATTATATAATAATAATTAATACATGTCCCACCCGTGCATATTGAGAAAGAAAACACAGGAAATAAAGTGAGTGGACTGGATCAAGAATCTTCTTTGTGATAACAAGTTTGCAGAAATGGAACTTAGCATATTTAAAGCAAAGCTGTCAGGGTTAAATGGGTAAATATTTAGCACAAGGAAAGGATAACAAAGTTGAAGGTATCTTTTCTTTGTTTGGAAATGTATTTTGAAAGATACTGATGTTACATTTTATTTAAAAGAAAGGTTTTTAAGCTGGAGCTCTGCACCATTTAATTTCATGGACTTGGATGGAATTCCTTATGTTATATATCTCTGGAAACATACTATGCTTCTAAATAACTTTTAATTTTAATCCAGACTCAAAAATTGCTTGCATGTATCAAAAAAAAAAAAAAAATCCTGTATTTGATCTGAAAGCATGGGTGAAACTGCACTTGTTCCCTTCCTTGTGAAGCTCCCTTGATTACAGAGCTTCTACAGCTGTAAATGGGACCTGCTGTGCAGAAAGGTTGGTCTTGAAGCAGCTCAGTGGTGTCACTTCAGCTCTCCAGTTACCTGATGTCCCAGAGGGGATGACACTCAGCAGTGGGCTTTATGACAGTTTTGGAGCAACAGGCTAGTTCTTGAAGTTATTTAGGCTTTGAGCAAACTCAAAAAAACATTCAGTTCATGTTAACACACATTTGCAGTCATAGCATGATGAAACAAGCATGATAGGAAACAAAGCCAATACTGTTGACAGGACATTTGTTTTCAAAACACCAGCTCTGGAAAATACTGTCTTGGATTCCACCATAGAATTATTAGTGACCAGTGAATCTGATTACAACTGAATTATTTTAATTTATAGAGTAACTAGATACACACACATATGTAATATGCATATTTATAAATTTCAGGCATAAGTTTTGAAATATTATGTGAGCTTCCTTCATATTTTAGATATTCTTAAGAAATATTTTCCACCATTTTAAGTGTTCAGTTAAAACACAGATGTACATTTTATATGTCTATTTCTCTTTTTCAAATATCTTGATGTATTTAAAGAAAAATAAAATGGTATGTTGTATGATTTACAGTCTTGGAAAAAATAACATAGTCATAACTCTGCAGTTTTTGTGATGCATGAAGATCAGATTTTTTAATGTTGGTTAATGCTTTACTAATTAAAGTGTGCATGTTAATTAAAGCAGAGGCTAATGTTAATTACCTATATTAATGGAATCTCATGTAGCACCTGCCTGAAGCAATGGGTTCAATTTTCAAAATATCTCAATTAAGACTGAAACTTTTGATTTGCATCTAGTAGGGTTTCAATTAACTGCATTGCAAACTTAAATAACACACTTAAAGGGATAATATCACCAATCACATGCAGCACAGTGGAATTGGTCGGTTCAATTATTGACTACGGCTGTGAGAGCTTTCACAGTTGGTAGGTGAGTACTATGGTATTGGCAAGTGATTATTGTCTAGGGCTGTCATCACTTCTGTGGCTGTTGTAAGAGAGATGTTAAATTGCTGTACTTGGGTCTCGCTGCAATTCCATTGTTGAGGGAGACAGAAATAGAATGATGTTTTCTCACATCCAGCATTTAATGGTGAAGATTCAGCTTGTTCCTTTGAAATAAATGACCACTGTTCCATGACATGTTAAGGCATTTTATCAAGTGGGAAAACAGCATTTGTGATAAAGTGCACAATGTTGCAGGGTACTTCTCAGCCAAACCATGAGATGTGATTGTATTCCCAATCTCTGTTTCAGCCACCACAGCATTACGTGTTGACATAGGAGCTTTTAATGAGCAGCTTCAGGAAGCGATTAACAAAGCACTAGAAATAGATGCAATCATGCTGATTGGAAATTCTACCTAAGCTCCATAAATAAGACCATAATGTCCTGCTACCATACAACTTTCTAGGATAATTATTTCTGATAGCTCCAAGACTTGAACTTTTAATCTGAGCCTACTCCATTGAAATATTGATGGTTCAGTTACAATGAAACCAGGATCCCCCCAAAAATGTGCTAACCTGTTCTGTTTTGGACACACAATTGAAGAATAAATGTAGAGTTTTGTGGCTGGATCCAAATTTTGTATGTACATATAATGCAAAAGTATCTCTAAGCATAATTCTTATGTGGCATCTGTGGAAACAGATTACTACAAAGTCGGTTTTCCACCATGCTCAGCAAAGAGGACCTGGAGCACAAGGTTACTTGTGTGGCTATAAACTCTCACCTGTACCTATGTATTTTCCTGCTAAAAAATACCCTTAGGCTTCCACTACATGGGTCCTAACTCTCTGTATAATAGTCTGCCTGTGCCTATTAATAAAACCTCTAATGTTCTATTGTAACACTCAGGCTTAATGTCTCCATTTTAAGTAATGCTATGAAAAAAGCAAAAATATCTTCACAGTACCAGTCTATCTGTTTAAGAAATTTTTGAGATTATATCAAAACCTTTTTACCAAACTGCATTTAGAATATTTATTTTAAAATATGTGAATGACCCTTGACTTATCAGTTTGTGACCTCTCTTGGGTCTAGATTAATCAGTGTGTAATGATTCTTGTTTCTGTTTTCACTTCTAAGGAGACTGTGTCCCACACCATTTTGTGAGGTCATTAGATGGTTTAGAACTCATGTTTGTTTTCGTCTCTGAAAACAGATTACAGTCTATTGTAATCTGAGTTCCCAGAATTCCCGGGTAGTAATACTCAACTTCTTTAACAGTATAATGTGAAAATGTAATTATTGCCTTATTTATGGTTACTGTAATGTGCATCTTTTCGTTAAAGCTTTCCCTTGACATATTTTTTGTAGTAATTGAGCTTCAGATTCCTTGAGTCTCTACACATCTTATTTTAGCTGCAGAAAAGTCACATTTTCATGAGTCAGGTGTTAAACTAAAAAGATGCAGCAGGTATGATTATTATACTGGGATATGTTATTGTCATCTCAGTTATACTTCCTGGGGTTTGAAGGAAAAAAAAAATCATTCTGTTAATTTATAGTCACATGAACATTTGTTACATGCATAGGTCATCTTTGGACACCTATGACTTGAGAAGGGTGATTTTGCTATTTTTCAATCTGTTTTCTTTTAATTTTGAAACTAAAATGTTTGTTCATATCCATTTAAACATCTGTCTAAACTTTAATAAAAATAGCTAAAAATCTCCTTTTTGTTGGACTCTTAGTAACACAGAACTCTGTAATAATATATCTTGTATTAATATGGCAGTTTAAACTACATTCTAAATGATATAGCACCAAACAGGCAGAATCTCGTGTAATGGTCATGTCTTTGATGAAAATCTGTTGAAATCATAGTATTTACAAGATTACTGAGATTGGGTCTCTCTGGGTATTGGCTGGCCCAAAGGCACTTAGCCAATTAAGGCTATCGGAAAAAAATGAAAGCAATCCAACCTGAAGCTTTCTGAAAAGAATCTTTAACACCATTTACTTCTCCTGTATAGGGACTGTAACACAGAACTTCCAGTATCTTGGACAAGCTTGATTTGGTTTTATGTAGCTAGAGTGTTTTTCTTAAGTATGAGAGAAAAGAAGTTTAATTCATTGTTCAAATTACAAAATAATATTACTTTAAAAGCAAGCAATGATACTGAACAAGCAATGCTACAGTATTATTTTATTAGGGAACAAGGAAGAAGGTGGTTATGCAAATTTGGATGGATTTTTATCTATGGTGATTTGAAAGGCAGACCCGTAAAACTCTTACGCTTACATTTTGGCATTCGTACTCCTCCTGGAATGTTTTCTTTATAAGTTAAAACCTTGGGTGCTTTAGCCAAATCAGCTGTGCAGGCTTGGGTCTGGAGTCATGACAAAGTCGTAACAGAGGCCTTGACAAAGAGTAAAGCTACAAGTACACAGAATGCAGTCTGTTATACTGTGGCATTTTCAATAAAAATGAGGAGAATGATTTGGTTGAGTCACATTAGACAGTCATGGGCTAGAAGCTGTGGTAGATTTTTTGAAGGGTTCAAGTAAGACCCAGTTGTACAGTCTTTGCTCTGAAAAAATTCCCTTATACAGTGTGGAAAGCTTACCTAAATAAAGCAGCTAGGGAATTTGAGTACTGGATGCTGGCTTTACTTTTACCATTATTTTTGGAACTTTGATACATATAACATAGATGTGAATCAAAATCTACCTTAAAGTACTGAGATAAAAGGTTTCCACTGCATTTTTTCTTGGTAAAGCAATAAAATGTTATCACATTAGAATCGTTGTCAAATTAAGGTGTCTGACATGTTTCTGAAAAGGCAATATTCATCAAAAAAATGACATCTTTTATTGTCAGAAAAAGATGGCTCTTTTCTTACATTTTTGGGCTTTAATTGTTCTGCTACTTTGTTTTAGCCTTGAACAGTCTCTCTACATGAGTGGATCTTCTCTTAATATTTTATATGTCTATATAAACACACTTTTTAAAAATAATTTTATCACATCTGGTTTTACTGCATGTTGCTGCATGTCTCTAGAGGCATACAGAATTTTTATTTTCAAGTAAATTTATATTAGTTACAGTCTCCAGCTGTTTCAGATATAGTATCATTTCCTGTTGGTACAGTTTCCAGGACAATTCCCTTTTTTTCTTCTCGAAAGAATGAGAAATTCAATTTAACAAAGACATCCTATAATTGCCTTTGTATCTAGCAAGGTATCTAGCAATCTAAATATTTTATTTTATTTAAAACATCTGTCTGCATAATATCGTATGACTATACAAACCTATATCAGCCTTGTGAAAGACAGCTGCTGCCACTTTTATTTAATTTATAAGAGACCAACAAAATTGCTCAAGATAAAGCCCGTCTGCCACAGAGTCATATATAAAAAAATTTTGCAAGATGAAAATTGCTTGCATTTACAGTTCTTGTGAAAGTAATCTAGGTCTTTTTTCAAATTTAGAAGCATCGTTTTTCCTTTTCTCTGTTCTCTCACCCCCACCCCAGTCACTGTGGAAACATAGGATCTTTACATATACTTTTTTTAATAAGCTCATTTTTTTTGAGATTGAAGGTACATTTCTTTTAAAGATTAAATGTGAACTAGAGTCACATCTTAATTACCTGCTTGTTGGATCTATTTATCTCCTGCTATCTTCATTTTTGCAAACATTTGGTATGCATTATACTGGTCAGACTTTTCATGCAGTTTTTAAGAAAATATATAGGGGAATTGATAATGTCAATACAGATCTTTATCTGTTTTGTGCTACTAAGCTTTGTTTGCAGTGATTGTAAACTGTTTCTTTGTATGAAGCAACTCATACTGAAAAGAAAATATTTAATAGATAGTATCAACTTAGGCACAGCAGCTGTCCTAGAAAAATAGACATAGGCATTTTACAGTATGTCTAAATAAGACAAGTTTACGTTTTTCCAGGGAGGTAATCAAAATATTCCTTTTTGGAGAGCTAAGAGTATGAAAGGAAAATGTTTATGGTTCCCTACTGGCACACAGTTATGATTGACAGGAAAAACCAACATGTATGCCACATGAGACATCTTGTTCAGGAACTTTCAGGAGGGTAGTAAATTGGTGTTGGCACAAACACAAAAAAAATAAAATGACTTGATTCAGCAGTTTTCAATTCTAAATCCCCAGGCTCGAAAGAAAGAAGTAAATATTCATCAAATGATAAAAATTTATATTGATTTTTATTCTGCATTAGCAGCTCAAAGTCAAGATTCTTGACAGGGTGGATGTCGGTTTGAATGATTCTCTTTGAAATAAGGATACAGGCACTGGGCTGAGTGCTACTGTGCATTCCTGAACCATAGGAAAAGACTATTAGAACCCTAGGAAGCTAAATTTTTTAAAGAACAGTATAAAGGCATGCTTGTTCTGTACTGTTTTGATAACTAAATTGTTGTTATTAGTATGTAAAATGATTCTTGTTGTTCCTGCTTTACTCCATCCTTTCCATTACCATCTAAGGACAACTTTTTTATAGTACTTCAAAGGGAAACAGAACTTCATGTACTATAGTAACTGAGTTAATATCAGTACTTCCCAAAAGAAGTGCATTTTAGAGTGCTAGTCTGGCAGAGAAAAGGAAGCGAAGATTGTATCTGCACATTATATATCTTTAATTTTGCAGTTTCTGCCAGGGAGTAAATAAAGATCTGGGGGAGGGGGTGGGGGGAGGAGGGTGGAAATCCAGGGAAGGAGACTGTGAGTGTGAATGCAGCACTGAAACACAAATGTGATGACTGTGATTACCGAGCTGTGAGATTTAATGAGAAAGCCTGTATTAGAGTGAAGTAGAAAATCATAACCATCACCTCTAGTCTATAGGAGTATAAATGGATCTCAGCCCCCAGAAAAAGTAAATAAATAAGTCAGTCACATTTTTAACACACTTAAATATATTGAGAATAAAAGGGGAAGTTATTTCGATTACTGTACTGTTACAGTATACTTTTTTAAGTTTCTCAGCTTGCACTAAAATGAGATTCATTGTCATAAAATTCAAGAAAATAGTCAAGTGTGTGTTTGTGAGGGGATTAAATAAGAAGCAAATTAAGGCAGAAATACTATAACTATCATGGTGTTAACAAATTTCCCAAATGTCCTAGGTGCTTACAATTCAGTAAACATCTTTAACAGCATAGCTTTAAAATTAAATTTTACAAACATTATGGGTAATGCTTTAATAGTATGCAAATTGCAATGAAGTCAGCAGCAGCAAAGCTGACCTCTTAGCAATACAAATATTTTATGTTTAAAACAGTTATCTTTTCACAGTTCCCTCTACCTCAGTAAGTGTCAGGTGCTTCAAGAGGCTCCTCATCAGAGGAGCATAAATAAACTCAAAGGAGCAGCAGCCTGTGCCTGCTTTTTATACATGGCAAGGCAGTTGTACAAATAAACATATTAAGCTATATGTTTTGCTCTTGCTAGAATAATTACTAATATTTTTGCTAAAACCTACATATATATATATATACATATATATATATATTTAGGATAGGAAAAGTAATGTACAGGGAAAAATACTTAGCTCGCATTTCCCTCCTATTATCAAATAAATTATTTGACATTAATTGGCATCTCCTTCAGAGTCCGACTATGCTTACTTAATCGTGCAGTGGAAACAGAGTCACGTGTTCATATTCCATTATTTTACGTTATTAACAGTTCAGTATCTAAAAAGCTGGTAAAAATACCCTGTAATTTCTCCCTGTAGGAGGAAAAAAGTGTGTAGTAAGAAAACATTCGCATCTCTAGGGGCAACGTAACATCAAATAGACTATCAAGTCATGGAAAGAATCTCCTTCAATTTCAGCACAAGTTAAATAAGCATTCAATGAGTGTCTTTGAGGTACACTCAGTGTAGGAGTTTTGACTTCAAAATGTTTGACACTATTGAACCTCTCAAAATAGTTGACTCAAAACATTGAATCAAAAGAAGATTTTAGGTCAAAACTTCCGCAATTTTGTGAGCTGATATGTCTAGGAAATTTTGGAACTAGTTGTTAAGCACACACATATTTGTAATGATTAGGTTAATAAATATGTAACGTTTCTCAAGCATACAGAAGTTTAAAATGGAGCTACTGGGAAAAAATAGAGCTGTTTATGTACTACTAGTACAGTATGGTAAAATAATTAAAACTCCGTGTGTATTACCAAAGTAACTTCAGATTCATACAATTAATCTTACAATTAAAGAAGTAAGCAATTACCTGCTACTTGCTTCCAAGTGAGATTTTTCAACGTATTAAATTCAGACAACTTGGAAACCATTTTATACAAACAAGTCATCAGGTTTTACTTCACTGTAGGTCAGTACAGCTCCCAACAGGGAGAAAAGAGGTTTCTCCAAAATATACACAAAGTAGATTTTTGAGCAAAATTTCCAAGGAAAAGGCTGCAACATTTTTATCTTAGCTCTGCCATGCCTTCCATAGTTTTCCATAGGAAGTATTGGTTCTGAGAGACTTACCTTTCCTGACTGTGTTTCAGTAGACACGTACGTGTCAATCTGCTGCAGGAACAGGGGGAGGTGGAATGTGCACCAGCACACTGGAATTTCTCTTGCCCAAGTGTGTTGTCCTAAATTCTGAGCCTAGGTACCTTTAGCCTTAGGAGTGTGGCCATTTTGAGTGCCCAGCCCTGTGAACTGAGCTAGGTGCATTGCTAGTCCGTGCGATGTGGTACAGAACCCTTATAGGGAAGCACGACTTTTAGAAGTACCCATGCGTTGGATGATAGACAGACTCTTTAACAATCTCTTTTTAGGCCACTTCATTGCTCTAGAAGTGCAGACACAGAAAATGGTAGGAAAAATCAGAACAGTGCAAATAATGGAGGTTTTAATTAAGTAAGATTAAGTTTATAATTTTAGCACATTGAAGAAAGACTTTCTGTGCATGACTTGTCATTCCTCTTCTTGACTGTTTGAGGGTCTTGAGGCTGACCCGGAAAGGCTTTCAACCTACTTTATGTACAACATATTTGTGTTCTGGCCTCCTATAACAATCTTTTTCTCTTCCTGACAGGGAAGAAACCAAGGTTGTGTTGATGAATTGCTAATTTAATAGGACAAATTCTGGGTTTGTAAGAATGAGACTGTTTGGGTTTACAGTTATTGTGGCATATGAAGAGGTGTCACTGAAGGAGATGGAAGAAATGTGGCGGTTACAAAGAAATGCACTCTATTACCTTGATGGGTTCGGCTGGATCTGCATCCTTGTTAATTTGTGTCTTCCACATGGTTTTTGCAAGTTCTGTTCTGTCATCCCAGCCCTTTCCACTGTCAGAGCAAGCCTGTTCCCTACCTGGCCCCTGATTATTACAGACTCTTTTGCATCCTGTCTGTCACTCTCTTTCTGCAGGCTGGAGATGCAGACCTGCACAACAAGAAAAGTAGAAAAGGATCCTGGCCTTTGTTCAATTTCCTTTCTTACAAGAACTTTTTTTCACCTGGCAATTTTGGATGCTATTGTCAGAAACTATTCAGTCTTCATTAACCTCTGGAGAGGTTAATTCTTTCATACTTTTCTTCAATGTTTTTTGATATTTGTGATGTAGGGAACTTCTCTGGGTACGTAACTGAGATCTGTATGATGCACAGGGCATACCATGCTCTTGTGTTCTGTTTGATGTTACACTGAATATAATGAAAGGCAGGTGAATAGTCAGGAATAAAGACACAAGAAGTGCAGATTTTGAGTTAGCAGCATGATCATGGCATCTTCATGGATTTGGTCAGACAATGCTGCTAAGGCCACACTACTGACTGCATTTGCACTCACAGTTGTGAAGTCACAGGTCATGGATTTCTGAAAGCCAAGAGAAACCTTGAAAAAAGGTATTACTCCTATTTTATAGGCTTCCCCCTCACCATCCCCCCATTATTTCTTATGGTTCTGAGAACTGCCTGAAGTTCTGCTTGCTATAACACAGCCCTGCCTGTCTAAAATTTCATTTCATGTTTCCTATGAACGGACCTAAAATTCACTGTGCTGTTACTTAAACTCTACAATGATTTTAAGTACCTTGATATGTAAGAATGTTGTTGCCTTGTAATTTTGATTATTCTGTGTGGAGGTTTCACATTGCTGGTTTTAGCACACTGAAAAACAAAGTGATAACATTATTCTTGATTTAAAAACATTTGTGGTGATAGAAACACCTAGCTAAGATTTTAACTGGTAACAAGCATGCCCTGATTAACAGAATTAATTTCCTGCATGATCAAAACACAGTGTGTCCTTTGTAATAGTACTCTCAAATATTCAGCTCAAAGTAAATATATTTCATGATACAGGATTTTTTTTTTTAAATTTGATTCAGTCCTGAAGAGAGTGTGTAAGATGAAGAGTCGAGGAAGCCAAAGGCAGGAAGTGTAAGAGACTAAGAAAGTATTCAATAGCAGCAAGGTCTCTGTTTCAATTATGCAGCGTAAGGGGGGAAAAGCAAATGCCTACACTTAGTGTAGAAGCAGTCACTTGAAGTCCAAGAAGCCGAATGCTAATGATGGTCCAGTGATCTTAAAGGCATTTCCAACCTCAATGATCTTATTATTCTGTTATACAATGCCTTTTAAAACACTGGTTTTGACTTCTTGAAAACATTCTTTCTACCTTAGATGTTTTCGTCAATAGAAGACCTGTTGGCTGGGTGTAGGGATGGCGTGATGGATGATCAAGTCTGTCTGTATAGAGTTTTGGGACAAACTCTTGCCTGCCAAAGGACGCTTTATGTAATCTACATCTTCATGGAAGATATTTTGAGCCATATACTTCTTAACATAATTTTATTCAGTAGCTGTACTGTGACAGAGCCAGGGTCTTTTTTGTGTTCTGTAATAAAGCCTTCTCCACAACTTTATGATGTGGACAAGTAGTCAGAATATTGTGACAGAAAACAACAAAAAATGCTTGAGTATTTAAGTGTAAATACTACTCTTATCAACTTAATTCTGGAAAGAAATTATTCTCTATTTTAAATCTCAAGAAATTTCACCAATTTCAGATATGCAGAGTGACAAGCTGGAATGCGCATATTTTTAAAATGGGACATCTGAGTTTGCACTTCTTTAAAATACACATGTGGGTGAGTATTCTAAGTCTACATGCTACATGGGGCCATCTGACCACCTCCTTGTTGACGGAAACTGGATTTTGTTCTTTAATTTCAGAGACTGTATTTATCCAGCTTAAGTTCAAATAATGGCAGAGGAACTGAACTGTCTGTATTTCTTACATAATTCTCACTAAGTACAGTGTAGTGTGGCAAAAGTGTAGTTTCTCTACAGAACTGTAGAGAAGGGTAATGCAAGATAGGATACTTTCATAATTTAAATTCAACTGAATGTATTCTATATAATTTGTATATCTAAAACACAGAATTGTTTGCCTACAGTAACATAGTGCATAACAAATGACTTATTCTCACTGTCTGAAAATACAGTGAGACACCAAATCAGTGATATTTATTCTAGTACAATCAAAAACAAAAAAATTTGCAGCAGAAAAACACTAGCTCTGAGTTCATCTCTCCAATTTACACTGGTGTAAATTTTGAGTCTCTCGTTTGACACTCTGTATGCAATATAACCTTTCAATCTCCTTCCTCCCACAGTAAGAGTCATTATCCCTTGTCTTTCTCCAATTCAGAATAAGGTCATCCTAACATGTAGGTCTAACAAGAAATACAATGTATTTTCATTGATTTGTATTGTCACTGATTACTCCTTCATGTTATATAGTGATCTGTATAGTAAAGGACATTTTACGTTGTCATGCAGAGCCAGTCTTAAGGAACAGATTGCACCCCAGGCTCCCCCAATTTATTTATAAGTTCTTGGTTTTTAGAAAATGAGCTTAAGGAAATAGCCTTGAAATTGTTTAGCATTATTAATCAATCACTAGAACTGAGTATTTGGCACTAGTCTAGATTTTTTTTCACTGTTTTCCCCCAGACTACCGTTTTTCATAGTCTTGTTCAGAGACTGGTTCCTGCAGGCTCAGGAAAATGAGAAAATTTTGTCATTTGATTATTGGAAATATCTCAGTTTAATTTGCAACAGAATATTTTAAACTCATTCCATCCAGTAGGTAGAGAATCTCTACAAGTGTGTAACAAGACCATCATCAGCACCTTTATTGTTTTTTTACTGCAAAAACTGTCACTTAGCAGAGGACCATGAAGTGGAAAACTACTGCTGAGTATAATTTCTTGGCATTTCCTCATGTTCAATTTTTCACATATTTTGATGTACTACATCGTCAAAAAAAAGAAGGAACTGAATTTCAATTCTAAGATGGGGCTCTAGGAGTAGATGAATGATTACCTCCTACCCAATTTCTCTTAGCTATATTTGGGACGATGCATATCCCAGTAGACTTTTTGAGGATTTGCTAGATATCCATGTCCACACAGGAGTGTGTGTTATAGACACAGTTCTTAACATTTGTGTTATGTAATAAAAAAATTGTATGTGGGACAATCCGAAAATACACACAAATGTAAGATTAAATGTAAATCAAGCAGCTTTTCTGTATTTGATTAGGAATTTATAAAGTTGCTATACTTTATTCTCCCAGAATACTGCAAAACTAGTCCTTCATTACCATTAAAGGTTTTAAGTTGAAAATAAACTGCAGTAGGTTTATTGCATATCTGTGCTGTGTACTTTTTTCCATATTGTGCCTTTTACCTGTTAGCTCAGCTTCTGTAGAATGCAGTTTTTTGAGACTTAAACTGATCAATACCTACTCAAGGTCTTCAAAGCCTCTTTGGATTTGCAGTTGATATGAGTATAACAGAGACAAAAAAAAAATGCTTAAGTACAACAGTGAGATAGATGAATACGTACAGAAAAGAAATCAGAGAGATCCATCTGAAACTCTACGCTGTCTGAGTTTGAGTTGCTGGAATTGTTCACAAACGTTGAAGATAGAAATTGAGTTTAAAAATAAAAATAGTTGATTTATAGAGGGATCGTATTTCTGAAGTGCAAGAATTGGGTTGTATTCAGGCTTCGTAGAATATGACGTTGATGGAGTTCATTATCCTTAGTACAAGTGGGCCTAATACCTGCAATGAAGAAATGTGGATTCTTATTTATCCCTCTTCATATATTTACCTACCCTTTACATCCTGCTTTTCCTTTCCCCCACTATTCTATTTAACACTTCTTTTTCTTCTCCCATTTTCTGTATTCTTTATTCATTATTTTGCCTAGAATTATTTTTGCTAGTGAACAGAGCATGACCAGCCTGTGAAAAGCTGCTGCCTTTATTTTTAACATTTTTTTATTTTAAAATATAGAGGAAATTGTAGGATGGGGAATTATAAAATGCAAGGGGGAAAAAAGTATCTAAATTATTTGGATAGTTGTACTATTTGAGAAATAGCCTGTGTTCATACAGTTCAGGGCTCAGTTTTAATTATTATGTGTGATGTTCTGGAGTTTAGGCTATAAGTGAACTCCCTCTTTTTGGAGTCTTGGGGTGGGAGGGGAGAAGGAGGGTTGTGTACACAATTTCCACAGCAGCTGAGAAAACCCCAAAACCTCTACCTAAACTCCACCCAAAACCCATAGCTGAAAAAGCAGGAATCCTGATTTACAAACCTGCCCTGAAAATCAGGGAAATTTTTTGCTTCAAGTTTTCCACAAGGTTTTCCCTCTAGGCTTAAAACACTGACAGATTTCAATTGATAGATCTAATTGTTTTACAAATTTACTGGTCACTGACAACAGGGCTTTAGACTGAATGTGTCATGTCAACTATAATGAAAATAAAAATGATAAGTGGATTACTGCTTTGTGGTAAGAATAAATTGAAAAAACCACATTCATAGCTTTATATGGATAATATAAAATACTCTGCTGGAAGACTATCCTTACTGGTGAAGAATCCTTTCAAAAAAGAAATTTGTTAAGGAACCTCTGTACATTGTGAAAGTGGACTGTTTATCAGTTCAGAGGAAAATGTATTTGGGAGTGGAAACGTAACAGGAAGGTGATGCAGTTTGTTTATTCGCTGCCTTAGTTTTTTGTGAGTTATATAAATGGCCATTTTAATTATACTTTCTGAGAAAGCAGGATAGTTTTGTAGCTCTCTCAAACCTTAACATTTTACTCTAACTGGACAGTCACAGCTACTTAGTCATCTATTTAAGTGTTTCTTCACTGGTAATCTTCTGTGGTTTAATTTTCCACTATTTAAAAGTAGGTATTAAAGCCTTGAATTATGATTAAATACACAGTGAAAGACCTACATGGATTAGTTGGAATTCTTGTCTTTTATCTCCTTGGAAAATTGCTAGCATTTTCTGTATTTTCTGGGTTTTTGTTTTGCTTGTTAGTTTGTTTTTAAATTTCTCAGAAACATACTGGGATTTATTGACAAACATGACTAATTTCACTTTAAGAAGCCGCTGAGAGAGAAAGCTATAAAGGTTCGAATGAGAAATTTTAAAAGGAAATTGAATTCCAAATCACTTGCATTATTTTTCAGCAAAAATTGCACCAAGACAAAGCCTAAGCAAATATAGAAACTCTTTTTACCACTAGCTTATAAAGACATTCCAGCCTTTCAGGCTTTCCCTACTGACATTCTTCAGTGCCTGTTTCCCTTCACTTGCTTGCATTTTTCCTGCATTTTACAGACTACCTTTCTCTCTAGCCCTTTCACTACTTTCTCTTTATGACTGCTGTTGTTCCATAGATTGGTAACTCTGCTGTGCTGTCAGCAAACAAATAAACTCTTCACTTCCCTGCAAAAAATACAGGAGAGTCCTTATACAAAATTTCCTCCATGCCATTTGCATTCACTTGCCATAGTACCAAATAGTTAAGCAGGCATTCCACTCCTAATGGAAATAAAAGTATGTAGTTAAACAGAGGTAGTGGTTTTTGAAGCATTATCAGAATTTGTAATGTGTTTTTCTTTCAATGAAGCATATTAAAAGAAAACAATGGCATATCAGCCCCAAAGTGCTTTTGAACTTACTCTACTCTCTGTTCTTTCTACTGTTCCTAGGGGCAAGTGTGGCAAACAGCAGATTTTATCCTTGTGTCATCTGGTTCTCTGAGTCTCAGAAGCATACTGATCACCACAGCTGCAATAAATAAAGTGTCTATCCAATAAGTTATGATGACAAATATTATTTGACATTCTTCTGGACAGGCACAGTCTGATGGAAAACAGCACATCTCACTTATTGCCTTTTTCCTTGCAATTAAAGTTGCTGAGTAATCAGTCTGTGCCAGATATGAGAAAGGAGAATGTGAATAATGCCAATCTACTTAGGTTTGTTTACACTTACTATTTAAAGGAAAAATACCTATAGCAATATATCTTTCATTAATTATGAAGCACAGACAGTGTGTTAACAATATCAATTTGAAGTCTGTAAGAAATATAATTTTATGTATCTACCTGTTCTATCACAGTGTTTGGTTTCTAATATCTTTTTTATTCATGTCCAGACATTTTTATGCAGCATTTGATTGGATATACATCTCATAGAATATATAACACATTCTCTGATGGAAACCTCAATAGTTTGTTTCTAGTATTTGGGATTACGCTGTACGTTTTCTCTGACTGAATGGTTCAGCCTTTTTCACTATCATATACTAGGAGAAAATTAATAGTATGAATCATTTGGTTAAAACTGTTGCAGTCCAAAAGTATTTGTTTTAAATGTATTCTTTCAGAATTATTTTTTTAATGTTCTGTTTTGTTTTTTCCCCTCTTTGTTTTCTTTTTCTAGGCTGAGGTTCAGCTATGCTATCTGGAAGCACAAAGAGATGCTGTTGAACAGATGTCCTTAAAACTGTACAGTGAGCAGTACAACAGTAGTAGCAAGCGAAAGGAAGAGTTTGCTGATATGTCAAAAGTTCACACAGTGGGAAGTAATGGGTAGGGAACTATTCTTTTTGTTGTTTTATTCTCACTGATCTGTATTTTTTTTTACACTATATACTTTTTCTTACTACTAGTTAACCAGGATTTTTCTTCCTAGGCCAAGAGACAGGGGACAACTGTTTCTCCCTCTCTTTTTTTTAAATATATGGATGCAAAAATAATTGATTCTGGATAATTTATCCAAATGATGGTTTATTCACAGAACTACCTAATATTATCTAATAGTAATCTGTTATCTAGACTTAAAAAAATAAAATGTGTCCTTTTTCTTTAGGCTTTTCTCCTCCAGTGGCTTCATATCATTTGATTTCTTAATGTCTTCCATGGGAGAATCTTGATAGTGTAACAGTACCTCTGCAAGATCTCCATGATCATTGTTCCCCTACTGACTAGGAAATACGAATATGAAGCCATTTACTTATAGTTCAAACATCCTGGTTTTGCACTTCAAGAAAGCATTAATTTTGACTGTTTTCTCTCTTTTTTAAACTGCTTTTCCTTGACTTGTTTTTTAAATTAATGTTAACGCACATAGCCACGCATATATCATATATATAAGCGTACATGAAAAAGCATTCTTTCTTAATATTTTGAACAAATTAATCCCTGGACTATGCTGAAATGCGTTCTTGCTGCCCTCTCTTTTTAACAGTTAAGGAAATTTGTAGTTCTGGATTAAGGCTTTTTCTTTAAGGTCTTTTGAAAACCATATCTTCCAACTACTAGCACCCCAAATTGAACACGAAAAACATACCTGTGAGATCATAATAGTGCAGGCCAAAAGCAGTTCAAAGGAGCCAACTAGTGCTCATTGTTTGGGTATGCCTCGTCCTGATACTTTCCTTGTAACTGGCAAATAGAGTAGAACTTTTGCATGTGGTTTCCTATGCAAGGAAAGTTATTGACAGAGGTGTTCATGAGTTCTCTATATCCAGAACTCCCCTTTCCAATTGTTAACTCAATGTTCAGGTCTTGGAAACACAGTTTTATTAAATTACCAACTGTAAAGATAAATGAGCCTTGTAAACATCCCTTCTTATTATACGGAAAGATGACTGTTTTAGAAAAGTTGACGTGGGCTAATTATGTAGGATTACTGAGATCTTGATTATATATGCAGAAATCTGTCAGATTCTCAAACATGCCAGTGCAGCTAGTGCCAACCATAAAAATAATTTGTTCAGAATTGGTGTGTATATGTATATAAATGTACACTGAGGGCTACATGTTCAAAACCAGCTTCTAACTTTGCAGCCACCACTGAATGTGAGCAAGGCTGAAGGTTGGAATATTGAGGGGAATGTAAGACACATCAACAGACATTTGATTTCCCTGAGGGTAGGGGATGTAAAGCTTTAAGCTTCACAGAGGAATCCAGTTTGTAACTCTACCTACCATATGTGATAAGCAAATAGTTTCTTAAATGCACTTATTTTCACTTGTGCTTAGAAGTGGAAATGGTCATCTGCTAGTATTTCCTACCTTTTTTGTGCAGTGGCCACCTTTCTGGGCCTGTAAGGCCAACTCAGCCCTTAGAGGCTCAACAGTGACTTCAGGAGCCAAAGGGCTGAAATTGGACCAGTACAATACCACATATTCAGCCACTGTAGAAACTAGCAGAGACTGAATTAATCTGGAAAACTTTCAGTTGAACCAGTCTGAGGTGCTGTGTTGAAGAAAATGGAAATGATTTTCAGCTATTTAAAAATACAGTTGATACAACATTTCCTTACTGCATGAAAACTGTGGACAGAATCTCCACAGTAGCATGACCTAGATAGACATTGAGATCTCTACAGAGAAGGGGCCATTTGCATAAATTAGGGTATCTATCTGTTAGCTGTTATGCAAGTTTGACCTAGGAAAAAGAAGAATGTCCACAGGGAGAACAAGAGCTATTGTAAATGAAAGATATTTTATGTGATGTATGTGTGTGCATGTGTGTCTCTACATGTGTGTGCATGTGTATGTGGGTGTGTGTAGGAGATTTGGGAGATGACTTTGTACAGGAAATCGCTAAACTGAGATAAGTAGGGTAGTATTTGCAGAACAATGTGATTCTAGTGGGTGTGTAAAGAACAGGAGATTTCCTGCAAAACGGTAATCTTGTTAAAGCTGCAATACAGAGGATTTATGTGTGTTAGCATGAAAATAGCTACAGTGACAGAGGAAGCGAAAAGAATGAGTATCCACTGCAGGAGAACACCAGCTAGGCAGGAGGTAAGAGGTACCCAAGAGTAGTTGAGGGCAGGTACAAAATGTTATAGCAAATCTGTCTGGAAATATTGTATCCCCTCGAAACTGGGGAGGAGTACGTACAGGTCCTATGGGAGATACCGACAGCACCATTGCACAACATGAAAGCCAGATCCTAAAATCCTGTCATCAGTGGGTATTGGGCCTTCATGGATGAGACTCTGAGAGAAATGCATCAGAGAGGGCTTCAAGTATGTGCAGAACATACTGCAGTTTTAAAACTGTCAAGGTGATAACTCTGAATTCTCCTATATCTTCCTAATAAAAACATGTGAAAAGAGTTCCATAAAATTATGACCCAGAAACTTGAAGGAACTTTTTGTTTGGCTGAGTTTTTTGGTAGGTGTACCAGTGTGTTTACAGGAATTCTAAATGCCATGTGAGTTATGCCATCAAAGAAATACTACAAACTGGAAGTGCGTGTTAAATGCGGGGAAAAAGGCTGATGGAAATAGCTTCACATTCCTTTTTATTTATTAATGCCACAGATGAACTGGTTTTCTCATGAGAAAGGTGCTCATGAATTTTCATTCAAAATAATAAATTGGTGTCCACATTTTAAGAAATATGTTTAGGGTTCAAGGGATTAGACATGCAACTCTGCATATCTGATTCCCGGTTTACCGAGACAAAATATACTTCTTAATGTAATTTTAGTTATTACACAGCTAATGGTTTTCACTTATTAACCCACAAACCTACATCAAGGAAGCTGTTTTTACCTGCTCTTTAACTCATATTGTAGCATTTTTGTTGGCAACATTTGGGTACTTTAAATGGGAGATTTTTTTCTTTTTCAAGAAACAGATGACCTAGTTTATTCCTCTTTTAGTGATTTGTGAATTCATATAATTAACCAAAATTAGATCTTTTCTATGATTCTTGCATCTTTAACACACATCAGTATTTCAGAAGTCATGCTTTCCCTGGTTCTGCCTGTGGCAATATGAAAGAAAGATTTGCTAAGCTCTGGAAGAACAGATTCTGAATAAAAAATAAATATTAAATATACCACAGAAGTACTGTCAGGTACATTTTAATCTTAACCTCTCTCTGGTACTACAGTTTTTTGATTTTTCTGAATATCTTTTTTAGTGGCTTAGTAACTTGCCTCCTCTTCCAAACAGTAATTTAATGGTGATCACTAAATTCATCCATTTAGATGCAAGGCATTAATTTCAAAAACAAAGCTGTTTAAAATATATGTATCAGAGATATTCTAAAACCATTAAAATTATTGCAGTCATATTAAAAAATATTGATGATGCTTTGTAGGCTGACTTCACTAACGTCAGGCTCAGGCAAATAACTGCCATAGACAGTTGCTTAAAAGTGCTCCCAGATGACTTGACTTTACTTCAGAAAAAAAAAAAAAAAAAAAAGAAAAAAGAGAGAGTAAGCACAGTATGTAAACTACGGAGAAAAAAAAAAAATCTTGCAGTACATCTTGTATCCCTTCCTGGGGTTTTTCCAGTGCATTCTGTTTCTCTCACTCTTGGTTTTGGGTTGAGTTCCTGTTCAGAACATTAGTTTGAAATCAAAATGTTCAGCTGTTTTCTAGTGCTTATCTGTGTTTTATAAAGTTCAAAGAAAAGTGCTTTTCTGTTTCTTTAAAGGATTGGTCCATTTCAATACACAAATAAATGGACCAATTTGGGCTGTAAGTAAGATGTGGATCTTTAGACACAAAGCAGATGTTTGGATCCAGCACATCTTCTGCCTATTATAGAAAAATCCCAGTCCACTTCCTAGTGAATTTTCCAAAGGCATCCCATCCCGTTCTCTATGTAGGCTTTGTTTCACATAATCTTCATACCTTAATTTAGGATTTTCACTGGTACAAACCATCCAAGTCCAACTGAATCTGTACCGATTTATACGTTATGAAATCTAAGATCTTATGTCACAAAACATATGTTTTAATAACTGCCTGTCAGTTTTATGGTTTTGAATAATATTTGGATAAGATGAAAGGAAGAAAAGGAGGAGTAGGTGCTGAAGATGCAGAATGGTTATACTGCTTTCTGAGGAAGGAATGAAGATTCAGTAACACTGCCAAATATACCATTCAAAATGGAGTTTAGTTTTCTTTTAGTTTCCAAATGATATCTGAGTCAGATACCTCCTGAAACAGGAGAAAAGCCCTGAACTCCAAGTGAAACGATTATATTTCAATAATAGTAACTTGACCTTTTGTGCTTGCTCTTCTTTCTTTATAGTAACACTGCTTACCTTCTCAGGGCAGCGGGCAGTTTTAAGTAAGTGCACCTCATAAATTATTGAGTAACAGTATACGAAGTACGGTGGATTAAACTAGTGGGTTACTTCAGAAGCAAGGAGTCAGTGCTTGTGCAATATACAATACTTCCTTTGTTGTCAATTCATTGAAAATAATACCACAGAAGGCAAATGCTTTCTTCTCCCTTGCCTGCTTTCTTGAGGAGAGACGGTTCTACTTGTCACAACTTTATCTACAAGCTTTCAAAATTACCACACACATGGTACTCTAGTTAATAACAAATAAAACTGCAACAGTACTAATGACATTGAAAGCGTGTTTAGTTTATTGTTTCTCTGTTGAAACACTGCTAATTTTTTTAATGGGGTTGCTAAAAAAGTTCTTAATAACTGGAGAAATTAGCTTTAGTGGAACATGAACCATTCTTTGATCAGTATGGGAGTTTTTTGATACTACTGGCAGGGCTTTTGTTAGTTCCAATTTTGCAAATTTGAAGATCTCTTTTCAAGAGGAATCTATTTGACGAATGTGCAGTTTTTCAGTATGTACTTTCTGTCTTGTATCACAGTGTTTTAGAAGAATCTATGCTTTACTTATTCACTAGGCTTTCAATAGAGAACCACATTAATCCTTTTAAGCTCCTTATTCTAATGATTTATTTTGTTGAAAACCGTAGTGATCCTCCTTTGAATTTTAATGATTGCTGGCTATTCAAGGATTCATTGTTTTGACTTCCTGTCCTTACCTTTGTTTCTTACATGTCTGTAGGGAACACCTGTCTAATACTGTATCTGGCCTTAGTTCTCACTGGCTTACCATATTCACTCAAGCCTATCTTAAGGCGTTAAGTTGAAATGCTGGCTACTCATCCATGAAAATAAATGTAGGATATTTACAAAGATAGGCAGATAGACAGCAGAGGGATAGCTGAATGGATTGAGTAATTTTTAGATGTAAATAATATTTTCATATGAATTATATCAAGATGATTGTTACAAAATTTGCTCAATATAAAGCCGGCACTGTAAAAAACATTAAACAACATCTATAGGGGATTTGTATTTCAAAAATTTTGAAGCAAATGCAGTATGGCAACAGTTGTCAGGATTTGGCATTAGCTGCTGAATTTAGGTCATGGCACTGGCTTAAATTGGATTTCAGTTTTCATTTTCATCCACACTGTATAAATACAGAATGTCTCTTCAGAAATATAACTTGGAACATCATGAGTTTTCAAGAATATATTATTCTAATACAAGATTTTAACAACTACACAGTATTTATGCATAATACATTTTGTTCCTTATCTACAGCCTTTTGGACTTTGATTCAGAATACCAGGAGCTCTGGGATTGGCTGATTGACATGGAATCCATTGTGATGGACAGCCATGACCTGATGATGTCAGAGGAGCAGCAGCAGCATCTTTACAAGGTTAGCACTACCGTTACTGCCTTTACCTAGCTATAGAAGATCTGATTAGCTTGACAAGTCTTTCTCTCACAGGATATCGCAGCGTTCATTGTATGTATCATGGTGTCTATTAGAATTCCCTTCCCTGTCCCCAACCTCATTTCCATCCCCTGTGCACTGACAGGCTGCACCGACATCATAATTGCAAGAAAGTTCCCTTTATCACATTCTATTTGGTGTAATTCTATAGAAGGACAAAGATTTGTCTTCAAGATGAATAGAAATAAATGAAACTGCATTAATAAATAGACTGAAACAAAATGAAGGAAAAAAATGAAATGGGAACATTTAACAAAATGTGTTTTGATTGGAGCTTTCAGCTGGATTTTTATCCACCTTTCAGACCTCATCTGGAAAGAAAGACATTTGCCTTGATTTTGGTTTGCTGCTGCCAGGATACAGGACTCTTCCAATTTAATTTTTATTAGTTATACATAAAGTAGACATTGTCATGTTAAGTCTTCACACTTGGTTGTGATTTGAGCAACATGATTTTGAACTTGTAGGGTGAAGCTATAGGATCTAATTCTAGCATATACGTATATATATACACACACACATGCATACAGACACACATGATTTCTTTTGTTTGCCATAGCAGCCTTAACCCAGAAGCTTTATCACTTCTTTTATATTGTAAGAACTTCCTCAAAACGTGTGATTTGATCCTAAAATTGATTCGGGCTTCACTGTGTATCTGAGGAGCTACGGGTCTGAGGGGTGGTGGGGGAAAGAAAGGAGGGGCTTTCGACAGAAATATCAGGCTGCAGTAAATCTTCCTCATTTAGGCAATTTTTATTGGAGTAATTCTGACAGTTGTCATCCTTGAATTGCTTTGAGCATATGGCATATTTCAAAGAGCAGATTGTGAATCATAAAAAATAAAATTAATAACTAACCACAGAATCAGCAACACTATAATGACAAGAAACAACTACCCTCTAGCTTTTTTTTTATTTCTTATCAAAGAAATGGTACATTCAAGGTCAAATAGAAGTTGTTCTCATTCTTCTATGATTGCATGATTTGATAATTTCTCAAATATAATATTTTTTTCTTGTTTTGGCATTCTGTTTTCTTGATGGTCTTCTTGAATTTTATTCTTTCTTATTTTAGATTTTTTTTTTAAATACCCAGTAAAAAGGGGTTGTCATGTGATTTAAAATATGTTTATAAATGCAAATATAGTTCAGATCCAAACTATTTTAGGCTGCTACTGAATTTCATTTACTGGCCTCCATTTTTTGCTTTGGCAATTATTTTTTATTTTTGCTAATATTTTTTTTTTAAATTTCGAAATACTTCATCAGACTTAATCACACATTAACAGACCTGGCCTTGGCCAGGCTCAGAAATAAGTGATGTCAGAAATTAGTAAAGAATTTCTCATTCTTATGTATTGTGAGTCTAACATAAGGTGTTTTGGTAGTTAGTGTTTGCCCATATAAGGTCAGCTTGTACCATGACTAATTTAACCACTAGTTTTAGTCCTATACTAAAAAAATATAAATCGATAAACATAAATTTTAGGGTAAAAATCCATTCATCAGTATGAAAAAGAGCAAAGATTAAGCAGCCAGCCCAAGTATTTTAGATCCTATTTAGTATGGTTTCCTTTCTGATTTCCAAATGTAACCCCTAAGAATAATTATAGATGGTAAGGCTGGGATAATAGTGCATGATGAAAAGAGTAAAAAAGGGCAACAATTTAATAGTACGTGCAGTATGATATGGTGGCAAAATGGGTAATATTATATATGCAAAATGGGAATAGTTTCTTAATAGTCTCTCTTAATTCTGTATTATGATAGGCATGACACTTCTGGAAGCAGAAAGTTTGTATGACAGAGAGTAGCTGAGCCTGTGCCGCAGAGACAAGCCAGCACTGATTCCAAAGAACAGGCAGCTTGTTTGTCCCGCAATTTCTGCCAGTAGGTCACTGGCTACTATACCAGATTTGAGCCCCTATCTCAAAACTGCCTGTCTGGTGGTTGGTCAATTCAAAACCACTTGAAGAAGGGTAGAAAGAGACTTGCCCTCTTGCAGTGAATATTCGCTGCATTTACCTTTCTAGTAAGAGCAGCGAGCAAATTTTTAAGGGCTGAACAAAAGCTTTAACTAGAAATGTGGAGTTTGCATAAGAGACGATTAAGGCGTGTGTCCACAAAGCAGGAAGAGTATTTGCAGGTAATGTAAAAATCTTAAGTGCATTGCGTTTAGAACGATCATTCTTTCCAAAACACAAAAACCCCCCAACACTAAAAACCCCATACACCAGAATGAACAACCTCTCAAAGAAGTGTTGAAAGCCTGATAATTTCAGACATTTAGGAGTAGACAAAGGACAACATTAGCAAATGTAATTGAGGGAACAGTTCTTCACTAGCAGAGGAAAGATCAGATAAATCACTAGGTCTTTACCATCCTTAATTTCAGAGATTTGTATGACAATGAATCATGTCCTCAAAAAGAGTATTAATAGTTTCATAAAACTAGCCTAGTAAACCTCTCTTCTAATCAATGGTGACACCCGTTTTGTTCAGAGGCTTTTTTACAGAGTCGTGGATGGTCGAGTGCGCGTGAGCACTGCCTGCACTTCCCAAAGAGCACAGCCGTTCTGCTCTGCAGGGAGAGAAATCCGGGCAGCTGTTATTGTCAGAGTTCCTCAGTGATGTGGGCTGTTGTGAAAACACAGGTCTTGCCTTAGTTTCTCCTTATCAATTACAGCTTCAAATGTGAACCTGCTAATTGCGCTCTCTGCATTTTCGTGGATTCTCCTAAAACCACAGATCCCTCTTCTCAGCTGCTGAGCTGACATAATTGCAGCTCAGAGCCAGCTCAGCAAGCCGGCTCTGCCAGGGAACCTGCTGTGGTATCACTATTACCAACAGTATCATTGCCCCTAAGGAGTCTATGAATGGGAAGGAGCAATGATGAAACAAGTAACTCGGAAGAGACAAGCATACATTAAAGCAGCATAACACAATATATAAATGCTAAAATTGTATATAGGAAAATGAAACATATTTTCATGGTTAGAGTATTTTCACAGTACTCTATTTCCAGAGTACACTTAAGTCAACTCTCAGCTCAATTTTGTTTTCTAATATCCCAGGAACTTCACAGTTTTTTACTAGGATCCTTATTATATCTCTTTAACTAAGTTTTATTTTACCCTTATAATAGGAACAGCACAGCCATATTTTTTGTAATGCTGAATATGAATGTACTACTTTCTCTAGACTTCCTAGATTTCAGTTCATAGATTCAAAAAAAAAACAACACAAACAACATAGCCCTAAATGATTTCTGCTTTATAGCCCTAACTAGCTGATGATTTTGAAAATCAGCTAGTGTTTGATATAATGGCAGTCACAGAATGAATTGATGACAGTTTATTTATCCTCTAATGCTTTATCTATTAATTACGAAAAAAACTAAAAGGAGCATTTCCATGTTTTTGGATTCTTGCTTCTTTGTACTTCAGTAATAGCTCAGTTTAATGCCAAATGTATCATGTTTATTTCATTTTAATCTACTGCATGTGAGCCTGATCTCACAAGCTTTAAGTACACAGAACTTGCATTGACTTCAGCTGTATTCATATGCTGTTACTGGAGGATCAAACCCGAGGAATTTAAACTCTGCTAATTAGCCCTTTAGTAGGAATTTGAGTAATTCTGTACCTTGGCTGCTCAAAAATGAAGCAAATCAGTATTTACTGGAACTGTCAAGATTAGAAATGAATATACTATCATAAAAGTTAATGATAATTCTTTTCATTTTCCTGTGAAGATTAATTGCAAAACTTAATTGTGTTAGATTAAAACCCTATTTAAATAAGTATAGTATGATTGTTAAAATTCTTAGTATGCTCAGAACAAAATTAACCAAGCATTTGAAAATATCAAATAAAAGAATTTTTTTTTCTGATTACAAGCAGTGTACAGTGGTTTTAATACAAACTGCAAAAGCCACAAGTCTTTTACTAGTAATTCTTCAGCAACACTTATGATAGATGGAAAAAGATCCATATGTAGTAGTGCAAAGATTTGGAAAGCGTTTAGTTGGCACAGCTTTTGAACAGGTTAACTGCTGAACTCTTTCATCAAGGGGAAGTGGTCCACTGTATTAAAGAACACAAAAATGCACATCAAAAACTAAGGATATATTTAAAAAAAAGTTGAGGGGAAAAAAATCTCCCAGGAGTTTTTGTTTCCCTGCTGGAAGCTCTATCCCTGCTCGGAAGGTGCAGTTAATTTCCTCCTCTGGGTGTGCTGCTGCTCCATTGTGCCTTTCTCGCTGGCTCAGTGTGCTGTGGCCCGGAGTGGATCAAACAAACCGTGGTGAAAGTTTCCCTCATTTGCATCACTTCTAGACAGCCCTGTCGTACTCTTTGCTGACAGGAAATCACTGTCTTTGTCACCTTTTTTCAGTGATCTCCTTTTGGCAGAGATTGGCCATGTGACCAGGATTAATCACAACAACAGTTCTGGCTCAGAACTCAATGACATGTTTTCCTCAGCACTTCAATAATGGTGTAGAGGAGTCAGTAGGAAATGACTACATTAATTTCAGAGTGAAAAGATAATTAACACTTAAGGACTAGTGCTATAACCTATGGAGCTATTATTCAAATTAAAACTAATTTATTGCAAACTTGTGAAAAAAAAAAAGAAGAAAAACCAACACAAAAAACTGCTCTTTAATGCAACTGTTAAAATAATCTTGCAAGAGCCCCTGAGTTTAAAAAGAAGCACAAACTATATTTAACGGGGTAATATAAATACATAAAAATTTCAACATTTGAAACTGGAGGCTAAAGTATGTAAAGTGCTTACTTAGATGATATGAATAGGATACTGGCAAACAAAAGCAGCAGTGTGCTCCTAGAATGCTGTGCTTCAAGGAGTTTCCTTGGCAACAGAAGTGCAGTTCCAAAAGTAGACAGAACTTTCCTCAGAAAACATACTATTAATAACAACCTTCCGGAACAACTTGGAACAATTTGACTACTTGGCAATAAAATGCCAAGTGTTCTGCAAATTAATCTAACGCATAACAGTTATATGTTTCTCTTGCTCATAATTCTCCTGAACTGGGGGCCTGAGTTCTCTGCTGTTAGAGGATACAAATGTGCAAAGCGGTTCCAAATGCTGCGCAAACAGAGAGACGGCTCAAATAGCAGCAGCCTATAAGGATCAATTAATGTTCTTCGTATCATTTTAACTTGTAAACCAGATTAGTTTAATTGGATTACTTTGTTCCATTTAAAGCAAGTTCTGCGTACCGACTGAAGCTGCATTGTAGTTCAGTCCTTATTTCAAGTAGATTTTCCATATAAAGAAAACTTATTAAAAGATTAACAGCCTGCAGAATGATATATTTGAACAATATGCTTAGGGGATTGGTTATAAACTCAAAAATGTGAAGATTTTTGCTCCTAAGCTGCATATTCCCTACAGTCCAGGATCCCTTCTGTCAATGCCTGCACTTAGTTGCTAAAACAGTCAGTTTTAGTCAGAAGAAAATGACGGTTGTCAGTTCAGAGGAAGCACTCAGCACACTTCAGGATTGAGCCCCTTGTAGGGAGTAGCTACAAATCTTCTATGCATGCAGTATTTTTGGGTATGTCATCATTTCTGCATGAGTCAAAAGAATAAACTAATTTCAGTTTTACCTTGCCAATAGGAATCATTAGAATTCCACTAAAGGCCATAAGTTTACTAGACAGGAAAGGTAGGCTGTGCTAGTACCTTGACTTTTCCTGAATTCTGAGATCTAAAGGTTAAAAGTAATCAATATCTCATTGTGCAGCCTGATAATAAGTAATAACCATGATGTTAAAATCTAAATGACTGCAGATAGCACTTAGGTTTGTTGACCCATTTGGAAGGGCTTTTTAATTGCAATCAGAATAGTCATTATAGTTTGCTAATCAACTTTTAGGTTACCTTGCAAAAATCACCACCTCTATGAAATATTACTTTAATCCTATTAGCAAATTATGTCCCAAAGTGAACACTCTTATTTTATCTGACAAAGTACATGTTAAAAAAGAAAAAGGAGAGAAAGATTATTCTGCTAAATAATGTCCATAGAGATACTCATTAACAATAGTATATCTCTTATTTATATAATAGTATGTCCATACTTATGTCTACATACATGGATTGATACATGCCTCAATGGAAGTTGATCTTTGCTTTTAACGCTGTAGTATGTTTTTAACTGTCATGTATTGTAAACTGACTTTGCACAAAACTGGCTTCGGTCACTGTTCTTCACGAAGTTCAGTAATTTTCCTGTGCTAGGCTCGATATTTTTTTCCCCCAGCAGATTAAGAACCTCTATGACTTTCTCCGCGAGGCAGGAAAATCAACAGTTTTGCGTGAGAGGTCTCAAAAATGCCTGATATACCAAATAGCAGTAAAAGTCTGACTGCTATTACAATGTGAACTAAATGAATTCAGGACCTGACACAGCAAAGTTTCCCACTCTCTTATTACAAGGAGTGATGAAATTGGTTACATTTTCCTGCACAAGTATTTTCACTTCAGTTGCAATGGAGAACGGAGTAAAAATTCCTTTGTGACCCATCCTATAACAACTAGCTCATTCTTCACTGGTTCATATGTTTAACTATGTAATAGGATTAAATTCCTTGCTAATTCTGGCAAATTTTATATTTTACAAAGCTGAAAATAAAATTATTATTGGAAAAATTCTTATTTAAACCAGAGAAATGTTAAGTTTTAATGCCTTATATAGTTAGAGCAGGAAAACACTGATTGCCATATCTACAGAATTAAAACATCTAGAAATTGAACACAGAAAGAATGTGAAAAATACTTTTACATTTTCTTGGTTGCTTCCATAATATATTTCAACTGTAAACATGCATTTTTAAAGACAGTGTTGTAATTTCTATGGAGCAGACTGCCTGTATTTCTGCAAGAAGTGGCTTCATGCATTTCCCAAGAGTAAGTGGGTTTTTCCCACTTCTTCCCCGCATGATGTTGAAGAAGAACTTCACATTGTAGCAGTGCAGTATTTACTGAGCTTGTAGCAAAAGCCAGCACAGCTTTTTGGAGATTAAAGCAGTGTGTCTAGAATGAAAGAGGCATTCAGCTTCAAACAAAAGTAAATATGTACCACATAGCTGTCATCACCATTCTTTACTACAGCTGCAAAACGTGGACAATTTACAGTCATCACGTCAAGCATCTTAGTCAACTCCACATGCTCTGTGTTTGTGCCCGTGCTGCTATAAAATAGTAAGATAAGGTCCTAAGCAGTGAGACCTTAAAGCTGCCTTCCACTGGTCTCTCCAGATAATATATTGAAATAAGATAAAATGAGGGATGTTAATAACAGAATGACAGTATAATTTTTGAAGCTGTGTGTGGACAAGATACTGTTTTTTTTAGCAGCTTGGTGTATCCATCTGTTTTAAAGGAATGAAGATAAAAAAATCACTAGCAAAAATCATAGGTGGCAATAGTATTATTACCCTATTCCTCAAGTTAGTTGACAATTTTTAATGCACTCCCCTATTTTTCCACCTCATATTCCAGGAGAAAATATTATTTTTTTTTAAACTCATAGGAACTACATCCTTTATCCATGATGTTTTGCTTCATAAACATAATACAGGAACTACTATTTTCTTTGCAAATTACTCCTCATCAGTATACCTCAAAAATAAT
This sequence comes from Oreocharis arfaki, assembly GCA_013398015.1. NCBI lineage: Eukaryota > Metazoa > Chordata > Aves > Passeriformes > Paramythiidae > Oreocharis > Oreocharis arfaki. The sequence continues at coordinate 566,007 of VZRR01003451.1, read as the reverse complement.
CAATACTGTAATATTTCTTTCATGAAAATAAACAAAAAACAAATGACCACAGAAAACCTTTTTGGCAGGTTTTCTATATGAAACCCAAATTCACTAAATCTCCATAAACTTTCAGTGGCAATATATTCAATGAATTTATGTCTAAATGATAAAAAATAAGTTGCAGTGAAGTGTACCAGTTTATAATCTCCTGAATTTTTATTTGTATATGTATTGTATTTTTATTTTTATAAATATATATTATATGCTGTATTTATATATTGAAAATATGTAAAATATCAATATAAATTATTTATGTGTATATATTTGTAACATTTTTACATGCTTAAGGTTGGGTGATGTTTTTACTTTGTGTGTATATGCTTTTAATACATTGTGCTAAAAATAGCTACAGCATTATGTGTGAACTTCTCCTTCTAACAAGGTGAAATAAGTGATCACTACAATTTAATTAATAGTTTTTGCAGTTGTGGCTACATAGGGTCCTGTGGGGTCTTAGGGCAGGCTGCAGCCAACTCCTATGGCCAGTGTGAAATACTTGTGGTTCTTCTTAACTTATTGTGGCTGCTGTTGTATTGCAGAAAACATGGTTGCTATAGAATCCCAGTGATCATGAAGCTGTAAATGTTAAAATTGGCTCTATGAAGAAGTGCTTTTGGGGGGAAACAGCAGTTGTACCCTTCACATCCTGTTGTTCCAGAGCGACAGGTGCTATTACAGATGTGAAGGACCTGTGCCAGCTGTGTCACAAGCTGCAGGGAGGGCTATGGAGAGGTTGTTGTTTCTCCAGCAATACACTGGGACAGGGAATCATCTGTGAAGACTAGTTTAAACTACTATGGGAGCAAAGTAGACCAGCCTCTATCGTGAGGAGATTTCTCTAAGGGGTAATTCAGAGCAGAAGCTTGTTAAATACTCTGAAATATTTTCAGGACAACCCATTTCTCTCTTACCTCTTTCTCTACTAACTGGATAAAGAGGCTATCAAGATCAGACTTACTCAGTTTACCACTCACTGATTCTGACATCACAAAAGGAGGGGGTTTTTGTACCATTGTGTAATGTTTACGCAATATTCCAGTTAGAAATTCATTTGTGATGCATCCAGATTTTGACAGACATTGCACTGGAGTTTAATTATCTCTGCTTTACCCATCGATTTTTCTCAGAAATGGGCTACGATAGATATAGAATTTTTCAGGTGGTGACTTTCTAAAGATGAACATGTATTGAGACTTACATGCTTATTTTTTGATGGCTTTCATCCAGGAGTACTGTGTCTACCATTTAGGTGGAAGAACAATAATTCCTAAGATCTTTTAGCTTGCTATCATGTGTTGAAAGATCAAATAAACACCATCAGAGGTGAGAAGTGGACAGTCATGTGATCCCATTTTGTTGCCTAAAAAAATTCATTGCTTTTATTTTGGTTTTTCAGCAAGAGTATATAATTTTTAGCCTCTAGGAAAAGCTGGTCAAAGAGATACAAATAATGAAAAGTAAATTAAAAGCTATAAAAGTTTTCCTAACCAAAACCAGGAACAAAAAAAAAGAGGATATGGTAAGGTGCCAGGAACTAGAGCAACCATGTGTAACTGTAGACATGAAACATTTCTTAATTGTATCTCTTTGCCAGGATCACTTGTGAAATACACAGTTCCCATTCAGAGGGAAGACGTTAGGGTGAAACCAATCCAATATATGCCTCCAAACAGTGGGTGAACTATCCGGAGAAGTGCCAGGACAGAAACAGCAGAACACACACATAGATGTAAGTCAAAAGAACCCATGAAGCAGGGCAGATGCAGACTGGCTGAAGATGTTGGCATTTCAGTGCAACATATGCAGTGTAATAGGCAACACAAAAAGTAGAAATAAAAATGTTCTTGACAAAAAGAGCCAGCCAGCCAGATTGAATATCACAGTTACCTTTGAAATTAAAAAATAGTGTCTGAAACCATTGAGAATTTAAGGTTTTAATGAAGAAGTAGATATCTGTAATGTGCCTTAAGCAAATATAAAGATTCTCAGTGTTCTAGCAATGCAGAAGGCTGCCGGCATTCAATTGCTATATTTGCAACTATGCTATTAGATCAATGACTAATTTGATACCAGCTGGATTATAGAGTCAGCTGCAGTGCAACATTGATAAGGAGCAAAATTAGACTGGAAAGATGCAACCAAGCACTGCAGATGTGCAATGAAATCATGATGAAACCAGTGAATAAATGCAGTCAATCAACAAACACCCCCTGAAATAAGAGATTCCATCTCTTAAAGCTTACTATAGTTGTTTGACAAGAATTCTACTCACCCAAGCTCTGGTTTCAATTGAAAGACAATAATCAAAGCAGTGTCTGAAAGAAACAGGAAAGTCACCGTGATTGCTCCCCGGCATTCTAGCTGAATATAACATATGTGATGAAGATGAGCAGTTACATGTTAAATTGAAAATCCCCCAAATCACCCTAGAGAGAAGCAAAAGGGAATTCTGTTAGTCTAGTAAAACTGCTGGAAAATACAACGTGGCAAAGCAAAGACCATGACCCCACAGAAAGCAATGGATAAAAAAATTACCAATGGTCAGAAAACCCTGACGTAAATTTATTCCAAAATCCTTGCACAAAATATCAAAAAACCTGGGACATTTTACAAATTTTTTTCAGGGCAGCAGTGCTCACTGTGGTGTCAAAAACATGTTTTGGAGCAGTGATCTGAAAGAACAACAGAGACATTGTTCTGCTGTGTGTCTTGTCAGGTATCTGTAGGCTCTTATGCTCACCAGTCTGAGCTTCTAGGGCTATTCCAGTGTAACATGGACCTGACACCCTTCCTGTAGTGAGTAGCTGATGACAATATAAACATAGGAAACAGAAATGTCGAAGAGGAGGCAATCCATAACCAACCCTTAAATAGAAACCTGGACAGGACCATTAATCTAAATGCAGAAAACATGAAAGAATGTGAGTCATCTGTGGGGTGGCATGTGTTGATTTTTGAAGGACTGTGCTGCTGGCCATGAGAAACTAGGAGTACCCCTGGAAAACGGGCAGAGCAGCTGACAGAAGGACAGTTCTGTCTTTCCCAGAGATGGACAAATGCTTTCACGAATTTTTTGCACACTTGGCAAAAGCCTATGGATTTTTGCCATGGTCAATACAGAGTGACTAGAAAAAAGTTAATGATCAAGAGAAAATAAAAAAGAGGACGGGGGAAGAGGAGAAGAGGGGTGGGCAAAGCAGCAAGATACCAGTTGTTAAATAGCACAATTATTTGAAGGAACTGGGTGTTAGGAGAATCTCCTGGTGATATAGAGTGCCTGTAGCAGTTCCTCTATCATTTTTCCTGGCACCATAGCAGCTGTGGTGAATGAGTGTAGGGGTAAGTTGGAATGAAAGTAGGTTCCTTCCAACAGAGACCCTCAGAGAGCTCTGGATTCTGAAATCAGTGAAACTAGGAATTTCTGTCTTGCCTGGAAGCAACAGCACAACTTGCTGCCTTCTCGTCCGCATTGCACTTGTCTTTCAGGGAAAGTAACTCTTCCTGAGTTACCTGGTGGGCAATAGCTCACCTTTAAGACACCACTGGCTGCCTTCAGCTGCAGGCAGACCCACATCCTACCTGTTTTTTCTTCTCAATTCAAGTGCTGAATTTATCTCTATGAATCAATGACCAATACTGAGTCCTCCATAAAATCAGATTAACATTGTTAGGAATTTAGCATAGATGCAAAGAGAGAAGAATATAGCTATTTAAAGAAGCATGTTTCCATTTAGGTCAGTTGTGCATATATACATATATATATCTATATATACACACACAAACACACACACACATCTATTTATATGTATTTTGTGTAACAGCGCAAATGCTAAATAAGTGAGCTTTGCTATTCCTGGCATATTTCAAAGTTACTCAGAGTATTAAATGTTGAGCAATAAAATGTGCATTTCATGGAGAATGTTTCTGTTTGGCTCACATTAATAAAATTCAACTCTTCCTGTTAGAAGCCAGATTAAAAGAGATGTAGAATATTGCTGTCCAATTGCAACAAGCAACAGCAAGCATTGCCTGTTTTGGGCGGTATATGTGAGGAGTTTTCTTCATCTCTTCTAAAAGCCATGCATCCCACAAGTTATATCTTGACTGAAGAACAGGGTATTCTCTCTCTGTGAACTCATCATTTTAATAGACAATGCTTTTCACTGCCATGGTAGGAAATCCTGACTTTGGTGCTGAGGTATGCTCTAATGGTAGCTAAAATTTTCTGATCTGTATGTTTAAATAGTGAGGAAAAATATTTCCTGTATTTTACCCAAGTGAATTCATGCCAGAAAATTAATCTTCTACCATTTTCCCCTGTTTCCTTTCCTTCAAGCCAGTGACTAGAAATATACTACTATAACTTGCACACCATTCAAAAGCTGTTGGGTTTATGGGTGTCTATATGTATCATGAACAACTCTCCACTGTCCAAACAGGGAGACCCAGAGTGATGCGAGATCTGATGGTTCAGACTTTTGGTTTCATTAAAATCAACATAGACTGTTTGGATCATGCATATGATATTTTTGTGAATTTGATGTAGAAGTCCTATGAGAAAAGGCTTTTCTATTTATATTTATGGTTTGGTAAGGCTAAAAATAGCACAGAACACACATCTTTTCCAGTCACATGCTTTCTGCTTTGCACTCTTGTGCTTTCTAAATTCTTCCCTTCAGGAGCATATGGTCCATTTTTCAGGTTCTTCAGATGCTGCTGCATCTTGAATTCTTTTTGTAGCTGTATCTTTTAGCTTGCTGACTTAATCTGCCATGGCCAGAATTTGCCATTCTACTCCTAGAATGATTTGCTAATCAGCAGATTCTGATTGAGTAAATCTCAAAACTGGGCACTTTCCCACGTTCTGATCTCCGGTTGTCAGGTCATCCAACAGTTGAGGATCTTTCTCAAATTCTGACTTTAACTCATCTGTCCAGGCATTTCTGCAACTTGTCCATCCTTATATTTCAAATGGCCTCCTTTTGTGAGTCTGAATGTACAGCATGGTCAGTAGCTTGGCTGTTGTCCTTGCTTTGCATGGCTATATTTGGATCCACAACTGTGGGCACAATAGTCGTTGTTCCTACATCCTTCTAAGGAGTGATGCCAGCCAACATATTTTCATTTAGCCTGTGTTCAAGCTTCCCAGGGAAGCTACTGGAAAACAGTTTTGGATTTTCATATCCAGAGTCTCTTCTAGTCATTCCTCAGGACTTGAGTGATATAGTGAGACAGATTGACCTGCTATGGAACCTTACTTCATAAAGTAGTGTGTAAAAGCCTAGGAACTTAGCTATTGTCTGTTTTTAACACAAGAGAACACTGCTTCATCAATTGGTATCCTGATTCAAGTAGTGACCACTCTTGGAAAGCCTAAAATAAGATGAAGAAACGCTCGCTTTTATATACACTTACATTAGTTTCAATAGTCTTTAGTTGATGGGGTTTATGCACTTCTTTCATGTTTATCTCTTCTTTGTATGATCGTCTAATTATCAGATTAAAATTGATAATTGGCTGATTTGGCCAGCAGGTGGCCTACTACACTGTGTTGTCAGCATGTGTACTCATGTCCTGAGAAAGGTCTGCAATAATGTTTATTCGGATTTCTGGTGTTCAGTGGTGTTATTCCATGAGAGCAAGTGTGGCATTCGTAATCTGAATGTGGTCTTTTCTGTTGTGCCAATCAAGTGTAAGTGTATTCATACTAGTGGGACTTTTTCAGGCCTATGAAGTGTTGGGAAATTAAAAACATGTATAATGTCCCAAAAGAATTTTCCATGGTTTAAATATTTGAACCGTTTCCTTAAGACCTTAATAGCTTTACGAAAGGACAGTTAACTCCTGCTTCTGCCATTTCTTCCACACTTTATTAAAGAAGCAAGGAATAAAATCAATGCCATGGCGATTCTTAAAACATCAGTACCAAATGCCAATCACCAATGAGCTGTAAAAATTAACTTTAATAGGGTTAATGTAGCGCTAGTGTAGTAATTTAATGTACAAAAGCTCTATGGACTGTTCTAAAATATGTATTCATTACTTACATTTCCTTAGACTTCAGTTCTATAACAATATATTATACCTCTAGGAAAATAGCAAACAAAATGGCCTACAATAGTTGACTTAGACATAGATTTGAAAAAAGGTAACCTAGTAGTGCTAAGAATGTGAAGTATTCAACAGGTTATACTTTTTTATTTTTAGAATTGTTACTAATTATAAAATGATTGTTAAGACAGGAAATACAGCCACTTAAACTAAGAAGTGAGACCACTTTATTTATGTCACTGAAGTGCAGATACCATTGGCAAAGGTACTGTCACCATAAAAATCAGTCACATACTTTGCTGATATTCTCAATAGAACATATTCCTTAAAATTTTTGAAAAACACCGAATAGGCAATGGAATCTTGTACTTTATCCATCATCCTTTTCTCATTTGTTTTCTTACATTTTTCCATCTTTGTTTGCGACTACTAAATTCCCTACACATATTCCCATATTAAATATCTATTAAACAGATAGCAGTTAAAGTTGAAGACATCAATACACATTACTGTAAGCATAGATCTTGTTTTAATGGCCACAGATCTTTTCAATTTGTATTTGAACAGCCAGGCATCTATCTTGGCATGCATGGTTACCAGGATAGGCTTTCCACAAAGCAGGACCAGAATCTCTTGAGAGAATGCCAGAAAGACAAAATTTTGTGTCTTCCCTAGTGTTTGCTATAGCTGAAGTACATTCAAAATATCCTAAATTTTCTTCATATTATATTACTTCACTACTGTTTTTGTGTCCTGGTATTTCCTGCTGCTGCAGTCCTTTGAAGCATTTCTTTTCCCTCTCAGATACATGCATAGCTTTTCCCATTTTCAAGACATGTCCTGTTTCATCTTAAGTAGAATTCAGACATTAAAATAGCAATAACTGTCTATATCCACTGACATTGCAGATGTTACATAGAGTTGAATATCGATGCTTTAGTCACCAGTTTATCAGTTTGTTTAGAGCACAGAGATTAGCATTTCAGTGAGACAACATAAGTCATCATGAACTTGTGGTGGTTTTATGCTGAAATCAATTTTTACAGTTTTGTTGCCATATCTTTACAGAACTATTTTTTTTTAATTGCCTTAAGACAGATTCTATTAATATGCAGGCGTTATGCTGTGTGCTGATTTCAGAGAAGCTCATTACAAAATGCTAAACACAAAGGGGCAGATTCTCTGGTCTGTCAAGATCACTTCACATTCAGCTTTACAATTTCCAAAGTGAATCTAGGGCAGTTGATAGTGCACACTAGAAAATATTCACCTTGTGAGTGAAAATCTCATTGATATAATCAACTTGATCTGCTGCTATGATATTTTTTCTCCTACTCCCTATCCTCCTTTCCAGCATGAATAGCAGCAGCAATCTTTAAGTGAATGGGGAGAGTCCAACAAGTAAAGGCCAAAATGGAAGTACAGGCAATGCTGTCCATAAGCAGAAATTAAATCTAAACCCATCATTTTTCATTTATATCAGGGTCAAGTTATCAAAAATTTGCTTGCTGACAACCCTAGGAAGAACCAAGCACCTTAAAAATCTCCAAAATGTGTGTATTTGAGTTTACTAGCCTCTGCAAAAATAGTTAATCATCTCTATGTTTTGGTTCTATAAATTGTAATCCCAAAAACACCAAATAGACATAACTCAAGATCAGTGCAAGTCATCTGTTTTCATGTTTCATTCTTGTAGTAACTTCACACTTTGAAAGACATTCAAGCTATTGGCAAAGGTATAAGAAGATAAAACAGCTGGAAGTTAAAAGTAAACAAATTCAACCTAGAGATGAGCCATACATTTCTTAACAGTGAAAGAAGCTGGTTGTTTATCATTTTACCAAGGAATTCTGTGAATTTACCATTACTTGTATCTTTAAGTCAGAGACAGATGCAATAACAGAAGATTTTCTCCAAGCCAGAAATTTGGGAGCTTAATATAGGCAGAGAAGATAAGATTAGGGTGCATTTTATATAAGTGGGAAGGTTAGATTACGACAATTTCTTGGACTTCAGATCTGTGAATCAACCAGAGTTTTGTCAGAGAATATTTTGGCAGAATGCCATTAGAGATGAGAAGAAGCTTTCAGCTTTCATCATGCCAGAAAATAGCGGAGTTCACATATAGCAGCACCATAAATCCTTGAGAAAAGGCACCTGAAATGAGGGAAATAGAAAGAAAAAGAGGGAAAGTTTCTTTTGTTTCTGTCTCGATAGTTGTTCAGCCACAAAATGAGTTCAGTGTCACTGCATTCTCATATTCTTTTAAGGGTAGCTATTAGTGTTAGTTCCTAAATATCTGAGAATGTAAGATTCCTTGTGTATAGAGCTGAGGTATTTTCTGCAGTGTCTAAAATGTACCATAAGTGCTATGACTATTTTTTTTTTCAGTCTAGTGTGAAACAGTGTTAAGTAGTTCTGAGCTGAGACAACATATTCTCTTGGACAGAATTGTGGAGTCACTATTGAAAGACTCGTGTTCCCACATCAGAGATCTTCCCTGAGACTGTACATGGAGTCCATCTGTACCTCAGCTTCCCATTTTAAATTGAAAATAATGATTCTCTACCTCAAATGGCTGTTGCAAGTCTGCAATTCACTGGAGCATAGCAAGCTTGAGCCTGTAAAAGGCTGCATTAGGCATATCCTTGCTGGTGGCCATTTGAAAGAGGCAAAGTGTTTCTCCTAGGCACAGCAGCTGTTGGGGATACAGAGAGACTCGCTTTCAGCATGTCCTGGATTGTTTAGTTTCCAACATTTCCTCACAGACTTGAAGTTCATAGTCACATCTCATTCCATCACATCACAGTGTAACAGGGGCTTATTTCTGTTTCTGGTGGTGAATGAGCACACTTCACATGCTCCTTGGAAGATACAAGGGTCTTCCAAAGAGCAAGCCCAATGCCACATGCAGGTGGCCAGAAGCAGGATTTTTTTGTCTTTTTCCGTTTTCACATTATACGTGTGATAGTTCCTCTCATATTTATTCCTTCAGTTTTGTCTGTCTTAAATTATTTAAAATATTAAAATATTATTACATTTAGAAACTCCATTTTTACAAATCAACTCAGAGTCTAATTTTCTAAGACTCTGGAGGTTAAAAAAAATCATACAATTTATCATGTATATTAGTTTTTAGAAACAATGACCACTGATAAAGCCCTTTAAATATTATTCTGCAAATATAGTGGTGGTGTTAATGTTCTAGAATTGAAATACATCTTGGAAAAAGTTCTTTCACCTTCAAGATTGTCTGGATCTTGCTGAAGAAACATAGCATTGTCCTGTTTTGATCATCAGTGAGGAAGATGTAAAGCATCTGTGTTGAATACTCACAGATCTGTTAGAGTGCTGTCAGCTTCAGATATTCTGAAGAAGTCTAGTTCTTCGTTCTTGCTGCTCAGTCATCTTTATATGCTTAGTTTGTTTCAGGGACTATTGAACTTCCTATCGATAAGGCCAAAGATGATCATTGCTATAGCATTTGCTATCAAAGCTGTTAATAACTTTAAAAATGAAATATTTTCTTCTAATTTAAAATACTCCAATGACATTTGTGAGGTGTACAACTTCTTGCCAACTCTTCTAATTTAAAACATTATCTGTTCGAGGAAAACATATGTTAGAAATTTTTAATTCAGTGATAGGAAAGGCACTAATGAAATATGCATGTATGAATTTCGTATTGCATAAGTTTCCTCTTTCTTGAAATATGATTAAAAGCCAAACATCTGGATTATGTTTAAAAAGCTTGAATTTCCAGTTTTCAGAGAGATTCAGTCTATTTTGACACTGTACACTTACCCTTAACATTTTCAGCATGGTGTTAACATCATTTGATATTGTAAAAAAAATAAGTTCACTTTTAAACAAAGTTAGACTTCTCCTATTGCTAAAAATGTTTCCTGAAATAGCTTTTTCTGCAGCATTCACGCAGCCATACTTTAGGCTGTGTCAGCAGTTCTGTTATGTATTTGCTCTTGAGAGCAGTTTGTATTTGATCATAAAAATAACATTTGAAATTGAGAGTATTTTTTCTTTTGTATAAAAGTACTATGTTTTTTCCTAGAATAATATTTAAAAAAAAATACTGAGTTCTTAACAACTTATAAAATTTTTCTAAAATGAGATTAGTCCACTGTAAATACTGATAATGTTGGGGGGGGGGGCATGTGCCAAATTTCTCCTCTTGTTTTAATGATATTAATGGGTACTGGAAAAGTAAATCGCTATTATTTGCTGTGTCTCTTGAAAGGGTCAGAGTATGGCTCTCTGCAGATGATTATAAGCAGTTAGCTACAGGACTTACTTTTTAACATGTTTTGCAATACTTTTGATACCATTTTAATGGTATTGCTGTAACAAGAATTGCAGTGTGTGCCAGTGTTTTAGACAGTGGAGATCTTTTAGTGCTCCTCGTGGACCTGCTACATGTGCCAACTTTGACATAACACAAGGGACATTATAAGGAAAAAATCAAATAGCACATTGTCAAAGCTATAGCTTTCACTTTATTTAATACAGTACAGGATGTACATTTAAAATAAAAATTGCATTTTTCATTATAACTCTAGGACAAATTGAGAAATCTGCTGTCAACACCCTTTCCAACCAGTTCCTGGGTGGGCTGTCGAACAGGTGTAAGTTCTGTTGTGTAGGAAAAAGTTCAATTACTTTTAAAATCATGTTGTTACTCTAGATACTACAGGTATTGAAAACTCAAATCCAGGTGTTCTGAGGTTAGAGACTGAGCAAGCTAGATGCAGTGTTTGTCTGAGCTTGACTTGAGGTTGCTCACCGGCGTGCAAAGACTGTAGGGCTGTTGTCACAGGCCAAGGATGACTTTCTCTTCTCACAGTTGACAAGGTCTAGTTATTTGCGTTACTAAAGCTGCTGTGCCCTAAGTGGTGGGTGTACTGATCTTAGTGGAATTATCTGTTCCTTGGTGGAGACTGAGTGCTGCCTCTGTTGATCTGAGGAGCTTCAATTTCCATTTGGATATTTTTCCAGCGGGGAACCTCTTCTCCCATGAAAAACTATAGCAAACAGGTAAGAAGATGAGGATCTAGAGATATTCTACCCCAAACACATCCCAGCAGTGTTGCTAGAAGAGCAAATAATTTATTTGTAGATTTTCAGTCAAGCTTCTCTCGTGAAAGGCTATTAGTGATCACCATTAGCATTCTAGCTGGGTAACAATGGAATAAGGACTTCAGAAGAGCCAGTCTGTGAAAGATAAATGCACAAGAACATCCATTTCAAAACAGAATGATGCCTGTAACGCACAGCCTGACAATAGTAGGTGCATTTGGAATTAAATCTTTGTGTAGAGAAGTTCCAATTTTATGTTTCATGCATACTGCAACAGCAGGCACAGCTTAGCAGAAGAGAGGATAACAGGTTATAAATGATTTTCTTTGAATATCTCCAGAAAAATCTCCATAATCTTACAATGTTATATTTTATTTTGTAAAAATGTAAATGTAAAAGTGTATCTGTATCAGATTTCAAGAATATCCAGCCAAGGATGGAGCTGCAACTACACCTTTTTATTTCCAGGCTGAACATTTTCTCCACCTTCAAATACATTTTCTACTCAAAAAGGGACTAACTGTAGCAATACACCAGTATTTTGGAATCTCCCTTACTCTATGGGGTTTTCTGTCCCTCAAAAAAATATACCTGAGCATGAACCCAACAGTATTGTAGCTATCAATCCCTAAAGAGTACCATTTTTTTATTTGTTTAATATCAATTTTCCAGGCAACTACATAAATGTAAGTTTAGCTAAATGCATGTCTAATATGTTAAGCATATTAGATGTATAAGGCATATAAGTCTGTTGGTTGCATCTGTATTTGTCTGTACCAGAAGTCGTACCTCTGGTGCAAGGTGTGAAAGCAAACTCAAAACCAACAGCATTGTTGCAAGCAATGCAAGACCAATGTCAGAAATTCCTTTGTAAATCAGCCAAAGATCCCAGTAAAACACACGGTTTACAGGATTGATGGGTTGTTAAACATGAGGCGTACCAGCTCTGTGGACTTACCTGAACTGCACTATAACTACTGTGCAGTGGCACCATGTTCTAACATCATCTGCCAGGGTTTGCCTTTATTTGTAGATCAGCGGTCGTCTCGGGTTGAGTGGGCTCTCATGCACCTGGTAGTGGATTGCCCTCACCATATGAATTCAAACGACTGTATTTTGGCTATGTGTTCTCAGAATTTAATTATATTTAAAAACTGGTTAATAGTATAGTAAATAACTGGTATTGCTTCAAAATTGCATTCTGGAGGTAATGGGATTGAATTTCAACACAAGTTGACACTCAATTACAGTTTCCATATATCTGGTGAATAAGCCAGTTCTTGGCTGCTATATTAAGGTGGATGTCTTCCTGCTTAACTGAACACTGTGCAAGACAGGCCAAATGAATAATAAAGCCAAATCAAGGCTTAATATACCCACTCAAATTTTTATTGTTTGTATAAAGTAGTAAGCTTGCAGAACAAACTCAGGGATGTGGTTTTAAAAAATTTAAATAATCAATATTTGAACAAAATTCCACTATATTTAGAATAACGAAGCTTAAAAAAAAAATCCCAAAACAACTGAGCCTTTAAAACTTCTTACTGAATTACTGCCATCAGCCAATAGATCCATGGGTCTTGTTCGGCTAAAAGCCACAACAGACTTTGTAATGCAATGATGTAATCTTGGCTTTGTGTCATTTATATTCAACCTAAAAAAACCAATTTTCTTGAATAGACAGGCTGACAACAATATTGTTCGGTGTTGGTTTTTATTTGGATTGTTTCCAAATGATTCATATGCCTCCACAGCAACACTCCATGCCTGCTTGAGTTTTTACTCTGAATTCCGAAGTTTCCCCTATTTCCTCGCGTTTTATTTTGCTATTAAAGTCCCAGTTATGTTTGTGAAACTAACCAGCTCGGCCACAAAATTAGGATGTATCTTGCAGAGTGCATTCATTTTACTTTTTGCATATTTTTCCCGAGGTCATGTCAAGGTTAGTTTGAATTCCATCCTACATTAAGACTTCTTTCACAGCTATTTAGCTCTGCAGCCTGCGCCCCGCTGGGGTCTGCCCCTTGGGCACGTCAAAGCTTCAGACCTGACAAATCACACGCAGATGAAGCTGTACAGTTTTTTAAACAGTTTCATCACTAACGTGGGGGTTTTTTTGGTTTTTGTTTTTTTTTTTTACACTACAATTCTTCCCTCCTCCACCCCCACTCCCCCGTTGGAGCTTATTGTCTGAATTGCAATATCCTGAAGACTGATTTCCATATGGAAAATTCCCTTGCTCAGGCGAGTTGTAAAATAGAAATGGCGTTTAAAGTATGTGCCACTCACAGATCCCCAGAAACTGAAAGCACTGCAGATACTCTTTAATAACAAACTATAGCTCCTTGTCTGATATCTCTAATCATATTGTTAATACCTATTTGCACAGAAGATCCTAAAACTATAAAGGCTGGTAAGTACTCAAAAATTGTCATCCATACTGTGAACCTGTTAGTTATCCAGGAGAGCTGTTAGTTGTTCACAGGAATAAACTTCTGTCATCTTTGGGATTACTCAGATGAGTAAATGTTCATCAATGTCACGAAATGACGCTGTGCTTCAGCAGCAATCCTTAGGGGACTTGGGAAATTTTAAGTGGGTGTATGTGTGTATATACATATAATTAGCTTCACAACTATCTGCAAGGCTTTCACCACCTACATTCATGCACAGACAGACAGACCCACACACTTCCCATATATATGTTGCTGCATAAAAAGTGGTTTGAAATATATAATGCAGTTTGCAGGTTAAAACACATTTTCTAAAATTCTGAACTGTAGACTGCTATCTGTTTTTTAGAATTTTGTGAAACTAATGGTGCAACACCATTTCCTCTTTAATTGATGAAGTTAAAATGCCTGGCTGCTAATGAGTGTATTAGCAAACAATATACCCTTAACAAGCTTAAGCAGCTCAGGATTTTAGAAAGCAGCTTACTGTCCTCCTCATTTTTATAAGACAAAATGTACTGCCTTCCACAAATTGCTTGATCGACTGATGAAGTACTATAATTATAGTTGTATTGCAGTTTTGACAAAGCCACAATAACAGATTGTAGTTTAGTCCCCACTCTAGGCACACAACTCTTTGCATTACAAAACCCAGTTTTACTGGTCTAATTCTTTGAGAGAACAAAAGACACCTGGAGATGTTAACTATATACTAAAAGAAAACTTGGAATCTAGGAAATAATAATATTGAAGCATGACTTTTCTTCTCGCAGTTAGTTCATTGGGAATGGTATCTAATGAAGAGTTGTCTAAAGGCTTGCTTGTTTGGAACTAATTAAAGACAGATATCCTAAATAGAAAAAGGATCATGGGAATTACATTAGGTGTCTGGAGACTTGTTATTCTTTTGGTACTCTGAGTAGGTTGTGGAAGTTGTTAGGGATTCAAGAAATAAGGCAAGCTAATAAAAAGTTCTATTTTTCTGGTTATTGGCCAACTATTGTATTTTTGTTTGCAATAAGATTTGTGCCAACAGGCTAGGGGCTTGAATAAAACATTTAAACATTTGTGCATTAACACATTATGGTGAAAAGAGAGTCTTGTGCTTTCACTCAGTGCATTTCAGCCTTCAATTAATGTGAAAGCACTACAATGCCTATGCAACTTCTCTTGCCTAGTGGTGCACCATTTATCATTGCAGTTTTACATTGACCTTGACACCCACTTCATTAGAATAAAGATTGTCTACCATTTAGGTTACATTGTTCCTCTGCACAGAGACCCCATGCAAATTTCTGTTCAGATAGAAGAGCTGTGAGCCTGTCAGAGGTCATCTGCATTAAATGATTGCAGCTATTTTCCAACTGCTTCTTTTCATTCTACTCAATTCAGGCTAGGAGGATCAATCAAGCCCTCTGCCTGAAACAGTGGGACTGCTGGGAATATAACTGTTTTTGGTAGTAGTGGATATGCCCTAAACAGTATTAAATATTTAATATAAATTCATTAAAGGGCACACAAAGTCTTCAAAAAGATATTACCTATATAGTAAAATTTAAAGTGTTGGGATCACTTTTCTTAAAAAAAAGGCAGAACAATGGATACCAACTGCATAATTTTTTAATGCAGGCAAAATTCAGTTCATGAAGTTGCTTAATATTTCTTTCAATGTGTTTATTTCTCAAGCTGCCACAGAAGGAAATGCATAGCAGAAGTTTAATCTGCATTTGCTACTTTCTGAAACGAAAAAACTCAAGGTGTCTGTAGGGTTTTAAGACAAAAGTGCTAAGATTTGTTTTGTTTTATAGGCATGCACCCATATGCACATGCACTCTCACACAAATACATATTGTGCTGTTGTGCTTATTTGTAGGGGAAAAAGGCAAATGGAAATAAGTTAGCACTCTCCTTCTTGAGTTTTCTGAGTGATATAATTGGAATTAAATTATTAATGGGAGATACTTAAAAAAGATTGTTTTATGATCTTCTATTACAGAATTTGCAATTCATTTTAATATTTGTAGTTTGATTTATATCAAAGATAATGCAATCTATGTCCAATTAACAATACATAGCCAATGTAATATGATTTTCAGATCATGCAAATGGAATAAACTAGAAGAGGAAAAACTGATTCTTAACCTCAGATGTAATTTGCTCTGTGAGTTCTGGCAATTTTAAATGACATTGCACTTTTTAATTTTTCCAAAGGCTCAGCAGCAAATTTATCCCAATCAAGAAAGCCTATTATTAATTTACAAGGACAATTGTAGGAGTCTTTATAATTTCTCTGAGCAATTATTTGCCATAAATTGCTAATAGAGAAATACATGACGTTTGCAAGAAACAGAAACTGCTATTCATCTAGACAGATCGCACTGCCCAGATCTTGAATGTTGTCCAGAGGTTCTAGTGCTATTGACAACATAAGAAATATAACCAAGCTTCTGGACAGTTTCGAAAATGTTTCACACTGACAGTACCAAAAAGGTAGAAGCATTAAGAGCTATTGTGAAGGGTAGGCTGGCCTCTAGCAGATTCCTTCACTTTGCTTGTATACAGCTGAGCTTTGGACCCTGGACTTTGGAATAAAAAGACTCTTTGTTCACCACTGAATGGCATTAGGCATGGGCTTCCTAAGGGGCCACCATGAAGCCTAGCATGAAGAGTGCAAACATTATCCAGAAAGCAAAGTGAGAATGTGTACGAAGAGATGATGGACAAATATTGCTATATATGCATATATATGTATATTTGTATATATTTCTATTACATATTTGGTGAATTTGCTTGCAGAATATTCTTTACTCAATTTTATGCATGCAGTATATTTTGCAAACGTAAGCCACTGCTGTCTGTGCATGCACATGCAGACACCAAGGGTATGTGTCTGTATTTACAGGTGTCTGCCGCAGCCATAACACCCCAAAAGGCAAATTTTTAAAGTTTAGAATTTCAATGCAGGTAAAACTAAGGTTTCAGGTCACTCCGTTCGTATCTCGGCTGTATATCATACAGTGCCATCTGACTGAAGATACTGAGGTAGCATGTGAATGATGGAATGCAGAACATCTACAAATAGCAGACCCTTATTCCAGTAATGGAGAAAGTTCATTGGCTTAATTCTTCTGTACTTCGTAGCCATAGCTCCACTGTGTGTTCAGTATGTCTGGTCTCTTTTCACTTTGACCAACAGAAGCACCATACAAAAGTCTTACAATGGATGTCTTAATCTCTCTGTGTGCTTTTAGAGCATTATTTTGAATTCCATCATGCAGGCTTTTTTTTTTTCCTTTTCTCTTCTGAAGTTTTATTACAACAACAGAATTCCCAGGGAGCTTTAGGGGCAAGGTTCGCATAATATTGCCCTAAAGTTTTGCTCAAGGGGTGGAATCTGCTGATCTCCTGATCATCTTTTTGTGGTGTTTCTCTTTCTGAAAGATGCAGTGCACAGTCTTACAGAGTTGTTAACTGTGTACAGATTTTCTTATTGTTTACCAGACAGTGCACATCTACAAACCTTTCATGATGATTTCTTTCTCTGACCTCTCAGTGACTAGGCATCTTGTTCCTTAACACTGAGGGAGGCTGAAAAATGCTTGAGTTGCTCAATGTGTGCCTTCTATACCAGTTTCAAAATGGCTTATTCTTCTGGTTTCCATGGTGACAATTAACACTGTTACAAGGCATTGTTCCAGTCTCCATTTGGACAGAATTTTCGGGTGTGATTTTTCACACAAAAAATGTTTTATATAATTTTTTTAAGGAAAAAAAAAAGAAAAATAAGGCACAGTTTAGTATAAAGTGTCGAAAAATGTGTCTCAATCAGCTTGCCTGGATTTCTTAGAGTGTTTTTATCAGGGGAAGTAAGGTTTTAACTTGCTTTGTTTTGGAATTCAACTTCTTTTGGCTTAAATATTTTTGCCAAAATTATTCATGGATAAATGCTACTGCATTTATTTTAATTCCTTTCTTTGTCGTTTGAGAAGTATTGATCATATTGAGAGAGAAGGAATAAAAGGCCAAATTCTCTGACTTATGTAACAATGTTTTGGATTTCTTTTGAGTGGCCTCAGGAACACAAAACCAGGCACACATGCACACAGCTAATCATGCTGTAAATATTTTGCAGTTTTTCCAGTATGTTGTTGTTTGGGGTTTTTTCCGAGTTTATATGACAGGTGTTGTGGGAAATTAAATATTACCCATTTATTTATTATTATGGCTATTGTGAGAAACCTGTGACATTAACTTCCTTAATCTCATTTTTGGCTATTAAACAGTAATCTATATCATAACATCCACAGACTGTCACAATGGAGCAGTCTTTGCTCACTTAAAGCTGAGCAAAGAATGAATCTGAAGATTAAATTACCTTCTCACCACAGGATTAAGTAGTCCTACCAGACTAGGGTTGTGCAACACTGGTAGAGCTGGTAGCTTATTTTTCCATGCAACTGCTCAGGGTGTAGGTGTTTAATGGATTAAAAAATTGCATTAGCAATAGCATCTCGTGCTATCAGTTCTCAAACTGTACCTCCTGTACATTAAGCTCTTCCCTTAACTTAAAATACACACTGCATGTTAAATATCCAGGAGCGAAACAATATTGACTCTCAGTCATATACCAATACATCTGATAATCAACTGAATTCTCTCATCTTTTACTGTTACTGTATAATGCATTTTCTATCAATCAGCACTTTCATCATGCTTGTTTATACAGTAGGTTACACAGTGACAAAGACAGCACGTACATAAAATCTAGCTTATTTAGTTTTTAATATAATAACCTTTTATAACATCTGTCATACTGTTTGGATTATGCAGCACTGAATTATTTTATCTAGTCGAAAATTAAATGAAATGTCTTCTGTTTCTAAGTTAACAAGAGCACTGTATTTATGAAACATGCAGTGTATTTTATTTCATCATCAGTCCTGCGCTGCCCAGGAGCATCCCCAGCCCAGGCAGCAGCAAGTGCCAGCCTAGAGCAGGTGATGAGCAGTAACTAGCTGTGCCTGCACCGGTGACACACAGCTAGAGGACTCCCTCAGTCTATTAATTCACTTGACAAAAGAAAGGGAGTCGCGCATACTGGATTTCAGTGCCTAGCAAATTGGACTCTGGATTCCCTTTGATATTACATGTACTTATGGAAATAATTATGCAAATCCTTTTTGGCGATATCATCTTTAAATAGAAATCAGATTACATAAAGAAGATTGTAATCTCCTCCAGCAGCCATTCTAGCCGGGAAGGCAATGAAACAGGACCAGGAATCATACTTGTTGAACACATCAGTTGAATAAAATGGTGTTGCCTCTGGGCTGATCCAGCCCTAGTGCCCAACCTGGTCGGTATTGCCTATGGTTGTACATGTCTCAAACCTCAGCCACAGCACACCGAGTGTCAAAAGGCAAGTTCTTTACAAACAATTCCTTGGGTTTTACCATGCATATTCATGCAATTTTGGATACGCAGACACCTGATCAGTGTTCATTAATAATGAGAAATGGTTTAAATCACCTCATTTAAAACATTTGCTCTATGATCCACAAATGACTAATATTTGCTGAAGTTTACATAATACAAATGATGTGCATGTGTTGTGTAAATGAGAGATTAAAATATGAAACTAACAATATGCAAACATATGCATGGAAATGCTGAGAACCTGTTAGCTGAAACAGTGATTTCACACCTTTATTATTTTCTTTAAGCTGTCTGCAATTGTATTTTTGCTTTGTTTTCCTACAGAGCATGCTCTTGGATCTGGCAAAGGCACCCATGTTTTAAACATTCCTTATTCCAGTTTAATTTTTTATATTTAGCCCAGTTATTAACATTTTCAGTATGAGCTGCAATAGCAGTTTTCTTGGGTGAATTTGAAGCAAAGAAAGCTTTATGTTTAGGAAGCAATTTTCTAATAGCTTTGCATTATTTATGTATGTCTTGTAAACACCTTTGCAAGAATATGTGCTGAACTCTCCTCTTTAAGTAAAAGGCACGTTTTTGGCCAGATCAGAAGTTCCATTTCAATGAGTCTTTTCATACTTAATTAGCTTAACTATATGGAGGGTACGTATATGTGGGTGCCTGTGTGTTAATTTACTTTTTTAAAATTTACTGTACCAACTATGAACACATAAATAACCATTTTAGTAACTATTAGAGTTACTATAATAGTTAATTCAAGTTTTCAGAGAATACAGTTTTAAAAAAAAATACTTATTTGCCAATGTGTCTGTAGATTAGAATACATTTCTATTGACTATATGAATAATAGAGACCTAAATATTTAGAAAATCCTGGGAAAGAATTTCTGAAAGAAGCTTCCATTTTTATACCTTTTTTCTCTGTCCATTTTCCTTTTTTGACAATAAATAACACTGCATGAAATAGAAGGTATTTTCAACTTGAAGAAACTATTGGACTGTATTAACATTGTGGCCATTCTCATTTGTGGGCCAATTCACTGTTCCTGTTGGTTGATGAAATAAAAATCAAGTTACTGGTATTGTGTTTTAAGGGAGCTATGTCTAATTGTTTTTCGAAGGTCAAACTCTCACATTTTCTGGCCCACGTATGACACAGAAACCACAATGAGAGAATGAATAAACTCTAGAAGAAACATAAGTATGAAATTATTTCCTTGGGGGTTTTTGTTTCATTTTGGTTTGTTTTCCATTAAGAACCTCAGTGTTACTTGCTGAAGTAGCATATTTTAAAAATAAGATACCACTAACCTGAATGAGACAAAGGCAGATCAAGATTCAGATGGGAGAGTATTAGTGACGATTATTGTACAAGTGAGTGTTATGAAAGAGTGAATATTACTATGTGAATCAATTAATAGCTGCCTGCATAGATGTGTCACCCGGAAGTCTACATGCTTGGTACCTAAATCTCTTATGATATCACGAGAAGGTTGTGTGCTTGGAAAAAATAAAATTAGAAAATGTCAGATGGAGTGTGATCATAACCAGGCAAATACAATTAAAGTTCATTTTTTTATGGAGAAAACTCTCTACGGCAGCTAATAATATATATTTCTTTTCATTTTAGAGATACAATGTAGAAATGTCAATCAGGCACCCGAAAAAGATGGAACTGCTTAGTAAGGTTGAAGCTCTGAAGAAAAGTGGTGTTTTACTACCAAACGATCTCCTTGAAAAAGTGGATTCAATTAATGAAAAATGGGAACTGCTTGGGGTATTTGCATTTTTATTACTGTTTGTGGGTTATGTGTACATTTTTGTGTGTTGAAGTACACTGTCTGTCTGATTTCTAATTTGGAGCACAAATATCTTCCTCTTTCAATGCACCACGTACATTTCAAAGAAGCTACTCATTCTATTATAAAAACTCCACAGCCTTTTCCTCTTCTGTTGATTTTTTTATTCCATGCTTGTCTCCTGTCTGACTTTAATAATTTTAGTTCTTTAATACATAAAAAATGTAAGTAAAATATGCCATGTATTACGGGCATGCACCAAGTCAACTATAATGCAGTATATCTGATATACACTGACTGTCATGCTTGAGTGAATGTTAATAGAATTTATTCTGAAGGTACATGTTAGAGACATCTACTGTTTAACTATTTACTATACCTTTAAGATGAAAAGTGGGGTTGTCACTGCATATTTCAGGTCACACTGATGGCTCAAAAACAAATACACAGATTCAGTACAAATCTGCATACCTGAAGCTGAGAATACAGCCAGGATATGTTTCATGCTGCTGTATTCATCTCACTTTTGACAAAAGCCAAAAAAGTTTCATGTAATTCATTTCACGCTGTAATGGGCTGGGTCTCAGCCAAAGAGTGAGATACAAGAATCTGGCAAAAAAAGCAATATAGGGATTCTGTTACCCAGAGACCGGTGATGGCACTGTGCAGGAGACACTATTGTCCTATTGTTGTAAAACAGCTGAGAGAGAGAGAGAGAGGTCAAACTATGTATTTTTCCATCCACTTCTCTCCTTAATTGCCTTCACTTCAAATCAAGGGTAAGATAAATTTATAAATTACTTTAAATGATTAATTATAGATGTGTGATATTAGCAATACAGTTACATTGCATAATTTTGCATGCTATTATCCTAGTTTAAAAAATATTTCCAATATATTATAAGTAAGCTGTACATGCAACCTGCCAACAGCATTTTAAATACTGACTTGTGTCACTTTAGGTTATGTGGTAATGTAATAGCCATTTCAGAGAGTGGGGCTTTTTTAGTTAAGCACAGTTGCTCCTAATCACTTGATTCTCTAAATGTGCAAATTGTCAGAAAATGTTAAAATTTGCCTTATGAACAATGAGCTTATTACTTTTAATTTTAATCTGCAGCATCACCGTAAGCATTTTGAACTTGTTTCATCATTAATGAATTTACTGATAAAAAAAGGACTTACTAACCCAATCTTTTACATCTGATCATGACAACTTTTTTTTTTCAAATAATTTCAGATGTGAGCCTTACACTTATGAATTCCAGTGTATTTAATCAGCTTAATTTAGTGGCACTGATTAAAGCTGGTAGGATTTAAAACTATGAAATAAGATCATAATTCTAAAAATCTAGAAAAACTGTCTTAAAAAAATTCGAAGCCCTTTGTTTCTCAGTATTTTAAAATCAAAATATACCTCCAGAGTAAGTTTTGCCATTAATTTCAGCATTTACAGAAAAATAAAATATAACTATTACAGTTTTTCTGTTAAATGCAGTTTCATGAATAATAAGAAGAGTTTGATAGAGTTTTGTTTAATTTAATGAAAACCACTGCAGAATCTAACAGCACTAGACATACGGTTTTAATTGGCATGATTACATTTTAATTGGCATGAAAAAAATTAAAGACAAGGATTTTAACTTCTAACAATGGCAAAATAGAGGGATATGGTTTTTAATATTACTTTCATCTAAGGTGAACACTGTGGAATGGAAATACATTAGAATGAAATGTCAGTGGTGCGTACAGTTTAATCTGTGAAATTTTGTCCCCTGTGCTGAATATTACTCTGTCTCAATTGCATATTAAACAACCCTATCAAGGCAGGCATTGGCATCTGCTGTGCTGACACAAATTGTGAATTAAATGAAATTGATGTCCTCTGTCGTATATTTATGAAGACGGACCATTCTCTGAAGTATTCTGTTTATGAAGAATTTATGATTGCAAACTGTTCCAGAACAAAAAAGTGGCAATAAATTCTTTTTTGTGACCCTACCCTCCAAGGGCATTGATTTCACCTCCTGCTGCTACTTTTGTTACAGCATAAAAACAATAGCTAGTGCTGGATTCCACTGAGGGTCTTCAAATTATCAATATTTGCACCATGAAAATAGAAGGGTGTTGCCAAGAAAGCATGTTTTTCAGTTATGATCTCCTAAAGACGTGATTTACAGAATGCCACATAGCAGATTAATATCTGTTGCTCTAATTTTATTTGTGTTTTAAAGCTTATTTTTGGAAGCTAATTTCATTGTTATAAATTATATTCCAGTAACTTTCTGTGGCATGCGCTTTCAATAGACAGACATACTGGGTCACCCAAAACTGTATCTTCATGTTACAACAATTAACCACCACTAATTATCAGTTTAAAAGGTTATTGGATGTGAGTGTCAGTGTATATTCGATATTCTACAATCAGTAACACAGATCTAGTGCTTATCATAAGTGTCAGCCTGACAGCCTCTTATAGGTCAGATAAAATACTGCTTGGCATAGGAGAAGCAGGCAACAGCACATCTCCCTTGTGATGTTAAAGGATTGCTTTTCAAAACACTGAAAAAGAAGGTAACTTTCTATCCCTGGCCTCTTCTGAATACTCATTATGCACCCAGCATCCACTATCAAAATGTTATTTAGTGATTCTGTTATTAGAAATACTACTTTGAAAATCCGTAGTAAATTAGTTTCATTAGCAATAAGAGGTGAATGTTTACTTGGGTCCATCCATTAAGCGGATGCTTAACACGGAGAACTGAAATTCGAATTTGGTTGCCTAAAAGATTGGCCTTATGTTCAGCAACAGTGAGGATTTTTGGTGTCTGAATGAGTTCATCCACTTTTAACAACAAACCAGCTGTTTTGTGACCTAACTGCTCCTCTACAGCCTCAGGGCTACATGTTTGGAAATTGTGACCTGTCAGTTCATACGACGAGAAATATCTCAGTATTTCTCAAAAAAATTTAGATGGTACCTTGGATAGGAGTCTGGTGAACTCAGTGATTGTCGTATTTTCTGTTTCTGTGTAGAAACCAGTAACTCTTATGGTCATAAGACTCTAAAGCCACGGACAAATTCCATAGAGTAACTAGTTTACAAAGTTATGAAGCATTTTGTCTCTTCTGTCCTTAATTGCTCTTGGTAAACACTGATTTATAATCCTTCTAGAAAAGTCAGTGACCCAGAGAGAACAGCATAAGTGAGAAACAAGGGTACAAAAAATGAAATTGATTGAAACAAGGAAACAACGAATGAAATTGATTGATATTAGTTATAATTATTAAAAACCATAACTCTAGTCATTAAACAGATTCTTCTTGTTGCACATTAACCTATATACGTTTTGGTACATAAGACTAATCTATATTTTTTTATCTGATGCATTAGAAAACCCTAGGAGAGAAGATCCAAGACACAATGGTAGGGCACAGTGGGTTAGGTC
This sequence comes from Oreocharis arfaki, assembly GCA_013398015.1. Classification (NCBI taxonomy): domain Eukaryota; kingdom Metazoa; phylum Chordata; class Aves; order Passeriformes; family Paramythiidae; genus Oreocharis; species Oreocharis arfaki. The sequence goes on along the minus strand of VZRR01003451.1, from coordinate 541,684 downwards.
CACGTGACCTGCTCTCGCCTGAAAGCGGCAGCCTGGTAAGGCAGCTGGAGGTCAGGATCAAAGAGCTGAAAGGGTGGCTGAGAGATACAGAGCTTTTCATCTTCAATTCCTGTCTGAGACAAGAAAATGAAGGAACAATGAATGCTGAGAAACAACTGCAATATTTTAAGGTAATAAAAAAACGATCATAGCTTTTGTAGAGAAACTTCTTTGTGGTGGGATAAAATATTTATCTTATTCATAACATAATGCAATGCATGTATATATTTAATGGTATATTTTCATCTTCATTTATGTGTTCATTCATGTTTATTTTATTGAATCCCTACAACAACATTTATTTTGTGAACATTTTTGCAAAAGGGCTTTAGAGGGCTAATTGCACTGTGCTTGTTAAAGCAATAGTATTCTTTCCTTCTACCTCACTTTAAAACATTGAATCATTGAATGCTTTGGGTTGGAGGAGACCCTAAAGATGAGCTATTTCCAGCCCCCCTGAAATGGGGAGGGGCAAAAAAAAAAGGCAGCTGAATTTTGTCGCAAAAAGCTTCACTCTGAATTTCACTCTCTGCATCAGGTAATTAAGGTCTTGTGTGATCATCAGTTTAATAACCTATATCTCTGCACATATGAGTCAAGAGCAGCCTATCTGAGGTAACAATTACAGTGAGATAAATTTAGCACTAATGAGGAAACATTCAAGGTTGTGGTGACTAGATATGTGGAAAAGACATATACACTATGAGGTTTGCATTAATCTAGGCCACATCCTAAGCCTAAGCCTGAAGATTTATAGAAAGGAGGGAAAAGATTGTAGCACAATGCTTTATGCAGATGATAAGCTCTTTCAGCTGAAGGCTAGTGTTCAGATTTGCAACTAACTTAGTGAAAGTTGCGTGTTTTGTTCCATTCCCTATAAGTAGTGGTAACATTCAGGAAAGAAGGCTAGTTTAGCAAACAGACCTGGTAGAACTGTGCAATTTTCTTCTGTTCATAGTTTCTAAATAAGCCCTCACCAGAGCCATCATTACAGGTCACTTTACTCTGCAAGTGATCTTTGACCAAAGAATATGAAAGGAATCATAAGTCATTGTTGAGCTTTAGAGGTAAAGAGGTTGTTTCTAGTCCACTAGTACACCAGGGTGTCTAGGGCAACAGCATTCTCTAGGTGATGGACAATTTCTTAAATACGCACCTCAAAGAGTATGTTGCCAACACTTCTAAACATACTTTTTTTGTACAAGTGTTCAAGAAAACAACAGCAGAAAAATTACTTTCTTCCCATTTAGTCATTCCTTAACTCTTTATTTTCCCATCATGATGATTATCGAGAAGGCTGTGTCAATGTAGATAAAGTCAGTGGTTTTCAGGTTCCTAAGCTTGTCCATTTGAAAGCAATTCTAAGTTTTCTTACAACATCAATACTATTTTTTTAATGATTTGCAGTCTTCTGCTAATGGGGGGAAAAAGTCGTAATGATTCTGTTTGATCTATCAGCAAACTTCAAAGCTAGTGATTAGGAAGGACTCTTGATAGACCTGCAGAACTTCACAGCAATAGATGCATGTTTTCCATAGGAAATGTTGGACATTTTTATTTCTGTGGAAAATTATGGCACTTATTTAAGTGCAGAAGTATGTATTTGAAAAGCTAATTTCAGGCAAGCTTTTTTTAAATCTAAATTTGTATATATGTATACAAACACACACACGCACACAGAGAAATACCATACCAATCTCACATATTGCATAAATTTCTCAAATTAAATCTTTTACACATATATAACATGATGTCATGCCAAAAGCTCTAGAGATGTTAAACAAGATAGTACCACCCACCATGATGTAGCCAGAGTATTTCCTTACTTGGTTGATTATCTATTAATTACACAAATAATACATTAATTATTTTCAAAATGGTAGCCATTAGAGTATAAAAAATAATTACCTATCAAATATGGTGAGAGCACATCATTTTGTCATATATATTGAACCATCTTTGTCTCATTAAATCTGAAATCCACTATAAGTAAGTTTTTCATTCTTCGCTGATCTCCTGGGGAAGTGTATGAAAGAGAAAATGGATATAATTAACAATACTGCAATATATAATACATATATTTGAGAAAGAACATTTAGAACATTTTAAAAAACATTAACTATGCCACTAGTAGAAAACCTGCTGGGGTTTAGTTTAACTTACTTTCCACTTAACTCAAGAGTTTAACCTTATTACTGCTTTCAATGTGGTAAGTGAATCATTGTTTCTTAATGGAAATTTACTGTGATGCACCATCCCAATTATAAACACAGCCACTGTACACTGGGAGACATTTTTAATGAAATAAACTCAGCAATATCCTTGATTTTCATGCCATAATGTTATGCTTTAAATCACAGTTATGCCTTAGGAAAAACAATTATTCAATTTTTGAGGTGTTTTCCTTCCATTTTGCCTCCAGCTGGAGGATGAATCAAATGTATAGTTCACATGCAGTTGGGGCCCAAGATGAGAACAATGTGGCAGGAGGAGTAGTTGTTAAATTCACTAGCAGGATATTATTTTGACTTCTTTGTCTTGTTTTATAGAAAATCATGCTGTATTAATCTGAACGTTCTTTTTATTAAAGAATTCACTACTGCATTACTTTTCTTTTGGAATACTGCTGTGTAATAGTAATACTTAGAATTTCTATAGTACTGTCCAGTTAAGGAGCTGTACATGCTGTACAAACATTACTGAACCAAGCCCCACTAAACCTTTAAGGTAGGTATTATTACCATCATCCCCTTTTCAGAAATGAGGGAAATAAAATACATGGAGATTAGATGACTTTTCAAGGTTTTCACAGAAAGTCAATTGTAGCCTAACCTCAGCTTCTGTTCAAGGGGGAAGGAACGAACACAAGTTGCTGAGCTGTAGAGGGGGAAGCCTGGGTGTCTTACTCCTGTTATTTCTTCTGTTGCAACACAAAATGTAGACTAAGAAAATAAAAAAAAATTATCTTCAAGTTCTTGAGATCATCATAGCTTCAAACATATGTTTATTTTATTTATTCATGCTTTTTATTACTCTTTAAGTCCCTTGAGTTCATGTTTTCTAGTTTTTCACAGAAAACGGTGAGGGCCAGGACCAGAATCTTACTTTTTAAATGAAATACAAGATTCTCATGTAAACACATAGTTCTAGCCCCTGAAATACCAGAAATAATGAAACTAATAATTGGCACAACTGATTTCCTAAACTAGCAATGTATAGCTATTTTGTGGGTCAGAGGAGATTTGGAGCTATAAAGAATGAGAAGCAATAATAAAAAGAGTTTGCATTCTTTCATGAAAGTTTTAGTAAGTTTCATTTGAGTAAGGTCTAGCCAGAAATTTATGTGCCTGTTAGCTTGTCAGTAGAAGTGGTCTGCCACGTTTCTTTTATGTGTCTGGGACTTCAAAAAGCATGCTTTTTTCTCTGCAAAGTGCCCTCCAAAAGCAGCAAGGGAGCCTAAATAATTAGTTATATATTTCTGTCACTTGCAATAAAACTTAAGACTCTAAGTGGATTATATAGAGAAATGATCAGCCTCAAAAAGTTGTTTTGGCTTTGGCTCACAGACCAGCTACTCAAGAGTAAGCTTAGACTTGTGAGTACCTGTCTGTCTCAGAATCCCTTCTCAATCATGTACAACTGGGAAAGCCTCTAGTGTTTTCAGTAGCTAGATTTATAAAGGAACTTGTTCTCTTTCCCTTCCAAACTTGGATGGGGAACAAGATTTTCGTGTTCAGAACAGGATTTTAGCAGAGATTTTCTGCTAAATTGTGCTTGGCAAAAATAATGTTGCATTTCATGTCATTTTCTGATCTGGTTTTATTTGAAACAATAAGCAGCATGCTATGTATAGTCATACCTGTCTCCTTAATTTTTGTCTTTAATGAAAATAATCCTGGTTTTCGGCAGTACTGAGAGCTTGTGGTTTCAATTGACTTTTGTCAATATATCCATTAAAGAAATCAGGCTACTTAATCATACAAAACATGTTGAAAATTTCTTCTCATTTAAAATTTCTAAAAGTCAAGGGTTTATTGAATTCCATAGCTAGCAGATTTGTAGCCATTTCTGCTTGCCTTGTAAACAGTGTAAATTCTATGATGCTTGTAACTATTTCTAATGACTAGACCCACTCGGAAGTATAAGTTCATCTTCCACCATGTTTATGACTTGAGCATACCAGATGATGTAGTGTCATTTACAAAAAACCATATTTCTCAGCAGCATTTCTTACTTCTCCAATGCCTAAGGCAACTGAAATTTCTGATCAAATAATATGGTTGCATTGGTAATTAATAGTCAATATGTCTTATGATGCTTTTTATTTTTACTGAAATGTTTGTAGAAGATTCAGCACTGTATGTCAAACTAAAAAGTCAGTTAAACATGCTTCAATCAAATAAAACACAAGTGAGTTTGGGAGCATGTAAGATTATGGCCAAAATGAAGTAAAACTATTAATGTTGAATAAAGGTTTGGAGACTCAGAAATTGGAAAAATGCTGGCTATTCCTACAGGTGCCAGAAGTTGCTTTCAATGCTGCTTTTTGGATCCTTTACAGTTTTTGGAATGATGTTCCTGGAAGAGCTGCAATCAAAGAATTACAGAATTTCAATATGCATGTAACAAAAGTATGCAAAAGAGTTTCCCGCAGAAAGTCCAAAATAAGTCAAACTGGATTTAATCCTTTTCACACCTCTATGATTATAAAAAAAAAAAAGTTATAATAGTTTTTAATAAATTTCTCAAAAGCTGTGTGACTTCAGAGACCTAAAACTTTTCGCAGATGAAGAATTGTTTACCCAAATTTTGTTTGGATTAAATTTTAGCAAGCAGAAATTAAATCTTAGCATCTAGTGTTAAATCTTACAAAACCAGGTAGGATTCCAAAGCTGAATGTTGCCCAATGCCTCTTACAAAGGTTTGAAGCTAATTCAGACTCAGTGTCCATGACCCACCATCCCAAAGCAGCACTTCTGGGAACCACTGAAATGAGAAGCCACATCTTTATAGTAAAGCATTTTTACATGCATATTTTTTGGCTCTAATACAATAATATATGGTTTTATAGCTCTAAATTGATTTAATATACTAAAATATCAATGCACAATACTATATATATACAAATACACATAAACACAGAGCACTTAGATACTTAATATGCTCAAATGCATCTCAGATTTTGATTTAATATACTTATTATTCACTGAAAAAAAGTTCAATTTGTGTTTTAATAAGGTCTCCCTATTTAAGGCAATACTGATACGACATAGAGTTCCCATTTAAGACTAAATACTCTGCTGAGATAGCAGCTGTCATTCCATCATCTTGTTTGGGCTATGAATCCTGAACTATAAATTCTCTGTTTTTTACAGTGTTACTTACTTTCTGATTAATCAAAACATTGAAATTAATCTTAAACAGTATCTAGTTGTCTAAACCCTTTTTGCCCCGCAATTGCTCCCTTTGCTGAGGGAAATAAAGAGACAGTAGAGCTCTGGACTAAGATTGGGATGTGGGATGGAGGATTCTCTAGTAACAGGAAGAAATGAGCTCAGCAGAGCTCAGATACAGCAATATACTGAACGCTTTGCTGGAGAGACAATAATCGAGTGGCTATTTTTAGGCTGCAAGTTCATATTTTGCTTACTTCTTAGGTCTATTTTATGTACTGTCTCCTTATTTCTGATACACCAAGATGATTGCCCCACAAACAGCATAGGCAGAGGCATGTTAAAACAGACTAGCTACTGTGCAGAGATCTTCTCTGAGTTTCTTTTCTAGTAATTGGGAGGGAGAAAAGTACTTCTGGGATGCAATCAATCCATTCTGGTTTAGGCATCTAAACCCAAAAAATCTAAAATTTAGGCTGTGGAGAAGAGGTACTGTACCTCAGAATACCTACTTCTAAATGTCTAGATCAGGCTCCCATTCTCCATTAGTTCAGATGAATCCCACTCAAGAAATCATCAAGAATATCATTAAGACAGAGGGACTTGGGGATGAAACAATTACAATTCCAATTTAGAATGATTTACTGATATCTGTGAGGTTCTTCTACACTAATTAAAGGTTTATTTCTTTTCCAGAAAGGTTAAGCCCAAATTTCTTTTTCAGTCCTCCTGGATGTGCAAGAGTGCTCATTTGATCCATCTTGTTAACTGGAGCTGGTGAGGAGGCAATTGAGCCTCAGACAATCCTTGTCTTTCTTACTGTACTGGGAGGGATCTATTTTTAATTCTCATGTCATGGGTAAGCTTGAAAGACTTGAGGTCTCGCTCAGTTTGAGCAACACAGATGACACCCTGACATAACAGAGAAAGCTTTCCAAAACTGGCCATTACAAAGTAAAACTTGCAATTTCATGGTGACAAAGGGCTTACAGTTCCTTCCCCAAGACTGTCATATCAATGACATCTACAGACTTTGAGCTATATTTCCCCCTCTCCGTCATGGCCTCTTGAAGAGTCAGATGTGTGGAAGTAAAAAACCAGCTGATATGGTTTCTTTTGAGAGAACATTCTCAGTTCCATCACTTAATATTTTCATTATGATTGAAGATATATTTGATTTTTTTCTCTTGATCCATACAAATGACTCCTTAAAAATGAGGCTGCTTATTGTTCTGCTATTGCCTCTAAGACCTATTTACTGCAAAACCAGAATCATTCTCTCTGTTACTATCAACCTGGAAAAGGAAAATGAGAAGAAAGCAAAAGATGACAAAAGAAAAGGATAAAGAAATATTTCCCCTAAAAATAAGCCAGGATTGACTTGCAGTAATTTACAAAGAAGTTTGGTACTTTGGTTGGCCTCGAAGCTTTACCTTTGTTACTATAGAAAAATAAGTACAGTGTGGACTGGGAATATAAGACAGTTAACAAAAATTCACTGTACTGTCTCCATCAAGGCTCACTTTGTACTAGCGCATGTGATTAGACTGTTTATTTGATTGCCTGTAACTGCCCCTTTGGAGCCATAGCATTGCATTTGCAGGGGCAAATCTATCCAGTATTAGTGGATTATTGATTGAATAATGTCTCTGGAGCCATTAAATCCTACTAATGAGGTTGTTTTTTTTTTAATTGGTGGATCATTGACCTAGCAGACTGTTGCCTAATTTTGGTTTCATACCAGACAGTTTTCCCAAATTTTGTCTTTGTATATAAGTTAATAGATCATAGTCCCAATAGGGAGTATTGTTATGGACTGTATTAGTACCTTTACTTATACTAAAAACAATTTCATACTGACAGGAAACTAAATTGATTTCAGTAGAATTATTTGCATTGTCAAGTGCAATTTAGTATGAGTAAGAATGTAAGTGTAAAAGAACAGGTCTTCAACACACATTCCAAAGTGTTTATTGCAATCCTTATCAGGTACATTATGTATCACAAGCTTGAGATGTCAGTCAGGAATGGGATTTGTAGACTGGTATTGCTAGGGACAGGAGAGTGACTTAGATTATGCTTGCTGCATAAAGTCAATGGAGAAAAAAAGTATGTGGATTCCTGTCCTTTAAAGGATGATTCCTTTGCTATTCTTTTAGGGAAGAGCTGCATTTCCTCACCTCAGAATAAAACTGAAGGCCTGGCCCCTAATCTGGTGGATTTTCTGTGCATTTTGCCAATGGCTGATGGTGCAATGTCTTTCTTACAGAACCATCTTTCCCTAATCACATTGGGGAATTTATTTTCATGTTTTGGCCACATTAAGAGGAACCTCATTATGTTCTAAGCATTAGAGAATGAAGAAAGCCTCTTTCATGGAATCTTTGCTTTCATCCTGTCTAGTCCTCTCACCCCAATCCTATTGTCCAGGCAGTGGAAGAATGGCAGTTGGAGGTGCAATACTATGACTAACTCTGAGTCTCTAAGACCATCATAGAAAAACAGTCCATGTAGCCAGACATTTGGTTTCTGACAACCCTCAGGTTTTTGACTGCCATTCACAGCTCATCTTGACCAAATCACCTACTTCTGTCCTTCTCTCTCATTCAAGCCTTCTTGTAGTTCTGGGACTAAACTGTGTATGTCAAAGCCATGTCTGTGTAACTTGTACAAGAGGAAAGTTATTATTAATAATAATAATAATTAATTAATTATTATTAAAACTGAACTTATTTATAGAATCATAGAATCATAAAGTCTGGAAAAGACCTCCAAGATTGTCGAGTCCAACCTTTGACTGTATACCACCATGTCAACTAAACCATAGCACTAAGTTCCTTTCAGGTAGTTGTAGAGAGTGATATCCTGAGCCTCCTTTTCTTCAGGCTAAACAATTCCAGCTCCTTCAGCTCCTTCACTCCTCACATGACTTACCTTCCAGACCCTTCACTAGCTCTGTCCCTTCTTTGGACGTGCTCCAGGACCCCAGTGTCTTTCTTGGAGTGAGACGACCAGAAGTGGACACAGGACTTGAGATGCAGCCTCACCAGTGTTTAGTGGAGAGGGGCAACTGCTTCCCTAGTCAATGTGATCACTTCTCTTAATCTTATTTACCAAGTTAGGTACTGGGTTAGCTACCCTACATCCGACAAGGGTGAACCTACCTCATCCCAGTGCTGCCTGGCTCTGGTTGATTCTGATGTAAATAGCTTCTCTTGTTGGGGACTTTTGGTTTTGTCTTGAACTGGAACCAAAAACTGTGTGTCTGTGTATATATTTATGCTTAAGGTAAGGCAAAAGAATGTACATCCATTCTGAGGATGCACTGCTTTTTGGAAATAAGATGAAGAACAATTTCTAGAAAAGCCTGTTTGTTGTCCCTGTGCATATATAGATAGACATGAAAACATCACAATTTATTTTCCTCAGTTTACCCTGGAACAACCTGTATGTTTTGTATACAGGCAAAGTTTACTTCATTGACATAAAAAAACCAAAGGAAATATCTTTTTCCTTACTTATTACATGTATTTATTTTCCCTTTCCTGTTCTGAAGTTTCCGAAAGAATAGTCTAATTTATTTTATGTTTGCTGCTTTCCCATAAACAAGGTAATACCAAAACACTGCAGGGCATTTTTTTCTGTAATTCAGGATAGGGTAAACTCTCACCATATTTTTGAATATACCAGGCCCATTGCAGAAGGGCTGCAAAAATTAATGTCTACCACCTATGAGGGAACTAGATTAAGAAAGAGTAAATACAATATTAACATCTGAACCTCAGCTTGGGAGTTACAGGTATTGATGTACACCCACACAAGGAAGTTTTTCCTTTAAAGACCAATATAGCTCCAAGATAGATACCAAGTTTTAACAGTTTTAACTGTTCATTAAAAATGGCTGAAATTCATACCTAAGGTTTTTAGGCAATTGGAGAGGGCTTCTTGGCATCTAATATGCGATCTATGTTGAGAAACATCTTGATTTCTTTTCAGCTGTAATTGTAAACAAATTCCAAAAAGTTGAACCTAAATGATGTCTTACACAATTTTTTAAAAAACTTTCCCCCTGTACCTAAATTTGTTTACTGTCTTGAATTTCTACACATTTCATTTGAAACTTACAACCCAGTGCAGAGATCTAACAAAAATTTCAAATTTATAATGTCTGGTACAGGCAAACATATTTTCGATTACTGTAGTTCAGGATTCACTACAAAAGCAAAGCACAACACTGATGTTTATTCTACCTGTCTGATGCTTAGCCTGCTTTTATCTTAGCATTTTCTGGGAGCAAAAAAGGAAACCCTGGAAAACTGAGGCACTTCCTGAGATATTTCTCCTTTGAATCTTTTTCACTGGAAAGATAATTTCTCAAATTAAGTGAGAAGAGGACATGAACCAAAGGCATTTATAAACACTATGCTGGACTAGAAAAATGGATCCTCCTGATATCCCCTCTGGCTTCTGTATCTGAGTGACTTGGCTTATTCCCTAGAACCAAGTTGACCCCAACTTTGAAGTGTGTAGTATATAGCTCTAAAATATTTCATTTTGAAAATGAATCTAATTCCCTGTATGAAACACAAGAAAAACAAGGCTTGGAAAAGCTATGTTGGAGTTCAGTAGGGAAAATTCATTTTCATCCGACACCATTTTACTTTTATTTTTAAAAGTTATCTTCCTGTAATTGCACACTAGTTTAGAGTTAAGATAGGAGCATCTTAACAATAATGGGCACTTTTTTTAACAGATTATTGCCAAAAGTGCATTCTTTATTCCAGGGAGACACTGTAATAGATACCAGCGCTTTTGTAATGATACAAGCAATCTGTAAGCTATTATAGTTTCTTTTATAGAAACTTAATCTTCATATTGTTTTATACGTCTGGAATTTTAATAGTGTTTTTAATTTATGAAGAGGAGTATATTACAAATTACTAGTTACATGGGAGTATGAGCTAAATAACAGACCATTGAATGGTATTCTTACAAACAAATATTTTGAAGTACTTAAATGAACATAAGTAATAGAACAAAGAAGTTAAAGAATGTCATACAGATATAATAGTAGCTTTTATGGATTGAGTCCAGAACCATCTATTCTGAATTGCTACTGTTTTTAATGCATATATTGTACTTCTAGAAAAAAATAGCAATGCTATTTAAAAGTAAATGTTTCACTTAATATAAATATATTTACCTAGTTAATAAATTGAATTAAATAATAACAAAATAGCATATAATCTATTATGTTAATAATAATAATAAATAATTCTATTCTTTATTTCAAATAAGTACAAATCCCCATGTAACTTTTTAAAGCTAATGAAAAGAATTCATTAAGTACTTGATTATATGTAGAATGGAAGCCCCTATGTACATTCTTGAAGGTAGTGTAAAAATGAAGTCTTTTTTCCGACTAGTTCATTGTCATTTTTAATATGTATAGAAAGCGACACAGTTCTCTTGTAAGAGAGATATCGTAACACTTTGCTAAGCAGTGAGCTACAGAGATATGATCAGTGTAGCAATTTAGTGGTTGTAATACTATTAAAAGTAGGGCTTTTAAATGAAGAGAACCAGTTCGCTATTTTGAAAGAAGTGATATTCTACTTTTAACTGTCATTCCGTATTTCTGACTTGCAATTAGATGGTATTTCTAAAATGTCATTCCCAGATTCTGTTGTGACTGTCATCATAATAAAATGTGACAGGAAAGATATTATGTCAATACTTTTTCCATAATTAGCATTAAATTTCTCTCAAGGGTTAAGTACAAAGGTTTTTCACTGAATGGTCTGCAAGCTTTGTGCCTTTAAAATCTTTTAATATAGCCAAGACTGGTGACAACCAGGAGACAGATCCATGAACAAACCCGTTTGGAGAGAATAGTTTTGTGGTGTGTGATATATATTACGCAAATGAGCTTATTAGGACTCTCATCTATTTTATTATTGGTGCCCAATTTAATAGAGGCATTTAAAAAACAATATTTCTGCCTGACTCCTTGAAATGAAGAAGATACATTGATATAATTGAGAGCAAATGATTGCATGTTGTGCCATTTAATCATGTCATTTTTCAATTGCTGTTTTTTGCACTTCACTGCATACTTATAGAATATTTAGCTTCAATATAGATTAAGTCCCACAGTATGCAGCTGAGTAGATTTCCCATATTAGGTGGCATATTCTTTTAACCTTGAAATCAGCAAAAGCACACAAGTTTGGCAGTATTTTTCTAAACACTGACAAGTAATCATTCATTTTCTATCTTTGTCATTTAGCTTTTTTATTTTAAGGAATTACTCTCTTATTAACAGTATTGTTGATTTTTTTTTTCATTCAGAACCAAAAAATTCTTCTTTTCAGCATTTGTCATGTAAGAATGGAATTTGAAATACAGGGATGCATCACCCTGAGAAGTTCCAGCAGGCATTACTATTTCACAGAAAACACTGAAAACTAAATTTTACCCAAACTTTGCAAGCATTTCCTCTTTTCTTTTTTCTGTTTTCCTGTTTCTTGTTTCTTTTAATTGATGCATTATTTCTGTTAGTTGTGATACTTGAAAGTTTTACATTTTCACTTTTAAAAACTGAAATGCTGCACTAGCCAAAAATCAGGCATAAAAAGACAAATAAATTCTAAGAGGTGTGATGCGGGGTGGTTGNCAGAGGCGAAAGAGGACGCACAGGCCTCGTGTACAAGCTTATAAGGGGTAACAGAAAAGGGGCTGGCAGAGCACCAGCAACCAATTACCTGGGGGCAAGGGGCAGGGGGAAGGCAGAGGGATACAACAACCAATGGGGAGAGGGAAGGGGCGGAGTGGGGGACCAGGTACCAGACAGGTACTGCCTGATGGGAGAAGAAGTCTTTCCCTGTAAACTGAGTCAGGGAAGCTATTTACTTTCTGAGCTGACCCACCAGTGCAGGGTCTCTCCTGCACCAGGGGTTTCTGGCATCTCGGCTTCTACCGTTGCCAGCTCAACCACCCCAACAGAGGTGTAGTTTGATTGGTGTGCACAGAAGGGTGACTTCCATTCTCAGATTCTGCCTTAATTTCTGCATGTGATTGTTGTACTAAGGAACAGCAGATCCATCTTCCATCAAGGAATAACTGGTGCCATCAGAAGTGTGTCGTTCCCTCCCTCACATACCCACGTCCTGCAACAAAGAGAAAGAGTAAGCCTTTAACAGACCAAGGTTAGACAGAAGGTTCCTCTTAGGTCTGGTCATTTATCTGGAGTTGAGCTTCTTTTGTGTTCCTAAAAACAGCCTGTATTGCCCATGCATACACAGAAGCCCAGAAATAGCAATTGTCTCAGTATATCTTGGCATTTCTTCTGGACCTGAAAGTACAAATAAAATGTTTGTCGTTGTCCAACTATTTTCAAAGCTCTGGCCATCTCTACATGGACACTTAGTCCAGCTGTAGAGTGAAAACAAGAAACTTCAGATCCCATAAAAATGGATTCTCCAAACAATATGTAATAAATGAGGCTATGAAAACCACATATTCTATGTGGTGAATGTGTGGATTATGTGGATTCAAGGGAATTAAACTAATTTTACAGTGACTTTTAAACTGCTTTTAAGCACATTTAGTCCCACTGAATCAATCAAGAATCTTAAATAGTTAATATTAAACACCTGGTCAAGATTCTTGATGTAACAGTGTTTCGGTGGCCAACTCATCTTACATGTTGTGTGAGAAAGCTGACTTCCCATACATGTCTTCCAGTTGTGCAGAGCAGGTGGTGAGCTCAGCTCAGGTGCTGACACGCTGCAGGAAGGCTGAAGGATGGAGACAGACTGGGGCTTGAGGAGCTATAACGTTCCTCAACTTCCCACCTTTCTATGCCTCTCATATAGGCACTGCCAAAAGCTGCAGACATGTTTCTGGTCATATGCCATTCACTTAGGAGTCACACAGCTAAGCCAAGAACCTTCTGTTCAGATCATGGCCACTTCCATCCCTGCAGATAGTGCTATTAGCCCATGGCTTGGAAGGAGCGTTTGATGTCATTTGACTCAGCAGGCACTTTTCCAGATGATTTAAGTCATGGTATTAACAAGCTGTGAAAGTAGTTTCAGCTAGCCCTTTTTAGCTATGCGGGTGATAACTTCAAAGCACTGAAAGTAAGAGTAGGCAGAGAGAAGTAAAACCTTCCAAGATTCTAGCAGCATGGACAGGAATCCTCAGTATGGGAAGCCATGACCGTAATAACATTCTAATGACTAACACCTCAATGTTATCAGGATATCTGTTGTGGAGCAAATAACTAAGACACAAAGTCAAGTCCATACACAGCATCTGCAGTTACTGTGTATACTCAGCCTGCAGCAAAAAAGTCAAATACATTTATTTAAGTCTCACTGCAAATGGCTTAAGTGAATATTTTTCTCCCAAATTTGCAAAGATTTGGGTTATGTTTACATTTACCACAGCTCAATGGACGCATGATAGTATGAGGGGACACAATTGAAAGTGTCTGTTCTCTTAGTCCATACTTCAGCAAATCTCCTGCACACATGAGAGACTAAGTGAGCCCAAGTGATGCTTCTCAGTCTACTGATAGATCACATCCTAATTTTCTGAACCTTCAAGTGCCCAGTAGCTTACTATAGCAGCTGTAAACCATAAGGCCCAAGGCTCAGTAGAGATACTCATCATATTTCCTTTTTAAAATTAATTTATTTTTATCAAACATTTATGATGTGGAATGTAACTTGCAAATACTTAAAGTAACTGTCATCCTGGAAGCATACTTTGCATGTGCAGTTACTGTATTGACAGGTTTTTTACACAAGCATGCTGTTTCAACAATAGCAAAACCTGGATGAATATATGACACCACAGTGTGTAGATCATGTCGTGGAATATAGGCAATTACTGTGTCCCTTTAGGACACTGAATACAAGACCCTAATACTGCTTAAATTCATTATTGCTAGTGCTATTATATAGGGCTTAAAGATGTCTTTACATGATTAAGTTCTCTGGGTTTTAAAGTATTGTTGCTATAGCCAACTATTTCAACACACTGTTAGATACAAGCACTTCATTCTTCTTCTGTTTAATATTAACCATCATATCATGTAATAAAATTGAAACAAAAGTGCCATAGGCCTAATTGTACTGTCACAGCCATGTAAATCAGAAGTAGCTTCAGTAAAGCTACTGTTATTATGCTGGTGTAAAATTGATATAAATTAGAAATGACTCGGATGCTGTAGCTCTGCTTTCAGATAACACAATGTAAAGGCCTCACTTAAAGTCCCCTATAATGGCTTATGAATGCAATTCTCCTTACCTCATCACGTTAAATGGCATTGTATCAAAAAAGACCAATCTTTATAAGGGATGACTTAATCAGATAGATCAAGGTAAATTAATGTTATGGGGCTAGATTCTGAGCTGTATTGACTTCTATGAAGTTAATGCAGACCTACATAAATTTGGCTGTGATCAGTATATATAACTCACCATCACTTCCAAGAAATGTGAATTGCCTAGCTGCTATAAAATGTAAACTAAGAACCCTGACTTTAGATAGACTTTTTGGTGTGGTTTGGTTTGGTTTGGTTTGGTTTGGTTTGGTTTGGTTTGGTTTGGTTTGGTTGGTTGGTATTTTTTCTGATGTGACATTAAGCTAATGAACAGCATCAGAAAGGAAATGTGGCAGACGTGGTGGTTACATCAAGAACTATGAAGGAAACTGGTAATCAACTCTAGGAAAATAAATAAGGGCAAGTTCAGGAAATGTAAGTGAAAATGCAGCTCTGGCATAAATTGAATAATAAAATTCCTGGTCATATTTTGCCATAAATAGTGGTTTGGGAATTCGTCATTCACCTTATTTAAAATTCAGAAATATTAAAGGTACAGGGTTCTCTCATTATAGAAGTAATAGAATTCTAGCTATTATAGAGTTAGGGTAATTTAAATAGCTATAGAATGCTTTATATCAATAAATGGAACATCTGTATGAAATGTCCACCTGCTACTATACTCAGTATATCTTACAATCAAATGTACTTAATCATTTTAAGATGTCTTCTAATGAAGGCTTATTGGGAATAACATTTTGAACACAAATACTTTTAGGCATTAAAACTTCTGCTTTAAATGAGATTGCATTGCCTTGTTTACCCTTGATTAATAAGCAATCTGTTAGGATGGCCCAATTGTGCCAGTGAAAGTAGATTAGTAATTCAGCTATGTTTGTGGGTTTAATCATCATTTCTCTTGAAGGCTTTAAAAAACCCTCTGTCTTTTCACACTATCCATATGCAAAGAAAAGATACATATTTTTCGATGTGTATATCAATCTTTTGGTTCACACTTGCAGCTTAATATTATTGATCAAGAACAGCAGCAAAATAGTCCTTTGAGTTATGACATTTCTAAACATAAATTTCAATTTTTAAGGAAACAGTGGCACGAAGATCTGGAACTGGAATTCACTTTCTGTAGAATGTTTTTGTTTTGCTAATAAAATTAAGAAAGGCGACCCTGGTTTTTTATCAGTTAATGCTTGTGAACAGCTTCGAGAGATGTAGTGGCTTTTTTTGTTTGCTTCTTATCACTAAGTGGAAGTTTAGAGGCAAACACCCTGTCTTCAAAAAAGATGATAGTTCAGATTTTCTCATGGGGTCATGCACTTTCATCTGTGGCATCCCACAGAGGGAAACAGATGTTGGCAAGTTACAATTTAAATTATCTGGAAAGCTCCCATGTGTAGAGCATAGTGCTGTTAAATTCAGGAGTAGCACAGCCCTACGATAATTATTGAATACTTGAGCCATGCAACATTGTAAAAGTATAAGATCTCAGAACCTGGGCTGAAACAGTCATCCTCGCATGCATTTCTGCCTTCTGTACCCCAGCTTCACAGATATTATTATTAAAATACCTTATGAGTTTAAAAAATCCTGGTTTGATGTTCAGTGACAGTAGAGTATAATCAGGGATAAAACCATGCTTGGAAGCACCCCATGCCATTAACTGCTTCCGGGTGGTAGATCTCGCTCTAGTTCTGGCATGTAGGATGCATTTTTTATACTGCTGCTCAATCAGACTCTCAGTACAGTTTCTTGGGGATCTGGGGAAAACCAAAATATCCTGGCTCCCATCAAGTTTCAATATTAGCGCTTAGCAATTGTCTCCCATCATCCAGTTTACGTCAGACTGAATTCTCAGTAGCAGTGGAATCAGGATGATGAAATAAATGCAGTGAATTACTCCTCTTCAAGGATGATAACAATCGTCACCGTTTTCCTACATTTACTTGAATATGGAACTACCTTGAAAATATTTTATGATAACAAAAAACATCTGTAAAATATTTTATACTGAATTTTCTCCTTCTCTAATGTTTCTCCTGTGACAGGGTGCATATGACCCCTAATTTCTATTGTTTTTTCAAAAAATACACGTATTTTCATTGCATGACTACTATTTTTCCCTCTTATTTTCCTGTAGAATTTCTGAAGCTGATTACTGTCAGGGTAACTCATTTCAGATGTGTCCCAGTTGAATGAAAAAGAAAGGAAGAATAAATGAATCTACACCATAAAACTTTCAGCATTATTGAGACAGTTAGCTATGTATGGCATTTGTTTGAAGAAGACTGAACGTAGTGTTACTCTTTCTGTGCTATTAAGGTTAAGACTGTATTTATCTGAAAATAAAACACTAAGCTTTGACACAAGTATGGGAATTTATGGAAGACCTGAAAAATATATTGCAAGACAGAGACTGGGCACTAATAAACATCAGATAATAATTAATGTTTCAACTTGCAAAGTATTCCATGCTGACATCTGTTGTTTGTCTGTCCCTCAGTCTCTCTGCTCTGAGATCAAGCAGAGGCGCCGTGGGGTTGCCTCTGTGCTGCGGTTATGCCAGCACCTCCTGGATGATCAGGAGACCTGCAACCTGAATGCAGATCACCAGTCCATGCAGTTGATAATTGTAAACCTTGAGAGAAGGTGGGAAGCCATTGTCATGCAAGCTGTCCACTGGCAAACCAGGCTACAGAAGCGATTGGAAAAAGACTCGGTGAGTGATGCTTGCTTTAAAAAGATCTCATGTGATTTCATTCTTCACAAGAAACACTTCTTCAGCACAAGAAAAACATATCCATCTCTGAGTGTTT
The DNA here is from genome assembly GCA_013398015.1 of Oreocharis arfaki. Classification (NCBI taxonomy): domain Eukaryota; kingdom Metazoa; phylum Chordata; class Aves; order Passeriformes; family Paramythiidae; genus Oreocharis; species Oreocharis arfaki. Next base: position 524,087 of record VZRR01003451.1, on the reverse strand, counting down.
TCCTCTGACTGAGATGCCATTCGTAGTCTTTACTGTCTACAAGTGAATCTTCAGTTTTTCACACAGCATTATATGGACAAGATTTTTTAATAATATAAGCTCACATATACATATTGTATTTGCTGGATATTTAATCTCATCATATCTGATCCCATCCATGAATAAAACCAATCTTCTCCCGGTGCTAAGTTTCTCACTACCTAATAGAACTGGGCCCAGAGACATATTTCACTGATTGTAAACATAACTAAGACTGGTTTTAATTAGCATCCCAGCAGTAGATGTGTATTTCACATAGAATGCCATGGCTATGTGATTAATATACAATCTTCTGTTATTTGAATATAAGTAAAATGCAGTAATTTGCTTTTATCTCAGGGAAATGATTCCTAAGAGGCAAGATAGCACTCTGCTTAAACCATCCATTAAGTGGCATGAATTAGATTGGTTTTCTGCAGCATAAAACTATATTACAAAGCAGGGGGAATAGAATAATCCCTACTGTAACACCATAGACTGTAACGGATGAATTGGCTCAGCATGTTTTGTGCTGCTATCGTACTGCTGAAGTCTGTATACTGCAGCTACATTGACAGCAATGATAATCCTATGTAATTCATATACTGAAGAGTCTTGATGAGATTTGGGAACAAGTGACATAATTTTTTAGATTTATATCAAGCAAAGCAAAGGAAAAAAAACTTGACATATCCTTTTTAACAATTATCTGACTAACAGTGAAATACTACTTTTGACTTCTTTTTTTTAAAGTTCCTTTACAAAAGTAACAGAAGCTGTAATTCTCTGGTTCAGTATGGTCCTACATTATGAAGATACGTAAGGCAGTGTTTAGAAACACTAGCAGTTCCTGAGTGAAAGTGCTGTTAGTCTAAACAGCCCAATAAATGGTGAGTTAGTGAGAAGGATGCTATGGACAAGTGAACTGGAGAAGGTAATGTTGCTTGCCTGCCTTTATCAAAAGTTCTAACATAGGAGTGCTCATCTTCCTGTTTAGTTTATTGGCTGTTTTGCTTTAGGTATTAACATAGAAATGGGACTCAATGAAGGAAGAGGTTTGAACAGACTCTTAGGACAAGTCAAAAGGGGCTCTATATGAGGCAGCATGGAAGGAAGACATCCCTGAAAAGCAGATGGAGTGTCAGCATTGGTTTCATAAGCACGGGATTAGTCAACTGGCTATGTAAAAAGAGAAGATAATTGAGGAGTTAAGCCATAAAAAATTTTACCTGGTTGGAAGAAGTGTAAAAATCCTGAAGCTACATGCAAATGTACAAGGTTGTAGAGAAAAGAGATTATTTTTGTGCGTTTCGTTGTACATCAATGTAAAGAGAGGCAAGTACTGGCTGAAGAGGAATGCTATTGGAAGCAACCAAGATCACCTAAGAGGTTACCACTATATGGCCAACAGAAAAATGTCAAATCTTAATGATGCTAAGGTCCCTCTCAAAGAGCTAGTGAGAGCTGTAAATGTCATGAGCTGATGCAGATTACTGGAGGGAGAACCGAAAAAGTGTGAAGAGGAGATCTGGTGAGGAAAGAGCAACATTCCATTTTGTTTGTGCTTAGTTTATGCTGATAGATACTAAGAAGGAGATACTTAAAAGACAGAAGAGTGAGGTTGGATGGAGGAAGTTTGCTTGAGCCCTCTGTCCTGAGATGGGAACTGCAGGTATCTGAATATATATTATTATCTAAAAAGGAGAAAGGGAAGCAGGTAAGGTAAAAGTCTTGTTCAAGTCTAGTAAAAAGCAGAAGATGAAGGAAGAAAAATTAACAAATTACCCCAGAGTGTGGAAGCAAGAACAGGTAGACTGTGAGGAACACATAGAAATTTTCCAAGGGTCCAGGGATCAGGTTAGGAAAGATGGAACTCTTATAGGACTACATCTACCTAGGGGCATGGAGGGCTACAAAAAAATCTTCTCTAGGTACATTGGTGATAAAAGAAAGACTAGAGAAAATTTGGTTCCGCTCCTGAAGGAAATGGGAAATCTGGAACATGGAGATGGCTGAGGTACTCAATTGCTATTTTGTTTCAGTCACTAGCAAGTGCTCCAGCCACACCACTCAAATTGCAGAAGTCAGAAGCAGGGAATGGAAAAATGAGAACCTTCTGCTATAGAAGATCAAGTTCAAGACAATCTAAGGAACCTGAAGGTGCACAAGTCCATAGGACCTGATGAGATGTATGCACAGGTCCTGTGGGAAGGGGTGGATGAAGTGGCTAAGCCACTATCCATCATATTTGAGAAGCTGTGGCAGTCCAGTGAAGTTCCCACTAACAGGAAACAGGAAAACAGAACCCCAATTTTTAGAAAAGAGGAGAAGTGGGAGGACCTGGGAAACTACAGGCCGGTCTGTCTCATGTCTGTTCTTGGCAAGATCATGGAGCAGACCCTCCTGGAAACTATGCTAAGGAGCATGGAAAATTAAGAGGTGATTCTTTACAGCCAACATGGCTTCCCTAAAGGCAAATCGTGTCTTGTAAATTTGGTGGCCTTCTATGTGCTGGACTTGGGCAAAGCATCTGACACTGTCTCACACAACATCATTGTCTCTAATCTTCAGAGAAATGGATTTGGTGAATGGACAACTCAGTCGATTGGAACAGGCTGGAAGATTGCACTCAAAGAGGTGTGGTCAATGGCTTGATGCCCAACTGGAGACCAGTGAAAAATGGTGCTCCTCAGGGGTCGGTATTGAGATGGGCATTTTTAACATCTTTGTTGGTGACATGGACAGTGTGACTGAGAGCACCCTCAGCAAGCTTGCTGCTGACACCAAGCAGTGTGGTGCAGGGGACAAGCCAGAGGGAAGGGAAGCCATCCAGGGGGACCCTGACAGGCTTGAGAGGTGGGCCTGTGCAAACCCCAGGAAGTTCAACAAGGCCGAGTGCAAGGTCCTGCCCCTGGGCTGGGGTAATCCCAAACACAAATACAGGCTGGGCAGAGAATGGATTGAGAGCAGCCCAGAGGAGAAGGACAACACACAGAGAAAGTTAAAAAAAAAGAACATAGAAGGCAGAAAAATCCAAGGAATTAATTTCTTGAGAATCTGTTCCAGGGCAGTCAAAAATAAAACAAAGATTGTGAGAAAATGTTACAGAAATTTCAGTGGAATTAAAGAAAAAACATAATTAGTGAGGATACAGAAAGAAGCTGTATAGAAACTGTAGATAGGAGTTTTAAACAATACATTGCGTTTAAATGAGAAGAAAGTCAAGAAATAAAAGAAAAATGCCATCTCAACAGCTGCAGAGAGTTTTGATGGTAATGGGTCTGGGAGAGCAAGAAATGAGAACAGAAGTAAAAGAATTCATCAATGAAATAGGCTGGGCAACTGAATGGGTTAGAAGATAAATATGAGACTGAGGAATAGAAAAGATTGATAAAGAAAGAAAATACAGTAGCAGAGATTTTTAATTCTCTTGAGAAACGGTTGTTATGTTTTGTGATAGTTCCATCTTTCGAATGTTTTTAGTCATATTACTAATGTGTTGCAGCAATAGCTATAATAAATTTGGTTAGTCCTACACAAAATGTTAATGATCTGACCAGCAGTAGGAAAAACAGTTGAATTTTGGAGCTTTAGAAATGAGTATGTGCAGTATTTAGGCAACAACCAAACCAAAAACCAGCTCTCAGAATCCTGAACTTTTTTGTTAGAGACTGGGTGTTGTTGAGTCTATAACAGCCCAAGAGGGAAAGAACTATGTCCCAGCCGTGTTATCTTAAAGGTAAAGTACCACAAATCAGCTTTTTTTTTTTTTTTTAACTAAATGTGTATCTTCTATGTGACTTGGGATAGAAAGAAGTTGTATTTGTGAGATATCTTAGAGAGTGCTGACAGAGGTCTAAGTTACTGTAGTGAAAGCATGTTATCTTCTTTTGCATGTGGGTAGTTGCTGTGTGGAAGCAGTTGCTCTAAATAAACTGTTACAAGCTAATTAGAGCTTGGCACTGCTCTTGTAGCATGAGTGAAGTCTTGTGTTTCTGTTTGGGATTGCAATTGATCAGGAGCTGAGGCATGGTGAGGATATGAGTACAGAATCTTGCTTGATACCTGGACACTTGGAACTTCACAAGGTACCCACTGCTTCGTTCTCTCTTTGCCTGAGGTAGTCTGGAGTTATTTTCTGGGCTGAGCTGCCTTTCACCGGCCTAGGGTTGTATCATTCTTTCTGCTGAGAAATAGCAGCCATTTAGAGATACCATGATGCTCATCTAATTTTCACTGCAGGCTGTTTTGTTTTGGAACCTCTCATCTTAGGCTGCTTTCTAATGTTTCTTTTAAGTATGTCAGTATCTATAAGTTTCTCTTGTTGATAAACCTATCCCTTTTCTCAACATTTAAATATACCCCAGCTACTGCAGGATTCATGTTTCTTTGACTTTTCTTGTCTGAGTTGGCATGTTCTAACCTTCCTTTTCACTCAGTTCCTGTGCAGTCATTTTTTGGGTAGGTACCAGAACCATTTCTTCTGCTACCCTATCTCTCTGTATTTGATGGTGTGCCAGTCTTGGCACACAAACTGTATCCCTTGGTAACAAGTCTGTCTTTGTGGTTGCCCACAAAATACTGTAATTTATGAAAACAAATGAGATGTTTTTATACCCTGATGGCATCTGACTCATTCATGGCATCTGACTTGCTGACAGTAAATAAGATACCCCGGATGATTATACAGCCTCAGTGCAAGAGTCACTTTCATCTTCTAACTGTCTTCTTAATTTGTGTACTGGGATCTCCCTTTGTCGTCCTTCTGCCCCTTTTTACATTCAGTCACTTATCTGGGCCACTTAAAACATTACAAAGGTTCACTGGAATTAACCACGAAAGGCTTTTATGTTTCTTTTGGATTGTTTGTCTTCATTTATCGTCTTCAGCAATTTTTAATTTCGCTCACCTTTTGCAATAGCGGGCACCATAAGTTTACAAATAACAAGACGTTAACATGTACTTCATGTGCCTAAAGTTGGGTAAAAGCTGTCCTTCTCATAAACAAATGTTCTGTCTAGAATGTGGAATTATCAATAAAAACCACTACAGAAAGTTGGAATATGGTTAGATTCAGTTGGTTGATCTAGCTATAAAGGATGAAGTATTCATGCAATGAAAAAAACTCAGAAAACTGGAAGCAGTCCTAATTTGTTTTAGCAAAAGAGGTTTTTCTCTCCCCCATCTGTTTGTTTTGGTGGTTTTGTTGTTTTGTTTTGGTTTTTTTCTGGTAGATTCTTTTCATTGAGATTTATCATTCCATATTTTGCTGATATAATGTTATATATCACCTTAATTTTAACTTCAGGATTACACAGATGCCTTATAGCTTGTCTAACAAGACCCTGCTAGCAATCATCTTAAAGGAAAAAGGAGACTGCCTGGCAATTGCAATAGCAATAGCAACAATCTTCATTTAACAAAACTAAAAATTGCCATCTAAAATTCCTGCTCAACAGCTGGAGAAGCTTTAACTCACTATGCACTTTCCTTTAGAAGGTACAGGTTCCTTTCTACTTGAAAGACTGAAAAGATAAAAAGTGGGTTTGGGACAGACTCAATCATAGTTGTGCCCATAAATTAAGTCAAAGTGCGAATATGTAAGTTGTTTTGTGCAATTTTTTTTTAACCTTTTGCTCAGCCAGTTGTTCACCCAATGCAAGTTATGTGTTTAACCTCAACGGATTATGCTGGCTGCTAAGAGGATGCCAGTTTGGGTATGCCTTGCCCAGGTCAGGTATGTCTCTGAACAGAAAGCTACAATGAGGTGACCATGGAAATTCACTTTTTTTGGGACAGGGAGAGAGAGAAAAAACGGTGGTTTCTAATCGATTTTACTTTAGCTGCAATTCAATATTCCTGCCTTTTTGGTGAGTGGAAAAGCTGCTTTTTCTCCAGACTGCCCATTCATTCAATGAGAAACATACCTGTTTCATGGAGCAATTTCTTTTCTTATTCAAGAGAGAGGACTAATTATTGAAGGGACAGTATTACTCATGCATTTAAAATGGAGATTTTGAGCTAAGGCGATTTGGGTTAAGGTGCCTTCATTCTCACATTGTCCTGGAAATGTCTGAAATATTCGTTTGTCTGATCACCAAGTTCACTACTATACCTCATGAAAAAAAAAAATCTCGTCTTCTTCTGAGCCATCTTATGTGTACATTGCACTGTAAGTCCAGCAGAACCCTCATCTGTATCGGCTTGAAAGTATGCTGTACATCCAGCCACATAATTGAAAATAATAAGGCCACAATAAATGGGATGGCCTTGGGGTATAACACCCAAGGGATTCAATTGGTGTCGCTTTGTATCAATGTCCATGCATCATGGTAATTGAGGTAACATAACCAATTACCACATTTTAATTAGAGTTGTAAGGACTTGGGAAAATCTGCAATGGTGAGACAGCTCACTTGAAAAAAAAAAAGAAAAAGAGAAAGAAAGAAAAAAAAAGAAAGGCATTTCTTTCCGCAAGCTTGTTTCTTAGGAGGTAAAGAGCCTGCTTAAGGGGCTGTTCAGAATTTTTACCCAACATCCTCCTGGTTTCCTTCTTTATCATGCATTTGGAAAAAACAAATACTTAAAATACACTATATTGCTTCTGATTTGGTATCTTTATTCTTTTACTCTATTTATCTGTTTCTGTGATGCTTTCTGGGAAAAAAACCAGTTTTTCATAATGTTAGGCATGGTGTCTCCACTTCTCTGTATTTACTTCACTGATGCAATATTTTTTCAACCAATGGAATGACACTTGTTCTAAGCTTAAAAAACATGCACAAACCCCCTTCTTTCAGGGGTCAAAAATTATTCTGCCATTGTTCAGTTATTTGCTAGATAGCTTCTCTAAACAAAACTTGGTTTCTAAAAGTTTCATGTTTCATCACAAGCCATCATTTTGTAAGGTGATGCCTCAGCTAAAAATCTTGCAAAAAATTTAGAAGTTTATCAGGAGTGTCTAGCACAGCTGATTGTTGACTTAAGTGGATGAGGAGGGCACACTACATATTGTAAAGTGCTGAACACCCATTACATGGTCTAGCCCTTACAAATTGTTTAATGACTTATGTTTGAACCTTTACATATTTTTTTTTATTAGCTATCACAATTTTTGTTTTGATATTGGACCTCTTCCACAGAGCCTATGACAGTACTGTCTTGATGGCTTGCATTTGCTCACCTTGGTGCTTCCTTAAAATTTTTCTTCCTTAAAATATTTACTTTTTAAGTGAATGGATATTTGATTTTAGAGTTTGTAACATGATGCACCATCCTCATACTTGAGGCATGTATGTTTTTGAACTTCTGGGTTGCATTGCATGTCTGATTTGTTAAATGGAACAATTAGCTGTAGGATCTAAAATGTAGTTATATAAGTGTTAAACATAGGTCTAGATTTTTCTTGGACTTAACTGAAGATAGTTTATATGCCCCATATTCTTGCAAGAAGTGTTTCTCATACTTTTCTTGAGGACCAGCCGTAGTTGTGAGGCCAGCCATTGTGGCAGTGCACAGAGTCTGTACGATCTGACAAAACGAAGCTGGTAAAACCCTCGTTGTTGAGCAGATCTCAGTAAAACAATTGCAGACCCAGTCAATTTTAGTCAAAATTCAGACAAATGCTGTGTTTTATTGAGAGAATCTCCTGAGTGGTCACCTCAGGGGTAGGTTTTTAGAGTGAATAGAAAGAAAAGAAGAAATATATTTAAGTCTTTCAACAGAGGGCTCTACTCCATTCTCAGAGACTGCAAATCTTTCTGTCACAATTAAAAGTATAAGGTAACAGTCCAAGGGTGAAATACTCCCAGCATTTCACCAATCTGCTGTATTATTCCACCGTTACCCTCACTCTGGCAGATGTTGTCATATTTTGCCATGGCTTTGTAAAATGATGGGAAGTTCAAACTCATAACTCCAGCCAAACCAGACAAATTCTCAGGAATAGTCAGTTTTAGTAGGAAAATAAATAATTTTCAAAAATTGGAAATCTGATGTTTCCAAAGCATGCAGATGCTGAAAGAACTGTCAAGCACTGTTTAAACAGCAAAAATACCTCATTAAAAAAGAAAAGCTAAAATGGTTTTAATTTTCAAGGACAGAGGTCTTCAAAAGACTTCCTATTTAGGCATTTAAGTATAGGGTCAGATATTTGATAGTGCTCAGCAGACACTGACTCTCATTGCAATGCATTGTGTTCGAATTACAGGATGAAGTCAATGTTTTATTTAGACGCCTAATATCCACTAATCATAAGTTTATGACTCGGGCCAGGATTGTTTTAAAAATTACAGTTAAGGGAAATATGAAAGTCACAAACTTCTGATTTTTAAATTAATTTAATGACTTGTTGCTCTGCATGTCTAATGAATCCAGTTCTGCAAGGAACAGTATATGAGTGTAACTGAAGATAATATTCAGAAGTTTTTTTCAAGAGTTTTCAAACAAAATAGCTTTTAAAAAAGAGGAAGAAACCTTATTTTCTGACAGGCTGCACTGCAGTTTTTCCATCTTACAATGGCCTTTCATATTGGATGATAAGGCCACAATACTCATGCCACTATAGAAATAAACTTGCAGAATCTTCGGGAAGTATATACATAGCCAGTATCTCACTGTTCACTATTATAGGATATTCTAAGAGGTGCATCAGCTCTAAGCAGACAGGAATACAATTAAAAACTATTTTAAAAATAAATAAAAATAACTAAGGTACAATTATTTACTCTCTTTTCTTAACACACAAAGTAAAAGGTACCTGATGAAATTATCAGGCAGAAGATTTAAAACAATCGAAAGGGAATACTATTTTCATGGAGTGCATTATAAAGATGAAATTTGTACCTACAGGATGTGGAGGATAGCAAAAATACAAATGAGTTCAGTAGGTAATCAGACAAATTAATGGAGGAGACATCAGCTAATGCTTATTAAATTCCAACTCTGGAAGTCCCCACAGTCTTTCTTCTCAAATTTGGTATGGCAACTTCTGTACCCATATAAGTTTTTGAGTGTTTTCTAACTTTTCCTTAAACATTCACTACTAACCACTGCAGGAGATGAACTCAGCTGAATGGACTGTTGATCTCACCCAAAATGACAAATACTATTTGAAAGCACATGAACTTGTAGATTTGGAGGCCTACCTATGCTATATGAAAAGTGAAGAAGTTTTACAGTATGCCTAGAGAGTCTTCATTTTGTTTGGAGGGTTTTGTGCTATTTCCAAAAGCTGGAATGTGGTCATTTAGGTCGTGTGCTTTCACCAGAAAAAAACTTTTCAAAAAATTTACCCACTTAATAGTTTTCCAAGACATTTCTAACATATTTTTCTGTAAAACATACAGAAATTATAATAAATACACCTATTTAATATTTAAATACGTACATACATCTATGTCAGAGGTACTATAATATACATTAAATAATAAAAGGTAAATCATGAGCAATGATAGTCTGAATTTCAGTTCTCCTTACATATAAGATGCTTGTTTCATCATTGTAGCTCTAATCCATATCCAGGTCTTCATGTTTGGTGTGTGCAGTAATATGTAAATTAGCTAGCCAGCTGCATTAAGCAGTGTTTGTTTATTCTATTTCTTTTGGCATAGCATATAACTGAATTTCTGCCAAAAAATGTGGCTGCTTCAGGGAACAGTGTTTGAGTCAAAGGAAGTTTTGAAAGGAAAGATACATCATAAGCCTTTACTCTGTGAAACGGTAAAATCAAAAGAAACTCTGTTCAGAAAGAATACTTATATTAATGTAAAATAATGAGTTTGTAAAATACAATGAGCAAACAGAATCTTTTTAGAACACTCTGTTTACATTGGCTTTGTAAACAAGAATACAATACTAAGAGGCAGTGATTTTTTTCATGCCTGGGAAGGATGACTAAAAGTGGTGGAATGTGAAAATGGAAAGTTTAAGAAAAATTATTTTTAAATGGCATATTAATCTCCCCTAACACATAGCAGTTAAGTGCATTTAAATTTAGAAATCAGTGACGTTTAGATGTTAAAAAATTGCATTAATGATGCGTAGAGCTATCTACTTATACTTGCAGTCCTTTCAGTCTTCCTGTCTGACACTTCCTTTTTTATCCAGCCAGCTAATTTCCCCTCCTTTGTGAGGAGTAACTGTTTTCACACTAGTGCTTACCCAGCAAGCCTCCTCATTGTTTCATGGTTAATTATCTTCTTGAGCTTCACCTTCTTGAGCAAAGGGAGAAAGACTGGGCCTTGTCACAGCTCTAATGAAAGCTAAGTTTTAGAGATTCACTTTGTGAATAAATGCAGTGTCTGATCTACAAACATAATAAATGAGTTCCTAAACTTTATGGAGTCACAGCTCATTCAGCAGGTTTACTGAAAAATTCAGAAAGACACTTTCTAAAAATCCATTTTGATTTTTAAAAGGAGAGGAATAATGTTTCACTGTGAAACAAAATACCATAAACTGTTCAAAAATTTCTAAGCATTGCAGAAAAAGTATATGTCAAACATGCAGTTTCAGTAAAAACCTGAGCAGCTGCATGAAAGACTTTGAGCTCTATACTGCATATTAACAGCACTTCTTCTGATAACATTAATAATAATAGCCCTGTGCCCCTCAGTTATTACTTTGTAAACTCTTAGTATTCATTGGACTTTTTGTACCTCCGCAGCACTGAAAATAGTCATTGTGGATAGACTGAAATCTCCAGCTTATGTTTTGATTTGATCCCAAGTTTAAACTGTTTAACATTTAAAATAAACTCGCCTGTAACAGAAGAAAGTTGAATAATATCAATATAGTGATTTTGTAACAGTGAGTTACTCGCCATTGTAATTTTGTACTCTGTCAAACTGAGGCAGGCACATACAAACCTCTCACAACAGAAGATATGGTTGTCCACTATTTTGGCTTCTTAGTGAATTTCTACAAAGTATGCTTATGTCAAGTAATTTTGTAAGTGACCAGACCAAACTATGCACATAATGCTGATACTTGAGACATTGCATAGGACCTATTCAATGTCCTAGCTTAGACTGGAAATTCCAATCCTTTTTTTCCGGCCAGCTCCAGAGCTGTGTTGACATCTATTGTGTATAGAGAAATCTATAAACATCATCACTTACCAGAGAAGGAGACAAGAACATAATCTGGAAGTTCAAAGATGAGATGATCTTGGTGAAAAAGCTCTGCCTACCTAGGGACTGCTTATATTTGGAGATTAGGCCAGTGTTTCTATATTGCAACATTTGAAAAGCAGATTTTCTTAGATATAGGCTGTGCAATGGCAAGGAGCAATTGTACTGTTGTAGCCTCAAAGTGCTTACCATCGTAATTTTAATTCATTGCCAGAACTCCCTGACACTTACTGACAACTGTGGTGTTTAACTCAACACTTGGAAATCTTTAGGTGGGCAGACTGTGCAAGAGCTTATAATATGCAGTATTCTTCTAGCCATTGACTTAACTATACTTACTTATTGACTCCCCTCAAGCTGATATCTCAAATTCACAGATGGTGAATCAATCACCTCAGGAAATGGCAGAACAGAAATTGCAAAGAAATTGCATTGAAAATTTAAATAAGGGGGACAAGGAGTCCATTCTCATTGATAACAGGAATTTGGTGGTCTCTCAACTGATTCAAAAGAAGAAACTGATGATAGGGACAGGTATTTTTCATGCAGTCCCATTATTCATTAATAATAGATAAAGTTTCCCTTTCTAATATACTGGAAGAATTTTTTATTTGGAAATTCAAGTCTCTCTATTCCAGCTCTTCATGAGAAAACTTTCTTTCTAGGTTTCTCCTAAGGTCAAGCTCCCAAGGGCTTATGTCCTGCTCTTTTGTACCTTACATCTGTCTATGTTTCTATGGTGATTCTCACTCTTCAGAGTTTTTCACAAACCCTCATTTCTACTGAAACAAAGCTCTTCAAAAAGCCATGATTTCAGGTGTCCTGGTGTGCCTGCTGTCTGTTGGAGATGGCTGTTGTGTCTGCTGAGCCCATTCATAGCATCCACTGAGTTGTTCTGGTTTAACCGAGAGTACACTGTTAAAGGAGTACCAGTTCCAGTGTAAAAGATACTAAATTGGAGCTATTCTGAACAGTATGCAGACCTCTTAACTAGTACAAAGAGAAAGAAATAGTGATTTTATTGTGCCACTGCGCTTTGCTTGTACAAATTTGTTTATGAGCATCTAAATGCAGAATGCAATTGATTTGCCATTAATACGGTGTTCCACCGATTCCCTGGTTTTTGTGGATATTTTGTAGTCTTAATTATAAAGATGCCATTTGGGTCAAATTCTGAGACTTTGCATGCATGAACTCCCAGCAACTTGCATGGGCATGCATCTGAGGTATAGTGCCAGGATTTACTCTGTTCTGAACCATGGGTGCATTGAAACATTTTGGGTTTAGATAAAGCTAGGAATGTTTTTCTAAGAGTTTCATAAAGGGCTTGTGATGGATTCTTGAACAAAGAAAATCATATATTTCTCTGAAGTAAAGGTGAGATATGAAATGACATTCAAGGGCAAAAATCCTGTCATGTAACCTCTTGACAGATGAAAAGAAAGCTACAAAGCAGTAAAAACAACAGTTGGTAAAATATGCCATGTAGCCAGGTTTTCTCATCACAGAAAAAAAGCCCGAATACACAACCTGGGATATAGGTCTGGGGTTGTAAACCTATTTGGGTGACAATATTATTCAATATAAAAATGCTATAGATGTTCTTCTTTCTAGAAACATTTAAAGGGATTTTTTGGCAAATAAGAAATAGAGATGTTAGAAAGGATATGGTGGCAAAAAAAAAGAGGCCAATGCTTCCACAGAGGTTGGAAAACTGATAATAGGTAGGTCATTAGCAATGATACTTTGGACACAGTGCAGGGACTGAACTTGTTGAGCCCCTGCTTTTGCCTTGATCTGTGATCAAAGTTAGTTCCTGCAGGCCTTCTGCTGACATGGCTCACCTTCTGTTTCAGCCTGGCTTATACACCCCAGCTGGAGCGTGATGGAGGGGCTGGAGACTTTCACTCTTTCTTTTGTCCATCTGGTACTGCAGGCAGCTTACCAAGGAAGTTAGAAGACCCTCGCAGGTCTCATACACAGTCACGACTGACCCCAGAACTTACCTTGCATCATCAAGTGGCATTGAAATAGCAGAAGAATGCTTAGAGAATGGAAAAATTCTCTGACTTCTAAAACACTTCTCCTACTAGTAGGAGTTAATAGTTTTCAGCTGGGCATCCTCTTAAAATGTCACTGCAGTTATTTTTTCAGTTATTTTATTTGCTTAGAAGATGTGCCCACAAAGCTGCTGCCATGATAAGGAAAATGACCCATTTTAAAACCTGGATATGACAATAGTAGTCCTCTAGACTGTTATCAGAGAACTTCAAACATCATCAAATAGACCTGAGCAATGGTGGAGCCTCAGTTGTTCCCAGCTTGTACTGAGACCCTTGCAGGTGACATTTGTGACTGCAGAGGGCAGAGGCAAAGTCAGTGTCCTTCCTGTGGTGCAGGAATATTTGCATACAACCACGCATGTAGGACCCTGGCACTACCCGTAGGCATACATGACCCCTAAAAGAGAAGGGGGCATTCTGCATGTGCAGGATTGAGTGTGTTATTTCATCGAGAGAGACAATAATAACTGTAGAATGCAGTAAGGGATTACCACAGGTTTAGATCTTACTTTCTCAGGAAATAAATGTGTACCTTCCTTTAATTGCAATTTTAACAAATATGTACGTTCATGAGGTGTTTCTTTCATGATCTGTGATAAAGCATATATTCTGAGACTATACTGTAATGTGTAGGCCACTTCAGTGTTATGCACAGGAAATATTATGCATATGCATATGCTTGTGCTTATTAAAACATTGGTGTTGGGAAATTTGGATAGTTTTTTGATGACTGTGATATAGGGAACACCATTTAGAAAATGAGTTTCAGTGAGGCAGAGGTGAAGTGGCACTGCACACATGACTATTTCCCTCGGCAGAAGTACTTGGCATGCTTGCATTTTTCAAAAGACAAAATCATGTTTGTCTTCCTTGAATGTGCATGCATTCCTGGAGGTGGGGGATGGTTTGCTGTCCTTTTTCTTTTTCCCCTGGCCCCTAAGTGCAGTTGAATTCGGATAATTTGGCAACAGCAACTGAAGGATATGTTGCGGGGAGGGAGGAAGAACAGAGTTTGTATTTTTTATTGTAAAAGCTCTTTTTTTCATGTTAATTCCTTTTAAAAAATATAATAGTACGTAGGGGTTACATTACAGGCCTGTTTCACCAACACAAAGTATCTGTACTGGAGTAGCACATGCAAATGAAGCTGAAACAGAGAATCATTGTTTAATATAATTTGCTTCAGAAAAAAAGCTAAACTATTCTTGTTTTAATAAAGGAAATAAATTAAAAATTGCATTTTGACACTTTTCCTTAAAGAGCATTGGGGCTGAGGAAATGTCTTTATTTGGCTTAATAAGTTTATTTCTTCCCATTAACATTTTCTGCAGATTAACTGGTTAGCCATTAAACACCAACTCTACAAGCATTTAAGCACACACCTGATGGTGCTCACAAGAGTTATCCCACTGAAACTGGAATGCTTTCCTGGGCAAAATAGTTCTGGGTTCAAAGTAGGAATAGCTGAACTCCTTAAAGCAGCACTTTCAAATACATTAGAATTAATTTAACCTTTCACTCTTCTGAGTCTATAATTTAATTGATTATTCACTTAATCATACTTAAAACTTTTCATGCAATGATAAATGCTTCCTAAGCGTTGTTTATCTAATGGTAATATGTAAAAAATAAGAATACGCATAATATTGTGCATCTTCTGATTCTTATTACATTAGGGGTTTTTTTTCCACTTTCTTGGTTAAAACTATTTGCCTTTTCTTACTGTGAACCGTGTGACCATAGAGATCTTCTCTAAATGTAGTGGTATTTAGTGACTTTATAATGACAGAGGCCACTCTGACCTACTTTAAAACTACCCATTTTTTAAAAAAATTAAATATACGTTTATACTAGCACATTCTTGCAAATATGAAAAACAAGTTTCTGAATTCCAGGAAAATTAGTGCCATCAATTACACAAACTGGTATCCAAAAAGTTTCTGCCAGACAGGATGGTACCTTTGCGACACATTTTGCCAGACTTTAGCAAAGCTGGGGATTAAGAGTCAACACACGAGGCTCACTCCATAAAAATGTGAAGCTCTGTAGCACACTCCAAGATTCTGTTTAAATATAGTCTGTCTTACATGTGGAGATCAGCATGTCTGTCTGTGATAGACCCCTTCCTTTTTGGGTATTTGCATTTCAAAAAGGAGTTACAGAATCATACAATCAGAGAGTGGTTTGGGTTAGAAGGAACCTTAAAGATCATCTAGTTCCAATCCCCTTGCCATGGACAGGGCAAGGTAGGCTTTCACTAGACTTTCACTAGACAAGTCTAGGCTAGGTAGAATTCCTCTGGAGTATGTCAGTGTAAACTCTCTGGGAAAGCAACACTCTTAATTAACCGAAACAAAATAAAAAACATGGTTCCGCTCTTACACAATTGGAAATGGCAGTAGGAGATTTATCTGCTTTGTGTAAAAGATGAATTGTACAATACCTTACAGTTCTTTTGAATTACAAAAATAGACAGAAGAAGAAACAACACCTTTTTTTCCCAGTAAAGTGAGCAAACAGAGTTTCTCTGACACTATCTGACATTTATCATTTGTACCCTCCTCTGTATATCACCAGGTAAAGGGTAAGGTTGGCAAATTTTAAACATTCTATTGGCAAGACCTAGTAATCTATTGCTATCGTAATAACTCTAATCATCCAGCACCCTACCTCTGCGCTGAGCAGCCTGAAAAAGAGACACCTGATATGATAAAAATAGTCCTTAGAAATTCGTGGGTTTTTACCTTGCTACTGCTGTCAGTACAAATGTAGGCTGGAGTGACACCACCTTCCATTCTTTACCCCAGAGATTTATTCAAGAGGCTATGGTGTGGCTTTTCCAAAAACTACCTCGATGTCTGTCTTGTTTGAACAGTTCACTAAATTTTGTAAAAAAAATAGGGAAAATATATGCTAAAAATGCCAAATACAAAATGTTTGTGACTTCAGCTGAGTGGTTTGTTTCCAAGTTAAAACTTTGCCTGTACTTGGGAAGGGCTGCCAATGTAGCTGATAACCACTAAATTTGTACGTCAGCAGAAATTATGTTTATAACTACAGTAGTAATTCACTAATATCAATTTAGTCAGTTCCTTGGACAGAGAAAGCTATATTGGTAAAATGACCATATCTACATAAGAGTCTTTTCAAGTATAACCAACAATCAGAAATAAATAAAATAAAATAAAATAAAATAAAATAAAATAAAATAAAATAAAATAAAATAAAATAAAATAAAATAAAATAAAATAAAGTCCTTTACCATCAAGCTCAGCCTGCAAAACTTCTGAGTATATGCCAGGCCTTGGAAAAGCACGTGCATTTGAAGAATAAAAAAATAGGCTTTGAAGTGGGGAGCACTCAGTGAAGATGAATGGGCTGAGGTCACAACTCTACATGTTTTATTGTTTTAGTCCATCTGACTTGCTGAACAAACAAGGCAGCCAAGTGCTGATTTACAGAGGGAAGGTTATCTTCCTGACCAATAAGGACCAAATGTTTTGTTTTGAGAAGCAGAATCAGATTCTGTGGTACATAAAATCCTTGGAACCTGCTGCTGATTTCCTGCCTTCAGTAATTTCTTCTCGCAGCTGGCAGAAGTTTAAAACAGTAAAATGAAGCAGTTTAGGAAACTTCCCACAGCACTGTCTTCCTAATGCTGAGTACGACAGAGTCGTAAAACATGACAGAGAGAAAATGAGCCATTGAATCTGATTTCTTTTTTTATCTAACAGGGTTTCAAATCAACTTAATTATAGTCATTCTCCTGCATTTTACTTAAATGTCAGTTAAGGGTCTGCTACAGGTGGGGAAACTGGGTCCAACTAAGTACAAACCAGGAGCTTTTATTAAAACATGGCAAACTGGCAAATCCAAATAAAGATTTCTGAACTCCACAATACAGAACAGTACAGAACAGTACTGAACAGTACAGAATACTAGCTCTGATAGTCATAGTTGTCTAGCAAATGGGTGTTTTCACAGCAATTTAACTTCAGCCAGTGTCTCCCAGGGGAGAAAAAAAGGACTCTAGCAAAAGTACTCTATAAAAACTTGGGGGTAGGTAGATCCACAGACAGGCTCTAGGCTTCAGTATTAGTGATGACAGATTCAGAAAATACCAAAGGTTTCCTAACCTGCCAAGAAGGAAAAAATTCTGCCCATTATTATGTGCAATATCTTGACACAGCTGCAGTACTCAGGGACCTACATTACAGCTAAGCCCAATGAAGCATGAGATTTATCTTAGATGGAGAGAGTCTTGATTTATCAAATAAGTTAATAATTGCATCACCTGGTTGAATGGTGGATAGTTACTCTGCCCAATTTGGAGAAAATAATTCCTCCTGATTTCCTCTGATTGTTTTAGCCTTTGGTTTACTGGACATACTGGCACGATACAGCCTTGTGTCTTGCACAGAAACAATGCCACCTATATCCCTAATTAAATAGTTACTGGAGCAGAGATTTGGCACTGTCTATGTCTCTTGCAGGTCAAACACGCCAAACTCAGCACTGCAGGACAAAATTCTCCTCATCTGTCTATGAACAAATTAATGTTTAATTGTTTTATGCAAAATGACACAGGACAAGCAGGCTTCTTTTCAGAACAGCATGTAGGGAGGGCTTCTCCTGAAAGAATGGCTTGGTTCATATCTCTTATGCCCAGTCTGGCAAAGTGTCCCATGCCCAAAATCTGTGTCCTAACCACTGAGCTCACAAAAGGGCTGAGCAGCTTTAGTTCTTACTTCAAAGAGAGTTTCCAGCTGAGAATTGAAGTCAGAAGTATGTGCCTTTCCCTGCACAATTAGCCTTGGCTGAGTCTTGATGAATCTAAGTGACTAAGTTGTGCAGAACTGCACTTCGTTGGACTACAGCCTCATTTTATCTGCTTTATGTTTGCTGGGATTTGCTCTTGCTGTTTGGCATGATGTCAATGCTGTATTTGAAAAACAACACTTGCTCAAAGAAAATTAGAGAAAGCAAGAGATCAGAGTTGAAAGGTTTTCTTGGAAGAAGTGTTTGTGTTTCTGGATACAGTGATCACTGGTCAGCTGTTCAGATGATTTAAACTAAACAATTTGACATTAGTCAACAGTTCTGTTACAAGACTCCTTGTATAAGCAATATATCATCTAATATGGAGGCTTCTCCATAGAAAGTAAACAGAAAAGTAAAGTGAAATTAACTTGTGCTCAGACCCCAAATCAGGGACCATTTCAGTCTTATTTTCAAGGGCTTAAAATGGTTTGGTACTGTTGGCCACTTGACAAATCACATTTGAGTGAGAAAAGTTGTCAAGGTGTTCTCCTCTTCCACACATGTTTCTAGAAGGAACAATTCTTGTTATCATATGTTCTGAGTCATAATAACAAATAGTACTGGAAAGTTATAAAAGCCTTAAAAAATAAAATTAATTTTAGCTCACTTATTTATCAGTCCTTTACCAGAGAAAGGTACCAGACATTATTTGAAACTCATGTAGCACTTGATCTTTCAGCAGAAGATATTAACATTCATTAGTTTTACTTACTGGTCATTTGTACTGCCTTTATTATCAAGTAAAGAATAAATACAAATTCTAACAAAAATTCATCAAGACTTTTTAAATTTTAAAATTGACATTTTAAATTTTATTTTTAAAATAAATTTTTTTAAACTTTAAATTTATTTTAAACTTTTTAAAAAATATATAGTTTTAAAATTGACAACACTGGAATTTGTTATAAACATTTCAAAAATCCTTTCATATGTCCCTTATAAGTTAACTGTTTTAAACTTCAGCAGGCTAAGAAAGATTTTCATGTATCCAACATAATTACATGTTTTTTACTAGCATACTCCTGTTTGATTCTAAGTTAAAACTTACTATGTATAAAGTGACTAACCACAATTAATGTATATTAAAGAAAAGTCAAATTTGTGTATTATATTTTGACATCAAGTAAGAAGAAAAAATGTAAAAAGTCTAAGAAATCTTCTGAAATGTAATAGGTTTCATTTTAATTGATCATTTTAATAGCACACAAGACATAACAAAATTAAAAGCCTGTTAGTGATAATTGTTCCAAAAATGCACTTTACTTCCATTAACTTACATGATTTCAATGGAAGCACATTTCAAGTACAGTGGTAAATATTTTCAATCTTTGACTTTTTCTTTTACAGGAGCCTCTAAATGTTATTGATCCCAGTTTGATGGATCTAAATGGTCCAAGTGAAGATGCACTGGAATGGGATGAAACTGACATAAGTAATAAACTCATCAGTATTCACGAAGACTTAAGTGATCCTGATCAGGAGCTCAAGGATGATCTAAACCAGAAACCTGCTTCAGAAGAATGTGTTGATAATGATGTGAATGAAGATGAAAGTATCAATAATTGTGGAATTCCTCTTTATTGTCCCAACATTTCTTCTCCTCCAAATCCTCACATCTATCAGGTCTATAGTCTTCATAATATTGAATTATCAGAAAAAAAACATATGCCTTTTTTGAAAAAAACATCCAGACTCTCCAGTGTAATGCAGTCTAACATTTTAAACAAAAGTCTTAGTAAAGACTCATCATTTTCATCTACCAAATCCCTGCCAGATCTAATAGGAGGCACCACATTGGCAAAGCCATGTAACTACATGTATCAGAGTGGAAACATAAGCAGGCATTCTGAGAGTGAGAGTGGGATAGTGAGTGAATGTGATACAGAAACTACAAATAATTCAGAAATTTTTTTGCTAAATGATATTGAAAGCAGTCAGAGTAATCCTGAAATTGGGCATGTGGAAAGTCAAGTGGATGATATAATAAAACCAAAACTAAAGCAAGATGAAGAAGATCATACTAGTATTTCAGATGATTTCCAATTGGCTCCTTCTGCATGTTGTGGAAGTGAAAATGATGAGGATTTGGATAGCATTACCATGTCTAACCCTGGCTGTCTAGAAGAATTGCAAGGAAAACATGATGTGTTTACATTTTATGATTACTCATATCTTCAAGGCTCCAAATTTAAGCTACCAGAGATAATGAAACAATCACAGATTGAAAAAACACATACAGAGGGTAGTTTGTTTCATGACTTTTGTTTTGACAAAATACCTGGTAAATCTGAACATAAGTCTGGAGAGTCACAACCAGATGGGTTTATTCATGATCATACTCTGGCAAGTATCTGTGGAGAATCAGATCCCAATTCCTGTAAATCCACAGAAGCTGTAAAAAAATTACTTGTTACGGAGAATACAAGGCAGGCTTCAACTTTATCTCATAGTTCTTCTTTAGAATCTCTGTCTGTAGTAGGTGATTTGTTCAGCTCAGGTATTTTCAAAACTGGAGATGGTCTTCAGCGAAGCGCCTCTTTGGAGAGCTGGCTGACTTCCTACAAGAGCAACGAAGATCTTTTTAGTCGTCATGGCTCTGGGGACATAAGCGCAAGCAGTGATTCTGTTGGAGAGCTCAGTAAAAGGACATTAGATCTTTTGAATCGCTTAGAGAATATCCAGAGTCCTTCAGACCAAAAAATAAAGCGAAGCATCTCTGATATAACACTCCAAAGTAGCTCTCAAAAAATGTCTTTTACTGGACAGATGTCTCTAGATATTGCATCTTCAATCAATGAAGATTCAGCAGCTTCTCTCACTGAACTCAGCAGCAGCGAGGATCTTTCTCTCTGCTCTGAAGACATTGTACTACACAGAAATAAAATACCAGATTCAAATGCATCATTTAGAAAACATCTTAATAGATCTGTAGCTGATGAGAGCGATGTCAATGTCAGCATGATTGTTAATGTCTCCTGCACTTCTGCTTGTACTGATGATGAAGATGACAGTGATTTGCTTTCAAGTTCCACCCTTACCTTAACTGAGGAAGAGCTAGGTATCAAAGATGAAGATGACGACTCCAGTATAGCAACTGATGAGGATATTTATGAAGAATGCAATTTAATTTCAGGACTTGATTATATAAAAAATGAACTCCAAACCTGGATTAGACCAAAATTTTCCTTGACAAGGGAGAAGAGAAAAAGTAACCTCAGTGATGAAATTCAGCGCAGTAAAGAAGTTAGTAATGAGACATCAAAAGCCACAGATACATTAAGCATTGAAACACTATTGAATGGTTCAGTACAGAAAATATCAGAAAATAATGGCAATAGTAAGAATATACCATGTGATCGTGAAAAAGGGACAAAGAGTCACCCAGTGAAAGACATCTCTCAGGTTGTGAAGGATCAGCTTGTAGATGATATGGAGAATGGCAATGTCGAAAATACTCTTGGCAGTCAAAAGGAAGGTCTTGTTAAAGTAGCAGCAACCCCCAAAACTCATGCATCACTTGATGTCAGAGAAGCTGAAAATGAATGTGGTATCTGTGAAGCATTTACAGACAGTTCAGATGATTCACACATGGATGGCAAGGAGACTGTTCTATCCTCAGCTGGATCCAGAAACTCTCCAAGAGAATGTCAAAGTCATCTTCAGACTGATCATCCCTCTGTTGCTTCCTCTCCTGCAAAAAAGCCTTGCCTTGAATCTTCCTTAGAAATCAACTCTGTAGGCATACAGGATACAGCTTTACAGCCATCCTTACCTAATGGTGAACAACATAGAATAAGCATTACTGAAAAATTTCCTGATTGCTGTGCAGCCTTGAAATCCAGTGAAGCAGAATGCAACTCATCAGCCAATGGTCTTGATCTGTGCTGTAACTGTGAATCTGATTATTTTGATAAAAAACCCATGGAAGATGGCTCAGTACACAATTTTGTGAGGGAGATAATAGACATGGCATCAACAGCTTTGAAAAGTAAGTCACAACCTGAATGTGAGTCATCTGCTCCAGCTTCATTAGCACAGATCAAGGAAAAAGTGTTAGAACACTCTCACAGACCCATCCAGCTAAGAAAAGGGGACTTCTATTCTTATCTTTCACTTTCTTCTCATGATAGTGACTGTGGAGAGGTAATCAAATACATAGAGGAAAAGAGCAGCACTCCTGTGCCACTGGACTTCACAGATGAAAGAGAAAATATTGAATGCTTCTTTGAAGCCTGTCCTGAAGAAGAACGGGTTGAGCAGCAGCAGTCTATTTCTAATGGTTCTTCTGAAGCACAAGTAGAGCAGCAGCAACCTATTTCTAACCCTATTTCTGAAGCATCTGCAGATTCACTAGGTGAAGTGACTTCAGAGTCATTAGAAGTTAAAACTTCTTCTGAAGGTAGGGATTTATCTTTCTTTTGTGGGGATGGTAATGATGTAAATATTCCAAATACTAACAAACAATGTACATCGAGCAATTTGAAAAATGCTGATGATGATTTGCTGTTTTCAGATGGACAAACTGAAAGTTTGGAAAAGAGTTCTCCAGAGATTAGCACTAAAAAGAATAATGCAGGAAAATCACCTGGAACAGCAGAGAAAAAGGGATGCGTTGCTGCCTCTGAAGAGGCTTCAGCTACAGAGTTTCAGATAAAACCTGGCCATTCACAGAAAAAGGATGTTTTGCATCAGAACAGAAAAACTCTTACTTGTGAAGAAAATCTCCTGAAACTTCATAAGGAAAGACATATAAATATGCACAGATAGAATGTAACCCTCTCCAGGCACATAGATTATTCTAAAAACAGGTATGTACTCTACAAGTTGCACTTTTTTTTTTTTTTAACTTTTTTTAAAATCTTTTTTGTACAATGAAAGGAGATGAATCGTCAGCCAGGGCTTCTGTTTCATGATAGAGCTATATCATTTGTTTTGATTACACTATAATCCCAGTTTACATGCCACTAGCCAACAAATGCTGTGAATACTAATTGCTTTTTGTCCTTTGGCTTTGCACTGACTGGAGCTGCTCCCTTCTGGAACAAGTCTGCTATCTTGCAGAACCTGAGAATTCTTCAAACATAATATAACAGCCTCCTTTCCCTCCTCAGCTGAGGGAACCACAAAACATCTCTGCTCATTGATGCTCTTCTCTGCAGTCAGCTTTTAGGAGGGATTCAAAAGCACTTCATGAATCTGAACTTCCAGATCTACAAGAACTAGTTTATTTAACTAGTGAGTTGGAGTTCTACAATATTTCCAGACAAACCATGAAGAATGGCTAAGCAGACTGGAGAATAGAGAGATAATAAGTCATCTCTTGATGTCATTGCCATGATTTAAGTTCAGTAAGCCATTATTAAGATCACAATTATTACAACATAATGTTAGGCCAAAAGCTGAGGTTACCAAAACAACAAATCTTTACAACTTCATGAAAGTATATAATGTGAGGAAAATGGAGATGGAAACTGATAGTCACCCAGCAGTACTGCAACATTTGGTTCTATTTTGTGGTAAGCATTTTGAAACATGAATAAGATGGTGGAAACTAAGGCAAAAAGGTGGTCCTGATCTCTACCAATGTTTGAAAGTGGTTCAAATCTGGAATTTCTGACCTCACATAAATGTCAAACAATAACTGCACATTTAACAACAGAAAAGGATCTCCAAAGCAACTTTTGGATCAGTTCCTAGCATGCAGCACTTCTACTTTGAGTCTCACTAGTTTGGTGACCCAAAAGCCAGCACAGCTCTATCAAATGCCATTAGTCTTTGGAAACACTCCTCCAGTAGACCACAGCCAGAATGGCAACTCCAAATGCCAATCCAATTCCAAATGCCATTGCTTGCCAGAAGCTGCTCAAGGGAATTTCCAATAAAACACAAGGCTAAGCATGGGACAGGTTTCCCTGAGAAGTTCTTGAATCTCCACCTGTGGAGAATTTCAAAATTCAAGTGGACATGGCCCTCAATAATGTTTTTTACCTTTGAAAACAGCCTTCCTTTGAACAGGAGGTTGGACCAGTTGATGTTCAAGTTTCCTTCCAACCTAAGTTATGCTATGATTCCATGATGTTGCCGGGAGAAAAGGCTGTTATTTATCACCTCCCAAGGAAACTGTTAGTACTCTCCTTTGCAAGCTATGTAGCTGTAGCAGAGGATTTCATCCAATTTATAAAAAAATAGATTTCTTTGCTGCTCTTAGAGATCTAACTTCCTCATTTTTGATTTTGTTGTGTTATATGCTTTAGGCTTTTTAATTTATGGGTGGTTTACCCAGCACTCACACATTCACATATGTATATCTAGCAAAGCCTTTAGGTCATGACAACAATAGTCTACAGCTTGCTGCTATCTCAACACATCTCTATTTGACTAATGCATTATCTTGGAACCAGCATAGCAAAGAGGATATTTCTGGAATGGCCTTGAAATAGGCGATCATGACTTGCTAATTGCCAATTAGATTAATACTTGGACACATCCAAACAACTGGAGAAGCAATGGAAATCAACTATGGATTACAAAACTCATAGATGATACTATGTATTCTAGAATTAAATTAAATGGATTATGTGTATATAGAAGCCTCTATTTGGAAATTGAGATGATGACAAAAGCCTGGGATTTTTAACGGAAAATGATGTAAACATAAGCTTTCCAAGTTGCTGTTTTATTAGTATTCTTATTTTTTCACTCATTTTTATAATATTATTTTGAAGAAGAATGCTTGCTATAGTGAGTGTGATTTTATCCTTGTTCTTATTCTTTCACTGATGAAGATAATGATATGTCTTTTCAATTTATTAGTACTTTTCCTCTGAGGATCTCAAAATACTGCACAAACTCACCTCACTCTTCAGAACTTCATAGTTACTTGCATGATAGCCAGATGTTTTTATTTCTAAAACTGGATATAAAAATATCCAGTTTGTGTGAGGACTAAGATTGGACATAGAGGATAGATTTAATAATAAATGCCCCACAATGCAATAAGATGTAATGCAGAATCTGTATACAACAACTTAATAGGGTTATGTTATAGTTTCCACTTTTGCCCAGGGGTTGACATATTATCTTAAGAGAACAAAGCCCTTCACACTACATTCCCATCTTTTATTCGTAGAAAGATACTCTGGTTCTTAGCTTGTACATATAGCATTACTTCCATGGAAACTATGTACTGTATTATTCCCAGTAGTAAAGTTCTAGAATACATATAGTTTATCTCTGACACACCAAAAATGAAAATATGAGCTGCTAGGTTTGGTTTCACTAAAGTCTGAGCTCCCTTCCCCCACTTACAAGCTTGATGCTTTAACTTCATCTCTCATGCTATGGGGAATGAATTACAGAAGCAATCTATCCTAATTTGTTAACTTATTCAAATAACAGTTATTATACTTAACTATGCTAAAGATTATCTTTTTGGTGGCAGATTGTTTATTTTTTGATGAGGCTAATTACTGATTTTCCAAAGGTAATTTACATTTATTACTAATACATCTTTTAAAATGTGACAGATAAATGTTGTTCCCATAAGTGTATTATGAAAAAAGTTACTATTTAAAAACACATTATTTAATTTGAAAGATAAATGGCAAACACCATTATTTTTCCTGAAGCACCTGTGCTATAAGCTCATTTAAATGTGTAATTCCATGTGTAGCTGCAATACTTAGAGAAAAAAAATCTTTAGTATATGTGTACCTTAAATGCATAATGAGAATTCAAAGCTGAAAAAGGCATGGTTTTAAATGTAGGTTGATTTTGTACTGTTTTAGTATTTACCTTGGCTGTACAGGAGAATAAAACTAATAGTGAATAAATATTTTTGTCAAATGTTGCAATCCTGTTGTTTAACAGTGTACTACCAAAAAAAAAAACCAAAATCAAAACCATTTTGGGAAAATTATGACAATTCTATGGGCAGGCTAAAAAATATCTCTGACAGCACTGACTAGTCTTTCCTGTGAGCCAACACGGAGTTCTCCAACAGAGGTGCTCATAAAACTATGCTGATTTTATTTCTCAGTTAGGGGTCACCTTGAAAGATCTATCGGTACATGAGATCATGTGACCTTCTGCTGTCACTGTGACCCATGACTCACCAATAGGATGGGAACTTTTAGTTACAAATTCAATATGCATGGAGATCAATACATTCAGGACATTTATGTGTTCTATCCAAAGTGTTTTCTAGAGGATGTCTTAGAATTCTGTGTGTAATCTGTTAGTTCTTACAAGTAAATCCAAAAGCTATTTCCTTACTTCTGTAAGTTAAATTTAAGTTTTTACTTAATTTAAGGGAAAAATAATTCAGTTACACTGAAGAAAACTTAATTGATTTTATCTGACAGTGCTGCAATATTAGATAGAATATTCTGCCACTTACTACCACCAGGAGAAACCCAGCACTGGTGCTCAAAGCGCCTGACTGTTAGTTCCTGTTCAGCAATAGATTTTTTGTATGACTTTTTCCTTCCTTGTATCAGTCTTTTTTAGCAACAAAATAATGAGAATAATAATCAATGGGACTTATGAAGAATAGTATATTTACTTAAAAGTATTTTGAGATCCACAGATAAAAGATGGTACATAAATGCAAAGGACTGTTAGTTATTTATTTACTATGGCAGGACCCCCCCCCCCAAGTTTACATAATAGTAATTATATAATAATTTACTTTTAGAGACTGGAAATACAATAATAATCTAAATCTTTGCTTACTTTTTTTTTCCCTAGATATTTTTATAGGGAAGTAAATAATATAAAGTTTCTTTATAGAGTCTGACTTTTTAGCTCCTTGCAGTACCTGACTTAAAAAAAGCTAAATCAACAGAGAATCTTGTGTTGAAATCTATGAATTACATCATTTTTGAAAAACTTGACAAAATCCATTAGTGAGATTTTTCTTACTCACGCCAGGACTGTAGAAACCTTTTGATACAATCTTCCCCTTTATTCAGATCAGTTCGTCATTAATATCTAAACAGATGGTTGAGCTTTTCACTATTTTCAAGTGTATTTCTTGTATAAATGGGGAGGGATGTGGTCAGTTACAGCAAAGAAGATCAAAGGAGATGGTAATCGGATAGATCCAGATATTCCTGCTTAACTTGGAAGGCATATAATGCATGTCTCGAGTGCCTCCTAGGAAATGCCTATGAGATGTACTTTGCACTAATCTTTGAGCTCTACTCTGACAGTTATTTCTTCATAATTCTCATCATAAGCCTATGCTCTTTGCTGAATAGCTTAACCCTAAACTCTGAGCTGGATAATTTTATAGTATGCAAATCCAACTCATTGCTGGTACTAGAAATGTCTCAATAGCTATTTACGATTTAAAAACACAGTGATGACACTGACAATTCTATTCATGGACCACTTCTGTGACAATCTTTTCCTCTTCTCCATTGAAGTCTCATTATATATGTTTGCACAAATATTAAAATAAATGTTGGATAGACCTTTTTGTTGCTTGACTTTTGAAAATTTCTATGTTTTCATTGGTTGGTGCACTTCTGATTGTGCTGAAGGTAAGTCCGCAGGTAAGGATGAGGACAAGATCCAGGGGAAAGGTCCGATGTGATGAATACCCTTGTTTCTTTAGAAACAAAGTCTTTATGAAAATCAGTGACTTTTCTGCATCAGTTCATTTTTTACACTAACTTGTACCTCAGGCTGTTAAAAGTCATTGTTTGCCTACCGTATGCTTCTGCATTAAAGGCTCTGGCATGTGACCATTAATGGCTATCTATTATTGTTCTGGAAGACCTATGTTTGGAAAATAAAACTTCATTTTCTGTAACCTACTATTACTTTTTTGTTTCCTTTTAGAAACTTGGCTGCAATTCAGGTGCAGGTTCATCCTGTAAACCCTGGGATGACCTCCAATTCCATTGTATCACTGCCTTTCATTACACTGACTCCCAGGACAAATTTTTTTTCCAAATGTGGTTTGTCCGTGTTGGCTTTGTGGTCAGGCTGCATATGCTAGTCCTATTTCAGTGATCATTTTGTATTGTAGCAAGGCCATTTGCTTTCATATGGATTCTTCTCCCAAGCTACCTCTAATGACTTCCCCTTCCTAAATTGGATGCTCCTGTATTACTTATCACCGGTTCTGTTCTTTTAAGTTCTATAGAATGCACCATCAGTCTGGCTCATCTTTTCAGAATTGTACCTGTCAGTACTCTCCTATTTTATGTATCAAATTTAATATTTATCTGTATAATGCATAAGTTTATTGAAACTATTTTGCTTTTAAAGTGACTATTTTGTTGGATTGCAGCAAAAAGAAGTCATTGGTCCTCCTGATTTAACACATCTAAAAATTAAGCAATTAAAATAAATGGCATTTTATTTATTTAATTTTAAAATTTAATCTATGCAACACTTCAAGAAACAACTACATAGTGTTGTATATTAGAAACTGTTGACATTCTACTGAATTAAGTATTACATTTTGGGTTTTTATGCTTCTTGAGGTGGTAATGAGAAAAAAAGTTTTTAAAAAATGTGTGCCTTGCTGTATTTCTTATACCATTTATTAAAAAGCTGCTTTCACAGTAAAATTATGTTGGTTTGAAAGGAGGAAATAGCAAGGTTAAGATGTGTGAATAATTTCTGTATATATGTATAACCAACTGCAAACATTGATGTATAATGACAGTATAAAATGCTTTCATGTTTGTGATGTCCAGTGATGTGGAAATTATAAGCCTTAAAACCATTAGATTGCATGGTAATTAGAATTGGCATAATAAACATAGTTTATTGGGGAAAAAAAAGCAGAATTGGTGATCTGTTTTACCTGCGTTCCAAGCACAGAATGCATTATCAAAATTCAGAAGAATATGGTTTTCTTTGCAAATATTTCTGAGAGATATGTGACTCCTTAACTGGTGAAGATTTGTATTATCTAACTCAGAGGTAAAGAACTTTGTCATTAAAGATTCTGCAGGTATTTTGGGTCAAACAAAGAGACACAATTCTTTAGTATCTTATATAGTATTTTATAGCAGATCTTTTCGTTGTTTATCAGTAACAGTTTGTTGTCCAATTCTTAAAATTTCATTCATGTACATAATTATATTGAATCAGCTGTCTCGATCTAGACACTCTAGCAGTTGGCTGTTTTGATGACTTAGATTGTACATTTCAAGTGCTTTTATATTGTGCTGAAACTATATTGAGTGGCCAAAAAAAACCCAGCC
The DNA here is from genome assembly GCA_013398015.1 of Oreocharis arfaki. NCBI lineage: Eukaryota > Metazoa > Chordata > Aves > Passeriformes > Paramythiidae > Oreocharis > Oreocharis arfaki. Next base: position 494,828 of record VZRR01003451.1, on the reverse strand, counting down.
AGCCAGCCAGCTTTATAAGCTAACTCTGAAAACATGGCATTCATCTCCTAAAAACACTGTTGGGAAGGAATGCCAGGAAATTTAAAAGACAAACAATGCCCTCTGATGCCACCTTTAATCATTATTTTTCCAAAAATATAAATGTTTTTACAAAAAGCTTCAACATTCCTGCTTTTAAAAATGTACATTAGTTTGACAAGCTTAGAGAAACTACACTGACCAGAAGATATATTCATAAAACACTGAAGTAACAGGTATTTAAAAACAATCTCATGTTTTCCAAATTTTTAACTGCTCCCTATTACTGCAAGAGGCAAATTATTTGTCTCTCAATTTAAATTTCCACAGTGTAGCCTTAGGCAGATGTGTAGGGCAGCAGTAACAATTCTGAAAGTATAAATAATAAGTATTTATTATGTGAACCTTTTGAATCTGCAGAGATTTCTGCACTTACATATCTTGTATCATGTGCAAATCTAACAGGTTAACCTATAATTACCTAAAATTGTATAACCATATAGCTAAAGACCACTTTATTATATTTTAAATATTTTTAAGATATACATATAAATTAATTCAAAATATAACCTAATTTTAGTAAAATTTTTGCAGTGACAATTATGTTCATTTATGAGTTATCTCAACCATGATTTTTAAATGGTCTTGACAGAGGAATTGAATTTAAAATTATTCTTCTCTTCTCCCTAGCATTTTCTGGTTTATGCTGTATTTTTTTAAACTTACTTTGACTATAGTCATACCTTACCATGGTGACAACAGGCAAACTAATAAGTCAGAGGCTTTTCAGATCTGTCATCTCACCCAACAGACTGTGCAGAACTCCATCAATTACTTGTACCATTCTATTAGGCCATTTGCCACAAATTCACTTTTTTCCTGGGGGAAAGCAGTATTACTTGTCAAATCAATAAACCACATATTCATCATACAATATCTGGAATATTATATGGTCACAACTCAAATTTCTGTGGTTCCTTTCTGAGAGACTGGAACATTTTAATTTAACCAGTAATCCCAGATCTATATTATTTGGACTCATGAGATGAAAGTCATCATTTTTATGACTGTGACACAAGACCCATCATTATCAACTACTCCTTTTTGGCTAAAAGATTTACCATTTTAAAATTTTTATTCTCAGAATTGACTTTGTTGTCAATAAAAATTGATTTCTAAAGTAAAACGCTTATATATATATATATTCCACAGGACTGTTTCCTGTCTTAGCATAAGTCATACTTATGGCCATATTGTGCTGGCACTTCTTGCAATTTCCTAAAGGAAAATATTGGTATGGTGTAAAACTAATGTTGAAATACCAAAAGTACTTCTAAGCTCAGCCCCATACAGAACTCATTCCCTGCTGGTGAAATTCTTTTGTGGCGCAGAAGAATGCTGCAAGCTTTCTGCTGAATTTATTCCCTACTAAAGTTCCATAAGCTGCTTTTTATTCCACACACTCCCTGGCTCATGCTTGAACAACATCTGCAATGCGTGAGGAGACCATTTGACAGCAATGGCCCTGACACACGGAGCTCCTTTTCCTGCCTACTTCACATTCCTCCCACAGAGAGCCAGAGCTCTCCAGGTCTAAGCAAAGGGAGAGCACACTAACACTAGTGCTAAAAAACATGCCTGGGACTGCAATTTAAAATGTTTTTTGCAATCACATTAGTTTTAAATATGGATAGTCTTCTAAGCCTTGTTCCCTGTCTTTCTCACCTAATGGTTTGCATTTTTCTCAAGGGAAGTAAAAGATTTTTAGTGGAACACTGCCTCTCCACCACTGTCCTGGTAAGAAAGTCAGGTGGTATCTCCATGTTATTATGGTTGTTTGTGCTGTTCATTGTATACATGAATACACATCAGCATAGAAACACACGAAAATATACTGAAATTGTTCCTGTTTGGTTTGCAATAAACTCAAATAAAGAGTTGCTGTCATTTAGACACCATCTTGACCTTCCTCCTTGGTAACAGGACGCACAGATGACATAGCCTTCCGCACCATATATTTTAGCATTTCATCCCAATTCCCCTGTGCTGAGGAAAACAACGTATTTTGAATAACATGCATCTGGTAAGAGGGCTGCTTTTTGTTTTATTTGGTCTTTTCTTTTTGGCCAGAAGACATCAGGAGCAATGTCGTAAATTTTTCTGAGATGTTGTGCACAGAAAAGGGGTTACTAGTGTTTCGGCCAGACCATACTAACACTTGGCTCAGGAGGATTAACAGGGATGTCAAGTTCTTAGCCAAGTCAATCTCCTTCACTGACAAGTTTTTACAAACTTATTCCTAATAATAGCATCACTTTGAGAGGGATTTTGGCCAACAAATGACATCTGATCTATTGCCTTCAGTGCTTTATGTCTGATTTTTCAGAGTCGCCCTGTCTTTTTATGCCTTTTCTACCAACCTGAAAAGCTTACATTTTTCATATGACTACTGTTTGCTCAGTAAATACACGTTCATCCCTGATACTAGAAATGTCTTTAAAGACTATCCCATAAGTGAACTTGGCATTACTTAAGTCTATGTACTGGAGGAATTCTAAGTGCTCCAGTGCTTTAAAAATGGAATTTCCTTTACAATAGCAAGTAGTATTACTTGATTTCTGGTGAGTGGAGAAATAAGCTAAGTTAAAACTGAAGTTACAATTGTATAAATCAGTAATTTTAAAGTGCAAGTATTACTGTCATATCATAGTTACTGTCAAACTAATTATTAAAATTTACAAGAATTACAGAATTATATAATGATTAAAATTAAATTAAATATGGTATGAAAAGAACAGTTAGATAAGTCAATGTTTTTACCTCTGCCTTATGTTGAGCCCATGTCTCTGTGACATTCTGGGAGTGGAAGGGAAAATAATCTTTAAAACATATGAAATATTTTAAAGATTTTTCTCCTTCTTGCAATTAGTATAAGGATGTTTTGAATACAGCAAGAATCTAGTTGTAGCATTTTCTAAACCTTATGAGAGTGACAGGGCAAGGAAAATATATTTGACAAGATTTCAAGAAATAGTGGAAAACCACAAGCCATTCTTGATGCACTTCATTTACAGAATGAAAAAAATCAGATGTTGGAAGAACTTCTAGTCAACATCAACTATATATTCCAAATATTTTCCTTTGTTTCATGGGGAGATAAGTGCTACTGAAAATAAGATGCCCCTAGGCAAGGCGGTATGTCAATTTCTCATACAGGCTATGGTGCATTTATACCTGAATTTCTGCTCTGTAGCTCTTGAATAAAAAACTGGAACCTAGAATTCACTTTAGAGGGCATGGGTGTGGTTGTTTCTTCATAAGGAAGAGGACCAAATTTGGGCTGAGAAACATCTGTCTCTAACAAGCTGGAAAAAGAAATTGTTGCAAGCAGATTTTAAATAATACACAATGGCGGCCAAAAAAAATTATAAGAGGAAAAGAAAACAAAAAAGCAATCATTCAGTAAATCCTAGTAGTCCCTGCCAGTAGTTTAATCAAGAATACTCTAACTTGACTAGCATTATTATAGTTCTATTAACTGATCATTATTTATCCTGACACACTGATGTTAGACAAGTCCATGCCTCTCTCAAGTTTTTGCTTTACTTACCTCAAAGTAGGGCTTTTCAAAGTATTGAAAAGATTGTGGAAATGTCTTTTCAATGGTTGAAATGGTCACATGAATCAAAAAAACAACCCGACATCATAGCTCTGTTGGGTTGCTATCTGTGCCATCTTAGCTGATCAGTGCTGCTTTTGGCCATATTTTGTGGAGGCAAAGCCTTTAAAAAGCTTTCCATGCACATAGAGCTCAATTTTCCACTATCAATATGACTACTAAAGAAAGCTTCCTCTGTAACAAGTTTGCCTTAAAAGAGAACACAAACGTTTCTCAAACCTGCTGTTGCTCATTTTATATTTTCCTGCATCTTATCTCCTGGTCTCCCAAGCCGAACAGTTCTCCACTTGTACCTTTTCTTCTCGCACAACTCAGGAACTAAATGAACGGTTTGCAACTTATGCTTGTAACAGGCAATTTACAGGTAATGCTTTAAAAGGTGGGCAAGTGGCACCAGAGTCGTAGCAGCTTGGAGTGAAAAGAAAGTGGCTGACGGGAGGAATCCTAAGTGCTTCAGTGTTTCAAAAATGGAATTCCCTTTGCAATAGCAAGTAGTATTATTTTATTTCTGGTGAGCGGGGGAATAAGCGAAGTTAAAACTGGAGTTAGAATTGCATACCTCAGTAATTTTAGAGTACAAATATTACTGGAGATACATGATGCTGAAGCTGTGACAACTAGGCTGGAGGGAGGATTCAGATTGGGAAATGTCGTGCTGGCTGATGAAAGAAAAAGAAGAGAGAGGCAGAGGAGGTGGAGCTTCAAGGATGGTTGATGGGAACTAGCTTTGGTTAAAATATTTGTAGAATGATAGGAGCATACACTGTTTTGAAACAGATTTATCTCTGTTGCTAGACCTGTTATTGGAAAGTGTAAAATGATACTATTAATGAATACTCATTTTTCTGAATCTGCTGTTCAGTTATGTCAAGCATATCAATCAGGTGTACCATTGTCAGTTAATTAACATTTGATTGCATTAAACACAGGGTGTTGAAGAGGAAGTTTCTTCTGGGAGGGGGAGGGGTATCTGTGTGATTTCTTTGGAGGGGGAGGGATGTGTTCTTAGTAATTATTGTCAGCTGTGAGAAAAGTCAATTTGTAATTTGTTGGTACATGTTTCCATGCCACTTGCCACTCTTTATGGCCACAGTAAGATGGGAAGACAAAGGCAGCAAGTGCATCAGCACCTTCGTCCTCAGGTATACCATGTACTGCATCCGGAAATGTAAATGTTTCCTGTGTAGATGTAAAATATGTGAGAAAGGCAAGGCAAGGCAAGGTAGGGCAAAGCAAGGCAAGGAAAGGAAAGGGAAATGAGAGAAGAATGGAGGGAGAAGGAAATTCGAGTTATGCCTATAGTATATAACTATTTGATAGCATTTTGTAACATAATAGACATGATAGCATTCAAAATAATGATTTGGTTAAGACAAATCTGTCTTTCTTCTTTTCCTAGCTCCATAATAACAAGTCACTCTTGGAAATGGGCTGTAGTGAATTCAGACATGATGGAAGGAGATACCATACTCCTTCACATGATATATAATTAATCTGTGGAATTGCATTTTTTCAAGAAATTATTTAGTCAAATAGCTTAGTGGGATTGTAAGGAGTGTAAATATAGAATAGGGAGTTGTGCCAAGAGAGGAGGTTATTCCAAGTGAATGACAGTGGAGAGCAAACTTCATTCTCCATGATGAAATCTGTTGTCTGCTGAAAGGACAGGGGAAATTACCCAAACTCAATGCAAAAACGACTAAAGCAAGATGGAAGATTTCTGTCTTTCTCTGAGGCAATCAAAAATGAGCCAATGACAGACCCAAGGCACATATAAAATGCATAGAAAATGTCTGGGTATCTTTTCCTTACTCATCATTCCACTGTTGAAAATGAAGATGTGTTTTCAGAACCAAATTATTTCAATTACTTGGCAAGCCATTGTGTTGCAGCATAAAAAAATATCATGAATGTGATTTTGTGGAAAATTATAACCTGCTTTTCATACGTTGCATTTAACATATACTTGTTTAGCCAGAAGGAGTTGACTGTGATGAACTGTATTTCAGTAAAAAAACCACTCATATTTCAGGCCAGTTGGGTAACAATATTTCAGAAGAATACCCCTTCTTTAATCACATACCTTGATGAAGGGATGCTCATGAGCACATCAGTACAGCTCAGTTCTTTCCATAGGGACTGACATCTTAAATTGCTCTACACAATGAAACACCTTGTCAAATAAAGAGCAAAATGGAAAACTGTTTTCAAACTCATCTGATATGACGACATTTACAACCACATATTTGAGGTGATAAATCGATAATAATGGTTATATTTTATTTCATGGTACTTTGAAAGTTTTATGCAATAATATGCACCTGTTTTTTTCATTAAAGACAATTCTGTACCAGGATTTTACTTCATGAGTCTTTAAAACAAGCCTGGAGAGAAACCATGTTTTGCATGCAACTGGAATTCTTAATTTTAAAATTTAAAATTAGAAAAAATCCTATATCGTTTCAACTGCAAGCCAACTTATATATACTCACACAAAGAATATGACACACATTAAAATTATTTGCTATGTTTTTTCAGTGGTGATCAACAATACTTCTCTTTACTGATCCTTACTGTGACAGTAAACACACTAATGAAATATATCTCAAAATATATCCAAAGCTTCATAAAATTAAAATTATGATATGATGAAAGTTCATATTAATCTTAGAAATCTACATTCTAATAATTATATTTTCTTGTATACTCATGAAGTTTATGCAAAGACAAAAAAGAAATTCCAGGAACATGCTTCCTGTCACTCTTGCCACTGCCAGAACAATGTTCTTGTTTTGCCCTGTCTCACCTTCTGCAAGTGGCATCTATGAACAGAGGCTGAGATTTCATCAAAACAGATCTGCAACTGAACCCTGGCTTCTGTGAACAGGAGCTGAGATTTCATCCAGCCCTTCTAAAAAGAAGTTTGACATGACATTTTTAGAGGTATTAGAACTGCAGTTATTTAGTATCTGCAACAAACACATAGAGATCTGGTGCTGTGGAAAAATGGGCCTCTGGGGAAAAGCTTGACTTTCAGCACTGAATATGTGTGTTGAGCTGGAAAACAAAGGCTTAAGAACGTGAGAGAAACTTCCCAGACATTCTAGTGAATGGCAGCTGACAGTCTTCATAAGAAAGAATGAAATCACAGATCAATTGCTTGGAAAATAGAATTTGATAAGTGATGTATATGAGCTTCTGCACAACAAAGGAAAACATTTCTCAAGGTAGGTGTGGGCTACTAACAGAACTATTGCAATGTCTACAGTTATATACTTGAATCTAAAAACTACCCAGTAAATATATCATCTTTACAATATTATTTGCAGAAACATCAGTTTGGATAAAAACATCCTTATCTTATCCTTGTTTACCAATGAGACAACACAACACACCAAAATGTTCAAATGAACATCTCATTTCAATAATTTTCCCCAGTCCTTCTTTTGTGCCTATATTGTTATTTTTGCCTTGCACTGAAGGTAACAATACAATAGTTTTTGGGAGAATATCTGTTATTAAAAGGTCAAAACAATCCCCAACACTTTCTCTGTACTCCTTCTCTCAAACAAACACATTATACGTTTCACATCAGCCAAATTTCAAAAAGAAGCAAAGCTATATAATATAAAGTTCTTCCATTTATGGCCATCCACTTTTAAAAATAGGTCTGAACTCCTTAAGTGTAATTTTATTGTGACAATCTTAGTGAACAGAAGCCAAGCTGATCCTACACAAGGTTCCACAAATAGTGGTTCTGAAAAGGGAGGTCTTGCTGTTTCATCTACTACTAATGCCTGCACCATAAAGCAGCCTACAGACTCTCATCATTTGTTTTGCATATCAGGAAATCAGGTTCTCAACAGAGAACACAGTTAGAATGAAAGGGGGAAAAGGTCTTCGAATATTTCTTTCTCTGCAGTGTTGGAAAGTGGAAGCTGGATAGTGAGGTCTTGTATTCACTAGGGCAAAGCAGTATATAAATAAACAAATAAGTGGTGATACAAGAAATAGTATGGGAAACTGGATGAGACTAGGTGCTAAAAAAGGCAGTATTGTTATGATGTAAAACAATGCCACAGTGGCCCCTAAATAGTCAGTCTTTGTGCTAGATAATTTTCCATTACAAAAGTGGAAACCAGAAGCAACTAATATGAACTCATAAAAGTGCTGATGAAGTGGGATGAATCTGCCTAAGGAGTCAGATGGCCAGCACCTGTTTGAAGTGTGGTAAATGACTGAAAGAAGTATTGCCGTGCCTTCACTTAGTACAAATCTTTGAACACCTTTGCATACTATCTGCTTAAAAAAGGCACAGTGATTTCCTTGTGCTATAGCAGTTTCATCCAGACTATACTGCATCACCTGCCAATACTCTTGGTTAAGTAGCATTCTAGCATTTTAAATATGGTAAGCTTGCTATAGTGTTGCATATTACTTACTATTTTTCATTATCTCATTTTAGTCATAGAAGTCTCTTTCAAGGTTCAGTTAGAAAGAAAAGGTTTAAAACTTAATTTATTTCATAATTAAATCTTTACTTTCTACTGTTGTAAATATTTTGGAAAAAGGAAATATAAATGCCTGTTTCTAAAGAAATTTATCAATTAAATAATAAATTAACTAGCTATATATTTTAATTTGTATTGCAATTTTTGATCATTGCTGCCAACACTAGATTTTGCAGAATTTAGACCCTTTTCACAATTCAAGTTCCAATGCACAGGGCAACAACACATGACAAATTTCCCTTTAGTATTGGCTAATGACAGAGACCAAGTTTATTAGAACATAAACATGAAAAAATAAACAATTAGAGAAAGAGATGTTTAAACGGATCCTTCAGATAATTCTTCTAGATTAGATGATAGACTAGTTCCTGGATTTCAATTCCTGGCCACTTGTGCAAGACTAAGCCTTTAATATTTTTTAAGACAAAAATGAAATTGTTATTGCAGTATTAACCTGTTTTACAATCTAAGAGTTAAGAGCATTTATATAAGACATTTCTGAAAGGCTCAGTTTTTACTAGTGTAGAAACAGAAGCTTTAATGTTTTTATATATTTAATACTCTGTGTATTTCTAGTGCTCGTATATGAACTCTGGGCAGCCGAATAATTTAGTAATTCCAAAGACTGCACTTACTTTTCCTGTCCCAACGACTACTGGCCTCTTTGCTCTCACCATGGCTAGACAAGCCCATACTTTTGCAGAGAACAAAAAACTCTTATTCGCCTCCCTTTTGAAAGGCACAGAAAGCTGACCATAAATACACGGGAGAAAGTGTAAAGGAAAGTGTGTCTCAGAGAGAGGACTAGTACGGAGGCTCCACAGCAATAGTAGAAGAGAGACAGTCTTTGCTTACACTGGAGCAACCTTGAATTTTCTTAAAATCAGTCCAGTAAGGCCAATATACAAGTTCTAAGGCTGCTCAGAGGAAAAGGTTTGCCAGACTACAATCTTTGTGGAAAAGTTCTTCCTTGACCTTTTTTGCCACTGCATGTCTACGACAGCACAGGGAGGTCAAAAGTGCACTAGTTGTTAGCACCAAAAATGAAGCTTAACCAGACACTGAGAGCAATGATTGTCAAACGGCTCCATTTGCAAGACAAGAAGTGTATCCTTAGCAGAGCAAGGGGGATGAAAGAGATTATTTTCTAGGGGTCACATTTGTCCTTCTTTTCTTGACCTCTCTCAAGTTTGCAAAAGAAGCAGTGAGAGTTTTCTATAGCAGAGGTGCAACAAAGAGAAGGGGACTGTGCTTTCCTCATCTCTTCTCTGCTAGTCTTCCAGCCTCAGTTATGCCTTTCTTTCTTTCTCTTCCATAAGAGTCAGTGAAAGCATAATAATTGAATGCAGAAATTAAAAGGACAATTTCGAGTGCCTATGATTTTACATTTTGAAGCTTCATTAGAACCTGGATCGAAATTTGGGGTAGGGTTTGGAGCTCTGGTTTGCTTCTTTTACTACCTCCCCAATTTCTGTCTTTAGTACCAGTATGGCAGCTGCACCTAGGAGCCTTACCCATGGATCTGTGAGATTCTGGAAAGGAACAAGCTGTTTCTGTTTTTCATTTTGAGCTGCCCTCTGTTTTTTATTGACTATCGCTTGAAATGAACTAACCCAATTTAATTTCTGGTTCCCATAAACAACTTCATTCTGGGTGCTGGAACATTACAAGGGACTGGAGGGTTGCAAAGTCATGCATATTCATGACTTGGTTGGCAGGGCCTTCTCCACAAGGGTACCAATACTAAATGTTGCATTTTGTTGCATTGAAGAGAGACCCTTAACAGGTTCTCAGAGTTCTGAAGGCACTGCTGTGATACTGGAGCAATTTGTAGAAGTATCTTCGCTGAGTTTAAACTACTTTGATTCCTCTTAGAAGCAGGCAAAACATATCCAAAAGCTATTCTAGTTCTCGAATGCTAAGGTCTTGAATGCGAAATAATAAGTAAAGTTTTGACCTAACACTGAAGTCTTCAGGTTAACATATACTGACAAGATGAATTATTTGTCAATCGAAATGATATGCCTTTTAAAAATAATTAGTGAGTATGAAACTCATTGCTTCTCAGCTCTTTGGTAAAACATCAACATGCTGGATAAATGAAGGGGTTACTATAAGCATAGTGTGAAGTAGCTCCTGATTTTTGCACTTCTCCACTGTGACCTAAAATTCAAGTTAGACCTCATTTTTAAAGATGAAGGAGAGGGGAAAGAGAAGTTCTAACAAAGGTGACTAAGAAATAAGTTTCAAAGCAATTGACTGGAAATACAGGATAAAACTCCCTAAGTTACTACAAAAAATAGCTATTGATTAGGTTTTCAAACACTCTCATCTTGACAGAGTAGTTAACAATCGAGATATCATTTGATAAACTTCCCCATAGTGGGAAGCTCCGATTGTGGCCAAACACTTCACAGCTATGCAAAAATATTTTTTTTAAATGCAACAAGTCAATAGCATCTAAGGCTAGGAAAAGACAAGACATTCTGGCAGTAATGGGCTCCATTGTTTAGCTCCAAATGGGATTTCAGGTACCTCTGCAAAGCTTTCTGTCATAGGAATGGATTCTGTGATTATTTTTCTTATGAATTTAACTTACATTTTACTGTCAGTCATCAATATTTGTTTAACACATGGAAAAGTTCTGTTTAAACATTCCCTCAAACTACTTGGCTAAACTTGCTATCCATGGGGTGCCTCAGAGGATAAATTATTGAAATCTAAGCAGACTAATACCTTGTGCTTATTCCCATGGCTAACACAGAATTTTGCAGTTAGAATGATCTTTAAGCCAAAATTTTATCCAATGGAAAACTTTGCCTGCCTTTTAAAGTAAACAGGTTCAAGTTGCCTCTCAAGTTTGGGAGGAGCCCTTAAGAATCCCTGTATGTGGGAAGGATAGGCTGGCTGACGCTGTGAGCCCAATGAGCAGCTTTTCAAAGGTGCTTTTCATAGCTAAAACTCAAGCAGGCAACTCCCAGGTTGCAAGGATAACCTAGGAATCGAAAAGATCTTTACAGGTATTTCATCCTGTTCTTGAATATCTGCACATGAGATAATGTTCTTCTGAAGAGACTAAAACATCATCTTTAATGGGACAAAACTACTTTATTCCAATTTCTGGACTAATTCAAACCATTGTTTTCCTCATAGTTAGTAACTTTCCTCTGATTTATTTTCTATGAACAAGAATCTTTATCAACAAGATGTTAGTGACAGTTACGATGTATAAAATATTTTATAGCTGAGACGCAACATCTTTCTATCTTGTTTAATAAAAGATATTAAATGGGTGTGAAATGTCCTCAGTTTTGTAATTGCCACATTGTCTTGATCCTATTAATCCTTGCCTTCTCTAAAAATTGTGCCTTACTTCTTCCTGTCCACAGCAAATGTTTGCCTCACTGTTTACAATTTCTGTTAAAAGCTTAGAAGTTATGGCATTTGCTATCAAGGCTGACAAACGAGACTTTTCCCCCCTTTTCTTAGACAGACATCTTCTAAGAAGTTTTAGAATTTCACAGTACACCTCTAATGCTGCAAAACACCTTTAAAAATACCCTCTTGTTTCACTTCAAAGGAACAGGGGGGGAAAAAAATAACAGAAACTAATCCATTCTTACGAAAACAAGACCTGAGTAGAGAAATGCCCCTGCCGTGCTGCTGTAGACACTGTTGGGTCCCTCCACATTCTCTGCAGCTCTAAAAGCATGAAAGAACATCATGATCTGGTGGAAAATAACTGACGGTAGGTCTCAAAACTGGGGATTTAAATCCATATTTGAGTCTTGAAACAAGAGAGTTGTTTTTCAGAAATTCTGATCGCCCCCATTTAAACGACAGATTTCAAATTAGGTCATGTAGATTGAATTTAGGCTTCCAAACTTGAAATACCTAATTTAGGTGCCCCAAAGTCATTAAACCTGATGATCTGAATGCTCTGCAGAGCTGTCAGAAAACTTTTAATTATCAAGGCCTATATTAAGTATAGCTTTTGCAGATAATATGGCTTGTGGCTCTGCCTCCTCAGTTCTCTTTCACTCTCTATGCTTTTGAAATTAAAGATCATCCTTCATTATAGCAATGGAGTGTTAAGCAAAATTCAATATATAGCTCAACACTACTTTAACACAAACTTGCTGTTGTGATACGGACCGTGCTTCCAGAAATGAGTAAAAAATGCTGTCCTTAGTCCATGTTTTTCTTTTCTTAAATCTTCTGCAAAGCACATTTTAAAGAGCAGGCATAACCTAGCTCATTGTCCTCAGCATGATGGACATGCTGAGGGCACAAACTCAGCAGAGATGTGGAGAACACATACAAAAAACATGCTTTTGCCTTGACATAAATCAGAAATTAACAAGAATATCACAGCGTTTAACCTGAGCACTATGGATGTATAGTGGACCAAGCCAGGATATGTGGTAGTTTAATTACTTCAGAAATATCTGAGTGACAAATAGCAATGATCAATTTAACAGCAAAAAAAGTAATGCAAAATGTATCAAACCTAATGAAGATCCTACTGCAATTATTTCCTTGTGCTTGCTAAATCTTTCAAGATCCAGATGCTCTCTCAGTAATTCATTGCACAACTTACCATGCTTTTCTGGTTTAACTTTTAATTATTTGCTTTGGAGAAAGGAAGTACTCAAGTTGGTTTGGGTTTTTAGGTGCAACAGTAGGTTTTTTAAATACAGAGGTTACTCCTTACATTATCTTCTAATTATACATTACTCTCTAAAAAGTAATTCATTTCACACAATTCAATATAATTGGTTACTCTGCACCTAGAAGGGTTACTGTTGTTGGAATGAATGTCTTGCAGTGGGATAAAAGATAATATGTCGCCTAAGTAATATAGACTTCATGCAAAGAATCAGTGATCTGATTGGTATTTATATATTAACATACTCTAACATAAGTAAAAGCGTAATATGATATCAGGAGTGCAATTATAAAGCCGGCTTGTTCTAAGATATAATAATGGTATATGATACCATAGGTAATATCCTGACTGCATATAAACAAACTCATTGATAATAACCATTTATATATGGTCTATATTTACAGGAAGGATTCAGGAAACAGAAAAAATGTGCATTGTCCTCATAGGGACAGGTGCCGTTCAAATTTCTAAGCCATCACTTAATACTGGGTGATGTTGATGTTGTAGTTAAATATGCTTTGAGTAAATTTGAATGTTCAAGGTGTTTTTGTTTCAAATTCACTAGGGGCTGAAAGTTCAGCTTTAAAATCCGGGTGGAAATGACTGCTTTCATTGAACTCTTAATGCAAAATACTGGGGATTTAAACCCACGTCTTTTGTGCTACATCCTTATACAGTCCAATCAGTGTCTTAACTGGTGCAGAGCTACATTCACAGTCCTTGTCCTTGTGAATATTTAATAATTGAACAGAAAGGACTAACAAGGATTTCCTTTCCAAAATCACAGCAGTCTTGTGGTTGCAGCACTAGCCAAACATTTGAAAATGAAGATTCAAGTTTCCTGGGGCAGAGTAACTTAAACTTTCTCCTGTAGTTGAGGAGTGCTCTTATCACAAAGATATTGCAGATAGGACAGTATTTTCTTTTGAAAGACAACCAATAATCCCAATGGTTCTTGAGTCTTTACGGGGAAAAAATGGTTTCCTAACATATCATAAATCTTCTTCAGTTTAGAAGGATGGTGTGTAAAACTCTCCCTTGCTTTGGAAAGACTTTATTCAAAAGGTATTTGTTCAGTTATATAGCCAGGCTATTAGATGAAAATATAGCCAAATTTTCTTCAAAATTACAAATGCATTAGGTGTTGTGATTATTCTTACTGATTCTTTACCAAAGTTGCATATTTTATCCAGATGAGATAAACTATATTTGGTGGAGATGTAAAACAAGTTACAGTTTCTTTTTCTAGTAATGTGGTAGGGAGTTTCATTTTGGTTTGCCTGTTTTGGTATGTTGCTTGTTTATTTTAATTAATCTGTTGTTCTGACAACGCCAAGAGAATAGAATCTATCTGGAATATTCAAGAAGATTTTGCAAAAGACTTTAAAATTGCCTTGAAGTTCTTATTCAGAGCACAAGTTCATGTGCAATGGTACACTGTCACAGTGCCCAAAAAAGCCACTGCAAATGGAACGCTCTTGCAGCTTAATGAAACAAGCAGAGTTTATAATCTTATTTAGCTGATGGCCTGCCTATATATAAAAGCTTCTCATGGAATTTGTATATAAATTCCATATTCCCAGTACCAGAAGAATATTTACTTTGCTGCAGTTAGGCCTCTTTAGCAGAAACGGAAATAAAGCACAAAAATTGGCGTTGGGGAATGAATTCATGAGCAGTTGTACTGAATCTATATGAGATGAGCAACCGACAGAACAGCTATAAACAACACTCAGTAATAAGAAGAGAGTTTTACGTTAATGTTTCTTGGCCTGCTTTTGAGGAAGGCTATGTCAACAATCTTAATGGCAGATTTAGTCTCTGCCCCTGTAAATCACTCTGGCTGTAAACAAGAATCTGTCTATGTGGATGTCTTCACTGAATTCAGGACCACTAAGTGTTGTATTTTTGCTGGAAAGATTAGGAGTCACTTCAAACTGTACATATGAATAAATTTGGATACCAATCAGGCAGTTCTAACACCAGCAAAACTCTCACTGACTTGAAGGGAGTTTTGCCTGTGCAGAGAACAGGATTAGCCCCTCATATATTTATTTTCCCAGCGAAAATATCAGTGGAATGATACATGATGCATTTTTTCTGGATTTAGCATTATTTGCTCAAAATAGTTTTCTCCTTTTTGGCATTTCCACACGCTTATAAACTCTTTGTGTTATTACATATATCGGAAGTTCACTGACTTTTTTCTCCCTTTAAATATATGTCATGGAGCGCAGAAATGGCTTCTGATCTGTTGACATAATTTCCCAGATTTTTTTACCATGCTAATAATTTATCGTTAATGAGAATTATCCACAACAGAACAGCTGTGACACAGCTACTTCTGAGAACTCGATGCTGAAAATACTTTAAATTCACTTAGTGGGAATCTACACAGAATCTGTAGATCTAATGTATTTATAAATGACAGGTGTAGCTCCACTTCCTGGCTGATGTCTTACAAAAGTCAATGAAACAAATGAAAAGAACTGGTATTTCCTTGTCAGTCTCAATCAGCAAAGCCCTTTTCTAGTCTGAGAAAATTAAAGCTATGATAGAAACTATCAGATAATGCAGGTTAACAGCTACTGTATTTGAGAGACTCAGGTAGGTAGAGACTTAGCTAACTGAACTAATACCATAGGAAAGAAGACATTTGAACTCCAGCAATAATCTTTATTTCATAAATACATGAGGAATTTAGAATTAGTATCATGCATTTTATTCAAGTGTAGGAAGGACAGAGCAACCATTGCAGAGGTCTCCAACCTGAATGACAGTTTTTCTCTGAAAACAGTCAGTCCAGCCAGCGAATCGGACAAGTAGTAATGGGCAAAATTGGACAATTATTACTAATTCTGCTATGTAGATCAATAGAGGATTTCAGCCTCTAAATTACTTTTCAAAAGTACAAAACAATTGAAAACAAAGGATTCGATTCATAGCATGCTTAAGAGTAGGTAATGGGAAAGCTGTAGAGGTTAGTAAAAGGTTTTTAATGTTTTAGCTGTGCACTAGCTCCCTTACACCATGGCATATGTCTACAGACATGCTCAAAACATGACTATCCAATGAAAAACTAACAGAAAACTTAAATTAGTGTACCAAACACCAATGCTTATCTAATGCTATCAAAGACAGAGTAAGAGAGAAAAATTAAATGAAAATAATTTAAAATATCGCTTTCTGTGTACAGGATGAAGAATAACTTCCCTGTAATTCCCTCCTCCATCAAGAGGTTTTTTACCTCTGCCAAAAGTGCCTGCAACAAATCTCTGCTTCCTTTCAAAGCTTCCTGAAAATCTTATTTGGAGGCCCTCTGGTTTCAAAGGAGTAAAATGATTACTTTGTACTCTGAGGGGAGGCCCAAAAAAGAATACCTGAACTTCGCATCATCTTGCTGCAACACATGCAATCAATGCCTATCATTGCCCCATAAGCTTTATTCAGTTTCATCATGTTGTCTGCTCACTCTGTAATACCCTTAATTCTACAGAGCATTTTTTTCTTTCATGTGGAAAAATAATTATATCATGCAAATATTGTTCTTCTGGTGCTAGGCACTTTATATTTCTGTCAGAATTTCAAGAGAAGGAGTGTAAACATGAGCAACGATTATTGAAAGTATTTCCTTGCTTTAACATGACTTAAATTAGTCAGTTTCAAATGCTTTGAACAAGAAGTCAGACTAACTCGTGTGAGGTGCCTATTTTTGCATAGCCTAGAAAATGTTATTTACTTAAGAATTTCGTGAGGAAAGCAAACTGTAGCTGAAAAAGCCAACGAGTCTGGTTTAAAATATGTTTATTGATTGCCTTTTTGGTTGTGGCAAGAATATTGCACTCTGGATGGCAATGGATTAATAGCATCTGCACAGCATATTCTTTCCTGCAATAAATTCTTATAGATGGGTATTATGGCAATTATGTCCCCAAAAATTACTGGACCAGTGCTCTGTGTAGACATATAGCTTTATGTCAGCCTTTCTGGTACTTCCTATCTTTCTGAAATCTGAGCCAACATGTTATGAGGAATGTCTCGTCTACACAGGGTTGCAGGGCAGTTCTGAAAAAATCGTGTAAAGGAAGTTCTTTCTTTACCTGTTTGTGTCATAGCTCAGAGAGAAATCTTGTGTCATGTGAATGTAGCAGAGTGTTTCACATAAATGAGAAGGTGATGAAAGAAAGAGACACAAGGAAAAAGTGTGAAAGAGTGACACAAAGGTTACAACTGGTCAGACTTAAAGTATGTATCAGGATTTGCATTTTATACATCCCTTGGATTAATTTCCTTTCAGTCTCAGAATTACTCTCTGAACTCAGATCCAAAGGCATTTTATTACAGACATCAGTACTACTTCCACATGAAAACATCAAAATTTCATACAATACTCTTGATAGGCAATTTAGAAATTGAGACATACTGTTCCATATCTTAAACAGGTTTCTAATTAATTACAGTGCTAGACTAGCTGGAATTTCACCATACTATAGAGTAGAATCTAAATGGAACCTCAATTAAACCAATTTTACACCAAATCCATCAACTTCCAGATTTCAAATAAAAGGAGAACTATATGACCAAAAAAAAAAAAAAAGGGACTAAAAAGAATGCTAATGTACAGAATGTAAAATGTGAGGTTGAAATAGCATAAATAATTTTCTGTAATTACTGCCCTATGACAGACTCTTATTGACATCTAAAGACACCAAGTAGTGCTTGTATTACAATGAGAAATACTTCAGGGATGTGATTTCACAGTTGCATCACTTAAGGAGTTGTTTATCCTCATGGACATGAATATGGGATTTGTACCACAGATTTCTATGCTCCCACTCACCCACTTCCAGGTCAAAAATTATCTGTCATATCTCTCCCAGTTGCTCATCATATTCTTGCAGAAGTTCGCCTATGACTTTTATAGCCTTAATTTGCTGCAGACCATTCATATTTAAGATGATTTATACCTATACTACCATTTTAATTTGGATTCAAAGCATGTTTTGAACAGTAGATCATGATGATTTCCACTTGCCAGACTTTGCTTCATATTGCAGGTGATGTGAAAGCACGCAAACTGCACTGGTCCCAGGTAAAACATTTTTAAACTTACAGCCCAATGCTCTGATGTGTAGGAACTTTATTGCACAGCTTTGATGTACAGCACCAGACTAAAGCAAGTTTAAAAGAACCCTTTTCCAATCCTTTAGGCGGATATACACTAGAAAATGCATGGTGTGGGTGCTGGATCTTCAGCATCAGATGTTCCTCTCTAGAGATCTGACTTAAGCTGCGTTTATATGATGAAGCAGTGCAGCCAAGAGAAGCAGATTTGTAGAGGAAAACAATTCAAAACAGAGCAAAGAAACTTCCGATTTATATGATATTTTGGTGGTTGGTTTGACTTTTACTGAAGTAATGCCAGTCTCCCCACTGATTTGAGAGCTGATTCTCTGTGTCTAATGAGCTATAATTAAAAATAGCAAACACTCTCCTCTCCCTCCTCCAAAACATGCCTGTTGCTCATCTGAAAGCTTTCTCTTCTCAATTTGGTAATTATCCCTACTGTATTTCATGATTACTTTTTTCCTCCAAGGACCAGTGCCAAAAATTAGGAGGCTGTATCAGTCCCGTTAACAAGGTATTCACAGACTGCTAAATCTGCTTTGTAATTGCAAAAGGACAGTTGTCTTCACCTGCCTGGCAGCCACACAGAAGATGCATGAGGTGAGCTTAGTGTTGGAGCTCTGCCCAGAGGGATGAGAACTCAAGATCAGAGTCCTGCTATTCCACACAGTATGAACATGAAAAAAAAAAATGCTAGGACTTTTGTCCTGAGCAAGAGCATCTGCTGATTGTGGGGGAGTCAGCCAAACTGACTGTCAGAAAATCAGGTTTTTTTCTCACAGTCTGATAGTTAAATTACTTGTAAACAGCAGTCTACCAACATCTAGAGGAGCCATGTTCTACAATAATTTGTTGACTAATGTTGCTTTCCTAAAGGCTTATTATTTTAATGCATCCTGTATACTTTTTACTTTTTCTACCTGCAAAGAATGAAGGAAATGAACCAGCCTAGGAGGACTAATCTACCATTTATGAAAAGGTGCAATATCCAATCCCAGCATGGTCTGTTTAGGCACTGGTTTGTGCCCTGTGATTCTAGAGCTTAAGTTCAGTCACTCCTGAGGCTGCCCATGCAGTTGTGACTGATGTTTTTTAAGAGAACTTTAACGCTCAAAAAGCCTATTAGAAACAGACTGCTTTCAATCTTCTGTGGTTTTGCCTTTTGTTTTTGGTTTGTTTGTTTATTTTGAAGATCCACAATCATTCTTTGCCACTTCAGGGTTTTATTTGACTGAAAGTTATTCACCAAGGTTTCTTGAGTTTTTTTCAGTTATTCCTTCAGCTAATATACAAGTTGTCTTATTTCCTTATTTTTTTACAACAAAAAAGAATCTACTACTTCTTAAACACATGTTTGTTTCCTAATGATATTAGTAGGAGCTCTCTGTATAAAATAAGAGATTAAATTATTTTACTTGGTAAAAACAAACAAAGCTGGAAAGCAGCTTATTTTCTCCTCTTTTTTTTTTCCCCAAATGAAACAAACAGGGTGGAAAGACGTCCCACCTTCTTCATTACTCAGGTAAAATTTTGCGATGAAAAGCCACCAAAGAAACCTGAAACTATGGTCTTAATTCAGAGAAAGTGCTCTTTGAACCCTATGAAAATTTTAGATGAGGAATGATTTTAGGATATAATAAATGAGACCAAAATGAAGACTAAAAGTTCACAAGTTGAGAAGAAGCCTATGGTCACTTTTAGCCAAACATATTAGTTCACTTGCTACTGAAAATAAAAAAATCAGAGTAGGAGGTTCACGAGGCAGCCTTGTGAATTCACAATGAATGATGGAATAAGACTTTAACAAGAATCAACATGTTGCTGTGGAAATTGAAAATGGAAATAACATCAAGGGGAAAAAAACCCAAACCTAAAACTCAGTCAAGGTGAGAAGGCAGAAGGCATTTC
This sequence comes from Oreocharis arfaki, assembly GCA_013398015.1. Lineage (NCBI taxonomy): Eukaryota > Metazoa > Chordata > Aves > Passeriformes > Paramythiidae > Oreocharis > Oreocharis arfaki. The sequence continues at coordinate 474,916 of VZRR01003451.1, read as the reverse complement.
AACCAAGTGATGTAATGATAAAAAATGAATTAGCAAAAGAAAGTTGTCTCTTTACCACCAGGGATAAAGTCAGTCTAACCGACAAGGTATTCACCCTGTGTGCTCAAGAGTGTTTTCAGATACGTCATGGCTCCTTTCCTGATCTGTCTTTACATGGAAACCAAGTTGCATGGTGGGGTGACTCCTGGCTTGATCTCACTCTGGCACAGAGGTGAGCTACATACACATTGAGCAGTGTGAGCTTAGTGCTATTCCTGAGCCCTCTGGATACACCATTTGCATTTTTGTTTACTTTAGAAGAAGCAATGCTGAGCTAAGTGCTTGTCATAAATGATAAGAGAAATTAAAATGATGCCTTAAAACTGTGTCAGGTACAGTAAAAACAATTTTAAAATAATTTCTTCCAAGGAAGTACAGGAAAAGGACATAAAAATTAAGGCAGACAGGCACTGTGAAATGTATATTGGGAAAGACTGAAAAACAGAAAAAAAGGATACTTGAAATATGTGAGCACTTCCAAGCTGCTTGTTTAAGATGACTGACACTCTAGCAGTGCCAAAAGAGTTAAGCTGTGAAATTGTACTATTTCCATTTTATATATTTTAATTCCTGATAAAGTAAGATTATACAGGACTGTGGGAAGGGAAGGGAAGGGAAGGGAAGGGAAGGGAAGGGAAGTTCCGGGAAGGGAAGTTC
>VZRR01003451.1:446020-474101 GCA_013398015.1 Oreocharis arfaki | reverse complement strand
TTGAACATGATTTTTTTTTTTTTCTGACAGAGTAACTGATACCCTTATTTGATAAGCTACGAAAGTCCATAAGAAACTGTCTGGAGGAACATGAAGTGAAGTTTATAGTGCTGGCTGTACTACATTTGGATTCTGAAAAAACATTAAGCTCTATTTACTACTAGGTTTTATAAAATTCAGATTACTTTGATTTGGAAGGTAGTTATCACTTGGTATGGCAATCTGGATGACTGTATACACAGGGTATTGATAAAAAGCGTGACAGTCAATGGGAAAGAGAAACTTAGATTACCACAGGAATCTGTATGACAAAAGGCCTTGTTTTACTTCATTCAGAACCCCAGAAAGGCAATAAACAAAGCTAAGAATTTTCATAAGCTATGTTGAATTGGAACATTCAAACAGACATTGTTTGTTAGCAACAGAGAAGTAATAGCAGAGGAAATCTAGAAAAATTAGATTTGAGAACAGAAAGTAATCAAATTGGATTCAATTAAAAAAAAAAAAAAAAAAAGATAGCACAGTTAGTACAATACTCCTAAATTACCTAACTCTAAGAAAAAGACCTAAAACTGTTCTTTCAATAAGAGAGTAAGTTATGATGAGAGCAAACTAGATATGAAGACGCTGTTTGATAGAATACAAAAAAAAGGAGCACTGCAAATATGGCCTCTTTGTGCATGTCTATCGCATCAGGAAGCCAGGAGGCAACATCCTTATAAAATAACCAATTCAGAGCTCACTGAAGCAAATGGAAGGGCTCCAGCCTCCTCAATAGGCTTGGATCAGGCCCTAGGCATGTCTGTGTGAAGTCACTTGGAACATTTTATTCCCTTTTTGGGCACAACCATTACCACAAAGACACTGAGAAACTAAAGGAAGGCCAGAAAACTCTACTACCACAAGCACAGAGACTGGAAAGAGTGAATTCAGGGTGGAATGATTTAAATGAGCACACAGGAAGCTTGGATTTGTACCACTGAATATTGTCTTGTTATGCATTAGTACTTTATTTTCCTTAAGGAAAAGTTTATCCTTTCCAGTAAATGAGCAGTAAAACACCTTGATAAATAAGTTTTTTAGATCCCTCCAATTTTAGGGTTTTTTTACTGTTTAATTGACAACAATCAAGTGTATTTTTATAAATATGGTTTTAATTTATGTCAAATTTACTAAAGACAGAAAGGAGAACTGATTCTTTCTAGTTACTATGTCTAAGATTTTCTAAACAATACAATTAATTTCCCCTAGTTATTAATCATAGCCTAGAAGAAGAAAAAAATGTTTTCCTGCTTTTTAAAAATTGCAATCAGTTTTACAGTTTTGAAAGAAGTAGATAATGAAGTGAACCTGTTAGAAAAATGGAAATTAAGGAAATATTTTCTCTGAATCTATAGACAGGGTTGCCACCTGAAGGTGGTTTACCTTTGCAACAAACTCTGGCTTTAGGTACATGTCTACTGGCTTTCAGCGAGTTCAAAATGCTTTCTGTCTGTCTTCTGAACTTCTACAGTAGAGAAATACTGTACTTTTAAAATTATAAATTACCTTCAATTAGAAAAACTGGAGGTTTTAAGAACCTTTCCTCAGAGAGAATCAAAAAATATGCTGAGTTGAAAAGACTCCATAGGGATCACTGAGTCCCACTCCTGGCCCTGCACTGGACACCCCAAGAGTCACACCCTGCTCCTGAGAGCATTGCTCGAACACTTCTTGGGCTCTGTCAGGCCTGGTGCTGTGACCACTGCCCTGGGGAGCCTGTTCCAGTGCCCAACCACCCTCTGGGTGAAGAACCTTCTTCTGATATCCAACTTAAACCTTCCCCGACACAGCTTCATGCGCTTTCCTTGGGTGTCACAAGGATGGTGAGGGCTCTGGAGGGGAAGCCATATGAGGAGTGGCTGAGGTCACTTGGTCTGATCAACCTGGAAAAGAGGAGACTGAGGGAAGACCTCATCTTGGTCTTCAGCATCCTCATGAGGGGAAGCAGAAGGGCAGGTACTGATCTCTTCACTCTTGTGACCAAGGACAGAACTCGAGGAAACTGCATGAAGCTGAGTGGGGGGAGGTTTAGGTTGGACACCAGGAAAAGGTTCTCCACCCAGAGGGTAAGTGAGCACTGGAACAGGTTACCCAGGGAAGTGGTCACGGCATTAAGCCTGTCTCTGTTCAAGAAGAGTTTGGACAATGGGCACAGGCACATGGTGTGATTCTTGGTGTCCTGTGCAGGGCCAGGAGTTGGAATCGATGATCTTGATGAGTTCCTTCTAACACAGTGTATTCAATGATTCTATGATTCTGTGATGAAGGAGAGTACGAAAGAATTAATGCAATGATAGATCACCTCACAGCTACTGCTGCTCTGCCACCTGTTCTCAAGCAGTCATGCCAGAAGGCCTTTCAAAGGGAGCCTCTGCACCATTTAAAAATACACACCCACTCCAGGAAAGCTTTCTTCAGCATGGTCTGCATAGAGACCTGCTTACAAACCATAACAATCTTGCTGGTATTTCATATGACAATAATGACAAACTTCTGATCCAGCCACAGCACTTCTTTTAGACATTGTTCTGGATTTTTAAGTTCAAGATGCTAAATGTCCCTTTTATGTCTATGATCAGCTTATCATGAGTGTGCAAAATTTACTCAAAAGCTAAGGACCTGAGCCAGCCTCAGTGAACCAGTTTGGCATCTGATGAACTCCAAAAGAGAGATTAAAAGCTTTTGGTTTTAATGGCCACTGCCCTACTGTCTTTAGAAGTACTGCATGAAATTATATTTCACTACGTCTTGAGCAGCCCTTTATTGCCATGAGAAACATCGTGCAAGGTGACAGAGAATAAAGAGATGGTCTTATGATCTACCTTTTATACTGCTCTTGTTGAAAATATTAAATTTAAGTGTCAGTTGTTATATAAGCAGCATTTTATCTCATGTTGGACTTTTGAGAAGCTGGTTTCATCTTGGCCTCCAGGATTTCTTGTCAGAAGGGCATGTAGCCACATAGGCTGTAGTCTTTTCCAAAATTACTCAACATTTGGATCTTTGTGTTTCAGAGTATTAACGAGATTACAGGTCATAATCTGTAAAAGCTCCCCTGCCACTGCTCTGCTTGACTCCATTCCAGATGAAATCTCTTCAAATAAATCCTGGATCACAACGATACTGCTTTGTGTGTTTACAGCCAAAAAGATGAGAGCAGAAAGGAGGGGAGGAAAGGAAAAAATATGGTATGTATATATAAAAAGGCATTTCCTTCAAGGGTAAAGACCTAAATTAATGAAGTTCTTCATTTATCATCTCTGGAATTTTAAAGTATCCATTCTTGTAAGAGAGGCCAATTACAATATTTTGGCTAAAGTAATTCATCTAGTGATCTCTCTTCCATTTGAAACTTTTTAATTCCTTATGTCCTTCTCTGTGGATTCACAATGTGAACATACCTAGGCAGGCATCTGTTAGTTATGGCAATTTAGAGCAATTACTTAATTAACTATGATATATGGTTTTATTCTGCAATGGAGGTATTAGACCTGTTTTCTTTTAAGATGAGAAAAGAAAGGCTAGGTGCAGACAATACACATGAAAGGAATTAATTTAATTTGTTGCATTGCATTAGGCCATTTACTGTTTACTATTCAAGGCAGTTAGGGATCCAACTACCTGTTCTAAATCCTTCACGAAATGAATTCTTGTTCAACTTCTTCTGTTCATGGCAGAGACATTACGAGTGCACAAAACAGGGAAGGCTACACTTGCAGTCAAGGATGTAATTCAAGTAAAAGGTATTTGTAGACTTTTCTGTAGTATGACTCCCCACACTGTGACTGCTCCATATAGATTCATCTCTGTGAGAAGGTAAAATTTAACATTACTCGTCCCTTTACAAGAAGGACAAATTTCTACAGTGAAGAAGGATGGAGTAAACGGCTTCTTCAGGATTACTCGAGAGTTCTGTGGAACAAAGATGATCTAAGAGCTCTTCATCTTAAGCACCACCTCAGTGTATCTAAAATCTAGACATTACCATTCCAAGAAATGGAAAAAAATCAGCTGTCAGTTTTATCTAGACTCCTATAGGTAAAAGCAAGGGTTTAACACTAAATCCACTGCAATGTTTGTAAATAATAGAGGTGTTGGTCTCACCCTCAGAAACTATGTTTCACCCTCACTGATTTTTCTTCAGTGGCTTTTATAAGCTGAAGCCACTTTGGAAAACAAGACTCAAGAGCCTAAGTCCCCAGTGACCTTGAAAAAATCTGCTCTGTACAAGACAAAGAGACTGAGTTGCAGCTGAAAAACCTTTTGGTTACTTGTTAAAGGAAAAATAATTTGCTTAGATGTCATGCTAACACAAAAAAAGTCTAAATTTCATAATCCAGCAATACCTCCACTGTGAGGGAGTTCCTAACCAAATGTTACACCAGGAAGAACTCAACATTAAGTCCAATAGTACATCAAGTATTTTATAGCATATCTTAGCAAGGTCAAAAGCATCAGATCTGGGTTTGGTTACTTTGCTATGTCCAGGGTGTTAGAGATGTTAGAAAAGAAAGGTAAGTTTTTTTAGGTTTGTTGGTTTTGGCTGGGTTTTGGTTATTTGGGGTTTGGATGGGGGGAGGGTTTCCCCCCACAGTTACTTGTTTTCCAGGGGAAAAGGCTCCATAGGAGCCATGCAGGGCAAGGAACAGCTGTTTTCAAACTGGATCTCAGCTCTAGTCTTTTACATTTAACAGAAATTTTACTTATTCTCTTCATGGTCTAATGAGAGTTCATTATAAAAATTATTGGGTTTAGCTACTGAATACGTAGTTATGCCGTGTTAAACCTAAACTGTCTTATAGTTTAGGGCACCTTCAGCTCCTTTCAGGAAACAAGTCCTGGGTGTCAGGATAACCAACTTTGGCAAGGCACCACAATTTAGAGAAAAACATTGACTGCTGGCATTGTATACCAGGAAAAGTACTACTCTACATGATGCCTCTGATACAGTTTCCTCAGGATCCGTTTTTGACTACCCAGCTGAATGGTACCCAACTGTCTCAGAACAGCAAGCCTTACTCCCAAATGATAAAGGTGGTAGTAGTAGCAGCAGTACTACTAGTAGTAATACCCCAGACTGCTCACTGTTTACCAGAAAAACGCATACGATGCTTCGTATACTAAAATCAGTTTTTACACTATCTTGTTGACAGTTTTTCAGACTTCGAGTACTAAGAAAGTCTTGTATGTGAGATGCCATTACTGACACTGCTAATGGGCTGATGTTTCTTCCATTGTCTTGTAAGGAACACTGCAGACTTAACATAACTCCCTTTAGTCTGAGAAAGACTAAAGCCCCAAGAAAATAATTGGAGTATACATGAAGGAGGGTACCTAAAATGTCATTGATATTCTAACATGAATTCTCTTTGAATGGGTCTAGCTGGAGGAAAAAAAGAAAAAATAAGATATTTGTCTGAGGTGGAAATCAGAATGACAGTGACCATTGTTTCTAATAGACAATCACCCGAGGAAACTCAAAAGAAAAAGCACAGCAAATTAGATAACCTGAAATCCAGAGACTTGAGAAGAATATTCCATTTCTTGGAGCTGGCAGGAGCCATGGAGGGCCACCCACAAGGGTTCGGCTGCTTACCTTGTTAAACATTGCCTGGTTTCACCTGACATGATCTGTAAGCCTGTAAAGCAGTCACACTTCAAGTGCCTTTCATGTGCACTTCAAATCCTTTTTCTTTTGAGATATTCTTCACTAACAGGATTTCCCACTTTAGAAGGGAGGTCTCTTTCAAAAGATGACAAAACCTCTCAAAAACAGAGCAAAAATGAACAAAATAAATACAGGTAAAAACAAAACTGGTTTGGCACATCCCTAAAAGATAATGTTAAGTACAAAGAGCTTTACTTTCAGCTTTATTGAACAGCTTTATTACCTTACATGATTTCTCACTTCAATATTGCTTAAAAGCTTGTTTCTCCTGTAATATATACTTTCACAACAAATTACATGACAGACTAAATGTGTTTGAAAGTGTCCTTGCATCCTTACCATTTGCATTTTGAACTGCCCATGTGGGTTGTACACATATCACAAGGATTGTTGCCAAGGCATCCAGCTACAACACAAAATGTTTTCAAGTTCAAAGCTTGTATCGTTGTTCACCACATTCTTATGTTTTACCCTCACTTCTTTTACATCTCTAGACGTTTCCCTTGCATCAACAAAATCCTGGACACTTGCTCACTTTTAAAATGTGCAAGCCATAAATAAAAAAGAAGAAAAAAACCAAAAAGGCCGACACATAAAAGGTGCAAGCTTTTTACAGCTGCTATATTCAGGTATTTTTAATAAATAAAAAAGAAGGGATCAATATAAAGACTTTCTTTCAAAAAGAAAGTTCAATTAACCCATCCCTAGAGATATTATTGCTCTGTTAGTAACTTTGTCTCCCACCCCAAAGCATATCTGCAGAACCTGCTGCTAGGAGGTTTCCACACAGGCCTGGGGCTTCAGTGAGAAATCTCCAGTTGCAAGACCAGAGCCTTTGTACTGGCAGTCAGTGACAGAAAATATATATATATTTTAAAATATAGGTCAAGTTACCTGAGTATGCTCTACTTGCATATAGTATCAGTGGTCATCTTTCTTTTGTATGTTTCCTGGTATTAAATTATTCCCTTTCTTAGTAAAGCTTTTTAAAAATAAATAAATATATAAATAAAACATGATAGAGCTGCTTTTCCCCTCTCAACAGTCAGGTTTTCTCTCTTGAGTGCTAAGTGGGGAGGGGGAGTACAAATCTTGCTTTGAATTTCTTGATTGCATTTTCGTGTATGTTGCCGAAGCTTTTCTTTTCTTTATACATGGACAGTCACAACAGACACTTGGAATAAATTCTACTTGGAAAATACTTTTTAGATGCCCTGAAAGTATCTAAAGATAAAGCTTATGATTGAGTGGAATATAAGAGAAGACAAACATCTCTATGGTGTCTAGAAATTCTCTGGGTTTTCTGATGCTCCTTATTTATTCAGCAATAAGCACAGGACTTCATTGTGCCTCATAACCTATGGCATCTGTGATGATTTACGAAAGTTAAGGATTACGTCTGCATACTCGCCATTCTCTTGTGCTGAACACCTTTTTCCTTTGTGTTTCTACTCATTAAATTTCGAGAAGCAAATACCTCACAGGCATTTGTAATAACAACAGACTTGAACTCACACAGCCTGAAAGATCATGTTGGGATACCTGTTTCTTACTGAGTATATTGTATCTCACTTGAAATGGTGACATGGTACAAATACAAATCAATTAAAAAAGATACACATCAGTCTGTGTTGTGCTCTAAAAACAGATTACCGTGGTGATTCGGGGCATGTACTCACAGGACAAGCACTGCCACTGAATACAGCATGTTATGATTAGACTTTAGTACTCAATCCCATTCAGATTCTGTCTTGAACTTTAAGAAATCCAATCTGTCCTCTTAATTTGGGATAAATTATTTGTATCACAGAAAGGGAGAATTTTTGTCTCTCTAAAATTAATAAATCAAGGTTTAACATAAGGATATGGCAGAAGGAAAGAGTTTTCCCCTGGATGAAAGTCTACATTTCAGGATGACAGCCTTCAACTGCTGTGTTTGTATTGAGTTTGAAATTTTGCTTGCATTTAACTCAATGTAAACTTCATATGTGTTTATCTAAAACGAAAATAGGTTCTTCTAGAGCCGCTCCAAACACAAGGAAATAGTGCTGAGTATGTGTTGCCATAACCTTGCCCTTTTTATTTTTCAGTGAGGTGGAAAGCTTTGGAAAAAGTTCTGTGAAGCACATGTTCAATTATTTCAGTTTATGTGTAATTTTAATGAATGTGTCAAGTTACGTATGAGCTCAAGTTATCATGATGAATCAGAGCCTAGGAATGTTGGAAATACAAGGTTCCCTGAAATTCTGGAACTGACAATTTCAATTACACAGGAAAAGGAAAGGAAAAATGCTGACAAATAGGTCAAAACAACTCCAACAGAGGCTCTTCAGTAAGCGCAGGAAAAGGGAAGGTTGATGAGGAAGAGTGTATCCAAAAACTGTAAAATACCTGTAAAAGCGTGCTCTTGGCAGAACAAAAATAGTTGGTGGCAGAAGAGAAATACAGAAATTAATGGACCAAAGCTATGCATATTATGGGAGAGACTTACAGAAGAAGCTGCAAAACCGCACTTCCTTTCCCTCCTGTTCTCCACTTTCTGCCCTTCCTCCCCTCTTCCTCATCCAGTGTTTACAAATATGTCTTTGAAAACAAAATCTTGATCCTGTAAAGTGAAATAGAGCTATGGTATCAATTTCAAATGAAGTCTCCTGACTCCAACACACCACTTGCCTGTCCAGGAGGAAGATGATTTGACCATGATCAGAAACTTAGGGCACAACTCAGTGCCCAAACATAGATGGGCTGCTGTCACTTTTGCTACCCAGGGATATCCCAGCTGGGCTGTCGGTCCCCCTCCTGGAGCCCATTGGTCTCCTTCACGATCTGCCAGATCTGTGTCACTGGCTTAGGTACCCAAGCATGACTCAGGGGCCTAAAATACCATGATAAGGAACCCAAACTGCCCCCTAAATTCACTCATCGTGTTTTTATCCAGAATATTTGTGCTATTGAAAACCATAGTTTCAACGAACAGCCAAAAGCTGTATGTAATGAATAATCATGCATCTGTGCTAAAAGGTCAACAGTAGGAAAATGTACAGCTAAAACAGTAATTTTTTTTACCATGTCTATATAGTAAAATTTAGCAGATCTACATACACTGGTCTATTTAGTATAACTTAAGGCTGCTTCAATGAATATTATACATGGTCCTTATGTCCAATATCTCAAATTTCAACTAAGAGAAAAGAAATTGCAAGTGGAGGATGTCACTTTACTAAATAGAAGAAGATACTCAGAGCTGAGGACAACCACTGAAACTTTCAAGTTACCAGATTGTTTGGGTCAATGTTGAGTGTTAAACTAGGTTGTACAGACAGAGAGCTGTAATGCAGACACTACTGTGTTATTAAATTTCTGGGAAGTAATAAACTGGCAGTGGAAGTGTAAAGGAAAAAAAGCAGTAATGTGGAATGGCCCCTTATTCAGGAAACTTTGAAAATGTGCAGCCATAATGGCTGTGGTGAAGTTCCCTTAAATGAGGACTTGGTATGCTGTGGAATAAAGTAAAAATAGGAGATTGTGGCATTCCAAGTCATACTGAATAAATGCATGCATTGGGCCAAATTGTGATCTTACTCATGAGGGAACATTTTTTTCCCCTTTTCAATAAAAAAAGGGAGCTGAGAACACTTTAAGATACAGGGCACAAATGTGTAATTATTCTTGGCTAACATGGTAGCTGTTGATCATCTAATGAAACCATAATTACCATATAATGGCAGGGTATTTATATGACAGATTACTACATTATTACAGGGTAAGTGTGTGATTATTTCTGTCCTCAAAATCAGAATAAAAACACATGGAAGAGGAAAAATAAGTTGAAAAAGGAGAGAAAAAAGATCTGAATTTCCCAGTGCCACTCCCATATTGTTACTCTCTCTGCACCTCAATCACACAGTAATGGCAGTGGCCACCGGCATTCACGATGAAGCCAAATCTCCTCAGGAAACTCATGGCATAGCACAACAGATCATAAGGCTCTCTGCCAAATGGCTACAGCTCTAGGCTTCATTGTACTCACAGTTCAACTGATTCAAAAGCAGTTTGGTTGCTGGTCTCTTGTCCTCAGAAGACACTATACTCCTGCTTGTTTGGAGGGATTGTATGCATGATGGATGTAAAAAATTGCACTGGGAGGTCCTTAACTCCCACTTCTGCGCCTTTAGGAGAGAACAGTGAACGGATGTGGGTTTCAAAGTAATGCCAGTTTTGTCCTGGGCGGATAAGTTAAATTTGTCAGAGCTGGGAACTGTTTGCTATGGTTTGATTTCAGTCAACACTGCTGGTGTTCACTGGCAGAATTTTGACCATTTAGTAAGGATTGATTTAAATTGTGGGAAAATACTTAAATGATTCAATTTATGGGGAAAAATGCGATGACAAGTTTTGAATTTACAAAGTTACAGAGAGAGTTTTATAAGCTGAATACAGTCCATCTCAAGCTTTATGAACAGGATGGCAACTTTGCCTGTTGCCATCAGAGGAGGCAGGGAGGCAAAATTAGATTGTAAACCCAGATGATTCATTGATTCCCCAAGCCCTACATATGTGTTAAAAGAGCTATGCAATCATCTGCTCCACCTGAATTTGCCTCTGCATCTTCAGAGTGCCACTTCAGCTGTGTGGGAGAAGGTTGACTGCACTCCCTGTTTCCAAAAAGCACTTGCTGAGCCAGTATTCTAAGATACAAGTTATTGTAAATGCAAGACTTTGGCCCTGAATAATAACTTCTGAATTTGGCGGGATTCTTAAACCTGAGTTTCCTAGATTTTTATCCAAGAAGCAGATTACTGTAGCTATTTTCAGTCTTTAGTAATTTATTTCCTTTTTTTCCCTTGAAGTTCTTTGCAGTGAGAGAAAATGTACTTGAGTAAAAGCCACATGCTGTTATGTTTGCTCAGGATTTATCCTGTAGGTCTGTAAAAGAAATACAGGTTGGAAGAGAAAAGAATTTAGAGGCACTAAGAAATCAGTCTGTGTATATTTATTTAGAAGTTAGCTGTAATTACAGTACTTTTCTAAATAGCTTTCTTAATAAACTGGTTATTACTCCAAATGGTCAATGATTGCTCATAACTCACTGCTGCTAAGTTATTTCTCCCTGCACAGAAAAAACCCCACTCCAGTCCTTAAAAGAATAGTTCATGCAAGATGCTGGTGGGACATCACTTATGTTAGACCCTAACCCAGCCCTCCCTGAAGCCAAATGGAGCCCCAGCACACTCCCAAAAAGCACCAGCATTAATTCATAAAAGGCAACAGGTAGGCAGATGATGCATATTGCCTGGGGAAGTAAGGACTTTTTAAACCTATTTCACACCTATTCGGTGTTGTGTCTTTTGTGAACCACGCCTCACATTTACTCTAGATGAAAATCATTGAATGAAAGAAGTTTTATGTATTGAACACTCTGCTTCTGGTATCTCTTTATTACAGGCTGCTTCAGCCTCACTACGTTTTTAGAATTATAAATCAAATACTTTTAAAGTAGCACCTATAGATCACATGGAAAATAAAGTCAGTATTAGGAAGGTCTAAATTCAGAAGATTGAAGTGTTAACACTTTTGCCTATCTGGTGTTGTTTAAAAATTTTATTCTTATAAAGATAAATGTAGCTAGAAACTGAGTTATTTCAATGTTTTTCAGGTTAATTGTATTTAAAAAATCTTGTCAGCAGGTGCTGGTTTCAGTGAACATCAAACACTAAGACATTCAGCAGTAGAATATGAATAATCCTATGCTGCTTCTTTTGGGAGTAGTGATGTTTCGATTATTAACATTTCCATTAGAAAAAAAACATACGATTTTGATCAAATATAATTTTTCTAAAAGTCTTGATCACTCAACAGGACATGAGGAAATATTTGCCCTCTCACCAACCCACCTTACACCTAGTATTAAGCGTTTAAAAAATCTTCCAGCAATTAAATCATGTTACTCTGGAAATCCTTTATAGCCATTTTAATGTTATCAAGGACCCAATCCCTTCTGGTACAATAAAATTTCACTGACTTTAACCTAACACAGTGGAACTTCAAGGAAGTCTCATGAGGACGAGCGTTAAAATACAGTTGAAATAAAATTGTGAATACTTCTTATGTACTGTTTTTCAGCTATTGTTATCTGTACTTCTTCTCTCTCATCCATTTCTAAGCAAAGGTCATATATTAGTCACTTTATTATCAGATTCTCCTGGAAAAAAAATCAGAGGCTCAAGAAATTTTCTCCCAAGCTAAAATAAGTCAACTTCCAGGGTTTCAAATCCTGGCAAGCTAACTTCTCCAAGGTCTCGTAAAAATTCTGGGCTGTTATCTCCATATGCCTGATAGATTTTTTTTTTTGTGATTGTAATTAAAACCGTCTGTCCTTTCTCTGTGACTTCAGGAGAATGGCAATGAATCACAAGAGCTCTAAAACAGATAGAAGGATAGAGGCTGAGGTTAGCAGCTCAGAATCACTTAATCTGCTGTATTTCGTCCATAGAAATATAGATCCAAAGCACTGCCTCCTAATTCAAGCAACTTCAGAACAAGTCACCACAGCAGAAGATTGTATCACAGCCATCATCGGGAGACAGACGTAGTCCTGGGTTTGGATTGAAGCATAAAGAGATGTAAAATTAAATAATTGATATGGAACATCACTATCTCTTAACACTAAGTTTTACTCTTCTTGCATAATCTATTAGAACTTTCCAGGAATGCTTTCAACAACCTCTCAGTAATACATATTTTTTAAAATAAGAATGTGTGAAAAGTGAAATAAATTCATGAGGCACAAAAATGACACTGAAACCAGTACTACAGTGTTATTAAGTCAAGAAATACTTAACCTTCAAAACATAATTTAGAAAATTAATTCACTATGAAGTTTTCATATTCTGTAGTATTTGAGACTGCTCTTTCTTTCTTATGCCTTGCTATCCATTCTCCAAATTTAATTGTTTTCTTGCCTTTTTTGAGCAATTTTCAGTTTTAAGACTTTTCTGTATTTAGAAGAAGGCTGCTCACTAGGTGGGTCACTTCCCTCTCTCCTGGAGGCATTGTCTCTTTCCCTTTTAAAATGAGAATGAATTTCAGCAACAGATCCGATCTCAGAACAGGAGATCTGGAAGATATAATCTTAATGGAAGTCTTAATAAGCTAATTACATTCCTGAGGATCTTGTACATTGGTAACCTGTTGCTCAGGGAAGCAAAAATGAATGTTTGACATGGTCCTTCGAAGTTCAGGTCCTCCCTGATGAGTCAATTTCTTAAGCAAAACTAAGCAAGCATTTGTGTACTCTGCTCCCGCCATTCTCAGACTATATATAATCACCAGCTTTGGCTCCCAAATTCAGGGGAAAAAGCTGAATGTCATGTGAGAATGACAGCATATGACAGTCTGAAGCATCAATATGCTGACTGCCTACTGAGACTTGATGACCTTGGCACTCACTGAAGTTCAGAAAACCAAGTATCTCTGAAGGTCTAAATCCTAGGTAGTATCACTTTTTATTTTCTAAAAGAGTTGGGTACATAAAAAAACTTGAGGACCTGGATCTAAGCACTCCATGAGGTAAAGCTTTTTAAGTAGAATAAGGTTTGCTGATCAGAGACTGGTTTTCTATCAAACGGTGTGTAGTGCTGCCCTAATAAAACAAAACATACAACTGCCATGAAACAAATACTCTTAAAGGAACAAATGCATTCCTGGTATAATTCTTTTGAAATCAGCAAAAGAGATGAAATTAGAATCAACCTTCTTAGGGAAAAATCTTTTATTTTTAACAAATAATATTTGTACAGCATATAGTAATTTTAAAAGTCTCCTTTAGCAAATTTATTTTGATTTCATGAAAACATGTACAACTATTAATATAAGCAGGCTTATCAGTCCAATTTCCTACTGCATGTTCTTTTTTGTTAGTTTTCTTTATTTTCTTTTTAGTTTTCTGCTTTATCATTCAGAAGGTTTGCACTGTATTCCTGTACATATTTGGTTTGGTGCCCAGAAATGTATTATTTTAACAGGGCTATTCATTAAAAGTTATTACTTTACAGGGGTTCTACCACGCATACATGATTATACATATGCCCTTCTACGATGAACACTGTGATAAAGTTACCATAAAAGATTTTTCTTTTTAGGGTTTATCGTCTCTGCAATTTCAAGTCAGATTGGTTTGACTAATCCTGGCATCTAACTCTCTAATTTCAATTATTTTTTCAAAAGGTACTAAACTGGCAAAACATATTTTTCATTCTTTTTTCAGTAACATTAATCCTTCAGAAACTATTGGGACTCTGACTTGTCCTCCCTTTATGTTCTCAAAGGAAGAAGCAAGCACAGCTGTAACACACAAAACTTGCCTTGGCCAAAACCAGTAAGCTAGTTTTCAGTGACCTGCCCAGGGCTGACTGTGATGCTTTCTCAAAATCGTTTTTGATTACCACATATTTCAGTAACTCCATGTCACTCCATGAAGAGAGTTTTTTTAAGAATATCTCCAGATATACAATATAGGTTGAGGAGTTTTATTTCTTTTTTAAGACTTCGATAAAGTTTTAAATGACCAATTTTATGATGACAAAAATCTAAGAGAATGTTTAATATAAAAAGGTAAAAGGAATGATATTTCTTTGCAACTACCTGTTTCTGTGAATCTGCATCACAAGGCCAAGCAAGAGCAGATAAAAATTCTTCACAATCTTTGCAGAGAGCTGGCATTGAAGGTTTGACTATCTGTGTGAGCAGTGTAGCAGAGCATTTTACCAGTGTAGTTGGTCAGGAGCCAACACTTCCAAGCGGACCTGAAAAGCATGTTATATGCTGGTGTTACTTTCAAGTTACAAAAATGTCTTCAGTACTGCGATAATCTGATTTGCTTCCAGCAGCTAAGGCAGAATGAAAGAGATCACCTATTACACTTGAAGGAGACAGAACATTAGCATTTTGCTGCTTCATTCTCATCATTGCCCACCTGGAGAATGGGAGGATAGATTTGAGACCTAATCTACAAGCTAACTTAGACATTTAAAGTCCTATATTGCACGTATTTTGTTTGTCTTTTGTTACCCTATGCACATCTAAGTTGGCTCATGTCCTTTGTCCCAGCATTGGTGGGACATTAAGCGATAATTTGACTCCAGGGGTTCCACAGTTACAGAATTATTCTGAACTGCAAAGACGTTCATGAATATAAAGAATTAAGCATCCAGTGAAACCTGGAATTGCTGTACTTATATCAAAAGAGTTTATATTATAATATTTAATTGATGAGAAATAGATATAGAGCATAGAGAATCTTTTAGAATTGTGGAGGAAAAAAACCCCCAGAACTGAGAACTACACATCAGTTATACAGTAGGTAATAACTTTGAACTATATACTTGCCTTCACATATCTAATTCATGCTTTTGTGTAATATTTTCCCATTGACACAGTTTTCTACTGTAATGTGATTATACAGTGGTGTTTGTGGAATGACAGAATCCATGAAATGGTAAAGCAAAGGATGTCTCTCACTTTGGACTCATACAAGACACAGAAGGATCTAGTTGTGCATCTTCTGGTTTTACGTAATTTCTTCCGAACATTTTAGAAGAGTGATTAAGTTGAAAAAAAAGTTGAAGATTACTTTTCCTGATAAGTAGCTAAATTTATTCTCCATTAATCACATGTTGCAAACCCTCTAAATGTTCACTAAAGTGGAGGTAGTCTGGCTCTCATTCTTTAGTTTTCACAAAGAGAGGCAGTGAATGTGTTTTTTACAATCGCCACCCTCTGCATGAGACTCTTTCAGCCTGATTCTCATGACTGTCTAGCAAAATCAAGAGCTTGAGGGACTGCTCAAAGAGTATGGGATATGGGATATACTGCCTAACGATTCTCTCTGCAAAGCGTGCTGGAGTACTATGTGATCTGTGCTGTTAAGTGGTACTGTGCAATTAACCTAAAAGCCTAGCTGCACTAGTTACCTCACCATCGTCTGACACTACCCTGGTGGGTTTTTTTAACATACTGTGTGAAAGTGATAGTACACAAATCTTGTACTTAACAAAGCTGGGGTTTTTTCTCCACAAGATGAGGCTACATTGAATATAATTCTACTGTGTGGGGTTAACTCTCTGTGGCCTGTTACTTTTGACTTCAATGACTTGACATAACAAATGAATCTCCACAACTCCAATGAGACACTCCTGATAATATTGGCCCATTGACTTCAATGAAACACTATTAAAAATTATTCTCAATTCACTTTAAGAGTAATTTTTAACAGCATCAGGCCACTGATTCCACTATTCTTCTTTCAAGACTGAATGTTCAAACACCTCATATAGACAAAAGCAAACCTTAACATACATCAGTGAAAACTTGTTTCTTGTTATTATAGTTTGCTGACTTCCCGATAAGCAGTACCGAATATAACCTCACAGGAAAGCAAGAAGCATCCTCCAGACTTTTTTCCTAATACTGTTATATAAACTGTTTTGGGGGGAGCGAAGGGAAAATATGAAAATCCCAGAATGGCATACTAAAACCAAATGGATTAGCACTCCTCCTTAACCTCTATGTAAGTCATATGAAAGGTCCAATACAATGTAAGTATGTATTTTAAGAATGCTTTCTGGGGTTTTTTTGAAGATGATTTTTTTTTTGTGTGGAGTTGTTTTTTGTTTTTGTTTTTGTTTCATTTTGCATTTTTGTCTGGGATTTTTGTGGATTTTTCTTGGTTGATTGGTTGGTTGGTTGGTTTGTTCTGTTTGGTTTATTTTTTAAAAAACTGCAGAATTCTTCCATGAAATTAAACTGACAATGGAGATAATTGAGGGATGAAGAGTTTCTTTGCTTTTGCTTCCTTGCTTGAAACAGACTACATCTCAATTACTCAGATTCATGACTGAATGAGGTGTACTGAACATCTAACCACTACGCTGTACTAGAATGCTTTTCTCATTCTTGTTTTTTCAGAGGAAAAGTATTACTGAACCTTTTTTTCCCACCCATACAGATCTGAGGTTTGTTCTCTGCTCAAGACACACCTTCTGATATTTATGTATTACAATTTGCTTTGTTTGAGCTCTTCAGAGTTTGTCATTCATTAGGATTTTTTTGTTCTAACCCCTGATTTAACGTGAAATCTATCCCTCTACATGCAAGACAATTCTGCCATTTTCCTTCAGAAGCCAGACAATTTATAGATGAGCTCAGACCAAATAAATCAGGCAAGATATATTTATAGGTGTAATATACCATATATATTAATATATATTTTTAATCAACATCATGCTGTCACTCTGCAGAAATAATTAGCTGTTAGGAAGGCACACACTGCTGCTACCCAAAGCAGGCACTGCTGCTGGTATCCAGGCTAGGACACCACAACAGCCAGTGGTCAGTCAGCTACTGCCTACGGCTTGTGTCCATTAGCGATGATGTAAGTCTTCTTTGTTTCCCTGCATTAATTCACTCGAATGACTGTGTAACTACAGTCATCTTTGGAATGAGCAATTTCTCCACAAGAGAACATTTAGAGTAATTCTGCACAAAGAAATAGAGATTCAAACACGCATTAACTTCAGTACTTGGTGGTGGGAAACAGCATTGACTCATCTTTGGCTCCCCAGTCCCTCTTCTCACAGCATGAAGTCTCATGAAATCCTCAGTTTTACTCTACAAACAAGGACGGTATCTTGGACAATGGTCTCCATTTCGGGTTGACTAGAATTCTGAATATTTGTGCATGAAAACCTGCGGTCTAACATTCCAGGTTAGGTGAGTCAAATTCTAGTGCCTACCTATGATAAAGGATTCAACCCTGGAATTCTTTTCAAAGGTTAGTATTAATTTATCACCTTGCAGCATCATAACTGAACCTAATAACAAATCACTAGACATCTGCTGGCAAAATGATGTTATTTTTTAAATTATGGAATAATGTGTGTCCGATAAAATGAGCAACATCAAAATAAAGTTCCTACTTGAAGAAATATTGTTTGGTACTTATAAAGGTACATTCAAGTTTGCATGTGCATAGCATGTATATAGTATATTTGTTTTTTCTTTTATTTTTTTTTCCTAAATGCTTGTTTTCCTTGAAAGCCATATTAAGGGATATTCTTTCAGTTTTTATAGATCTTTCTAACTAACAGTGGAAACAGCAGATATTTTAAACTCTATACATTAAATAAATTGACTCCAGACATGTCATCCACAAACC
The DNA here is from genome assembly GCA_013398015.1 of Oreocharis arfaki. Taxonomy (NCBI): domain Eukaryota; kingdom Metazoa; phylum Chordata; class Aves; order Passeriformes; family Paramythiidae; genus Oreocharis; species Oreocharis arfaki. Next base: position 456,177 of record VZRR01003451.1, on the reverse strand, counting down.
ATATGAATGCATGTACACAGTCTACTACTGTTATCAGGACTTACAAGTAAAAGGAAGACAGAATGATTGGCAATGTCAAGCATCATCTGTTATAACAATGGTTTGAAGAGTTTAGAGTCTCCCAAAAGTCAAATTATTTTGCATTATTCTCACTCACAGATTCTTCTTCACCTAAAAAACAAACGTAAAGGAACAATGTTAGTGGAAGTAGCAAGGATTCATAAGAATGCTCTGAAAGCTAAGAATACTATGGCTATTTAAACTGAATAATTATTCTTCTTATCTTCAGATATGCAAACCTTGAAATATTATTAATGCATACCATAAAAAGTGTAAGGGGTACAATGAGTTCAAGAAAAATCTTAACCTTGTGGTTTTTTTCTACTTCAGGTGTTTGATTTATCAGCTTTAGTAATTTTATTAATTCAAGATTCTTTTGCATATATCTTCTTTATTATGCAGATTTTCACCCTTTGTATTTATTTATAAGCTAAAAACAGTTGACTAAAACTGATTAAAATCAAAAATTCAGCCTTAGAGAGAGTAACAGATTAGAGTATACTCAAGATAAAACTATTTGCTGTGCTTGATTGGCTAATAGTGAAGAACAGGACGTTTAGACAAGCAGTTATTGAATTGACAGCACAGAAAATAGCATGGACTACTAGTAACATTCTTCAACACAAATTGTAATTTTTTAATGAATTAGTGATTGCATTTGAATCTTAGAAGAATTACTGCTATATGACCAAAATACTTCTACCTCCTTTTATCTCCATACGGTTTAATTACTTTCGGAAAAAATATTGATTTAGTTCAGTTACAGGAGGAGATAAATAGTGATTATTACATGTTGCAACTATAAATAAACTCAGACATTGTGCAGATGTTGTTGCTGTTGTTATACTACCTACTTGTATGGACTCTGCTATTCTTGTTCCAGACTAAAAAAGGCCAAATCTATAATAAATTAAGTGTTCTTGAAAATCTGTAGGAGGTTTTTTGTTGGAATAAATGACACATTTCAAAACAAATTATACTTTGCTGGAGGAGTTACTGTTGCTTTTTTTTCTGTGTTATGTATAGAGAAGAAATAGGCCATACCATCACCAAGTAATAATTTTCACCAACCTGTCCTATTGAGGTACTAGTAAAATGCAGTCATTGCTGGTTGTCAAGTTACTAAAGACAAATAAAGATCCATATTGGGGCAAAAATAAAAAAGGTACAATAAAGCCTCTTTAATGAATTTTGAACTAAGAGAAATTTTACTTTTCTTCCAATAGACATCTATATATACCCAAATTATAGATACTCTATACCCAAATATTTGTTGCCTCAAATGTGTAATGAAGAGAACAGTGGCTTAATTCTGTAACACCTAAAACATTTATTGATGATCAGAAAATCACATTATCTGTTTCCTTCAGAGAGTCTAGAAGTTCTCCAGCCAATATGTTGCCAATACCTATTTTTGTTGGAGTCTCAAAAGTCAAAAAGATGCTTTCTCTGTTGTCCACTCATTAACACAAAAATGAGATAATATGATACACTGGTAGTGAAATTCAAGAATGTTAGACCGCCTTCCTAATTTGAGTAATTTCAAACAAATGAACTATTCAACTTTATTTAGATACAAACTACAGTCCAGACCACTTTCTCATAATGAAAATACACTTTGAGGTGGTGAGAATACCTACAACCAAAGAAGAAAAGAAGAAACGAACTCTGCACATTCCAAATTTGGTACAATTTATGGCCAGTCTGTGGGCTACCCTATCTGCGAAAACAAAAATTAAAATAAAGGTCTAGTAGTGAGCTAAGAACTCCAATTTTTTCCAATTTTGTCAAAATTAAAGTCCCTAAGGAAGGAATTCTGAAGTGTGAAATGTAAGGAGCCTTCCCGAGTGCTGCATGTAACATTGGTAGTTATTTTCAGTAGTTATTATAGTATGGATACAAACAACACAAAGGCAAGTAATGTGGATGGAGGTCTATCTTTGAAGGGAATAAAGCTTCTTCCTTAAGGTTTGTGATAGGCCATATAATAATACTAGGAAGGTTTGGTTGGTTTTTAACCCAAGAGAAATTTGAAATTGAAAGAGTAAAGTTTGATATGTGTTTAAATTTTGAAGACCACCTGTGAGTATGCTTGATAATTGAATTCCTTAATTAAGGCAAAAAGGAACAAAAAATTTTGGACAATCATCTTCACAGGGAGAACTGAAACTGCAGAATAATAACTAGTTATAAAAAAGAATGGTACTTTGTTAGAGATTCCTATGCCTGGCAATACGCATTCTCAGACAAGCTAGCCTGCATTCAAGTTTTTGACACATATCTGTATCTCCTTACAAGTTTTGATTATTTTTGGAAAAACACTACAACCAAAGATCAAAGTATTTATTTCTGATCCTTATGTATGCTTGAAGTTTCAGAAACTGTTAGCAGAGCCACAGATGTAGGTGGCTGCCCACCTGGTACCGCTACACAGGAACACAATGCACTGCCTTTAATAAGTGGAAAAATAATGCTGCTATAAAACAGAAACCCACCACACCAACTATGGAGAAGCATGTCTTTAAGAAACTAGCACAGCTTTAAACTGCACTGGATGCAATTTGGACTCTAGGAGATAAGACACAGGCATGGGGATATTCTTGTTCAATATTCATTGCTGCGTGACTCAGCAGAGCACTAACAGTCGCCACCAGAAGAACGGCTACGTTGGACTCTACTAGGCTTGTCTGAAAAGCTCTGAGTGAAAGCTCAATGCTTTTTTTTGCTGTATGTGTAATTAAGTTGGATCCATTTATCAGAAAATAATTAGGAGAAAGAGAGCATGTTTGGTTTCCATTCCTTCTGAATTAGAAGAGACTGACCACTTAGTAAGGGAAAGAGTAAGAATCCTCCTCTAGGAGCAGTCAAAAACCTTGAGCTGTCTTTTGACCTGCCTTTCCAGGACACACCAATAGGTGCTTCTGCAAATTATTTTGTTTAGGAGCACTGACAGAGGCTACAAATAGATGTAAATAAATAAATGAAAGGGAAAAGTGTGTTGACTAGCCCTGTGCTCTTTAAAGTTTCACTCATCTTAGGGATGAATAGGACCAAAAATCTGAACGTGGTGAGAACACAGGATAATATGATGACATTTCTTAGAAGTCCTGGAGATAAAAACCACCTACATGATTTGTTTTTCCACTTTTTCAAGAGGGCTTCTCATCAGGCTGTGTGGGATGAATCAGGTTTTTGGGGAGGCAGAAGCAGCAAAATTTAGTTGTGGTCTCCATGGCCCTAATTTGATGCCAGTGAAGAAGCAGATTACTCTGCTTTGGAGGTGTAAGGCTGATCTTGAAGACAAGGGAAATGGATACACAGTTGCTAAAACTGCCTGGAGTATCCCAGATCTGCAGAAGCAGGTGGAGTCAGAAAAAATGAGCTGCCTGTCTCTTGATCTTCTCGAGGTGCTAGAAAATTTGTGGGTGATCAACACTGCAGAAAACCTCTGGTGCTAAGGGATAACTCATTCACTAAAATTTAGGGCCAGAGCAAAGTATACAACACACAAGGAATTGACTTTAATACTGATGCTCCAGCCTTGGAAGATGGCCTGTCCTTTGTCATTTTATGGTGGGCCAGAGGTGTTCCATTGCTTTCACACAGGGAGTAAATTAGGCTAGCTGGTGGTAGGGGAGGCATGATACTCCTTCCTGAGAAAGCTTCAGTGGTCAAAGCACAGCCTAGGTGCATATTTTTGGGTATGTAAGCAATGCATCAGTCTTTCTCCACTGTGGACTCCTCGTGCTCACAAGGCTCTCAGCTGCCAGTACCAATGAAAGAGATCCTAAGATTAGCCTCAAACCTTCGTTGCATTTCCCCAATGGCAGCGAAGTGCACTAATCTCTGAGCCATTGGGATAGCCCTGTAGGGCATTCTTCTAATAGTTTTTCTACTTCTTCCACTGATGTCCTTATACATCTTTTATGATTTCGATAGTGATGCTATGTTCCCCAGGCACTTTCCTTCTGTCTTATTCTCTGCTTGGTTTTTTTTGGTTTTGTTTTTAATATGGGGGAAAGGGGCTACCTTAAACTTGCCCTTCATTCCTAGCACAACCTTTCAGAAAAGACATTTCCCTTATCCATTCTTCCAACCATGACTGCCTGTCACGGAATTGTGAAGATGGAAAATATTTGAGTACTTTTGTTTAAGTTGTGAGGGTCTTTTTCCTGACTTCATGTTCTATTTAGAGCTTTTTCTTCTAAACAGATGAACAGCCAGTTCTTTTGGATTTAAAATTAAACTCCTAATATTTTCTTAAAACTGCACTCGTTGCTTTTACAAAGGAATGAAAAAAAAATGCAGCACGTGACATCATATGAAAGAGAAAATCATATTATCTCATATAGTTCTAGAAATAAACTGTATTTTTTTAACTGTGGCTCTTCCCTAACGTGCACTGCTGATAAATAGTAAAAAGGAATTTTTTCCTAACTATATATTTCTCTCACATTATACATATATAAATTCCCCTGGGAATAACTTGAGCAATATAACTTGAGATAGGAGGTAGCTGATATATGTGAGGTATTAATATGAAAAATATTTTCACTGCTTGTATGTTATAAAGCGCTTGGAATATTTCAGACAACAAAAGCATAGGTCAGTTAAAGAATTTTCTTATCCCTGTTCTGCCCATAATTTTTTTTTCCTGCAGGTATGTTTTCTCTTGTTTTCTTCTCATCTGTTATTTTCATTTTCCTTCTCACCTTTCATTCACTATTATACAGGGCACCTTTCGAGGCGCTTCTTCTGCTTCCCACTGACCATACATACTGGCAGCAGCAACCAAAGCATCAGTCAGTGAACACTTGTAGAGATGGTGAGTTGTAAAATAATAAATCGAATATTTAATACTTAGACAGAAGATGTGGACTTTATCTACACTTAATGGGTGGGGAGGCTGATTACTCATTCATAGCTACACCACTTGTGAATGATGAGGTCACCCCTATCTCAGGAAGATAAATGCCATATCCTGTTATGACATATTCCTTTTATATAAAATTAGTTCAATTTTCTCACTAGTGAGGAATCCCTATAACTAAAAAAAAAAAAAATCACTTCAAGATAAAGGCATTTTTCTACTGTAATTCATTATATATCCTATTTTCATTTTATTTCTGTTCTGTTTTGTTCTATCTTATCCTGTACTATGTATACTATTTTACTCTCTACCTAAATGATATCTGACTAAAGTGAAGCAAAAATTAGATGATACAATGAAGCTTTGTAGCATTCTCTCTCATACCTGTCACAGGCTCCTTCCAACAGCAGATAATGAAAATTCAAAGTCAAACCATTTAACTTTAAGTAAATGGAAATGAATTTCCAGAGAAGAGATATTTTTTCACCTGTGAAAGAAAGGAACAGTAGCACACCGACAATGCGAATAAAGATATAATATATAATTCTGATAGAGAGCTATATGAAAAGCATAAATATTAAATGTTATTGTGTTTCATATTTTCATGTTTTTAATTTTTATCTGTGCTATGTTTTTGTCTGAGAGGAAGGTCTATAGCACATTGTCAGAAACAGCAGTATTCTATTGGAATATTTCTTTGCTTAATCAATACTAAAGCAACTTGCAGCATATCTTGCAATAGTATATGGTATTGAGACAAAAACTATGTCATTCAGACACCAGAAGCTGTCAATAACTTGACCAAAATGAGAAATAAAGTAAATTAAAAAGATTTGGTTTTTTTCTCATCTCATTTATGCTAGCATACTGCAGTAAATTAAGTTAAATCCATCATGGTATGTTGTAGCACTGGTGAAATGTGTGGCAAATTGGGTCCACACTGTTTAATATGGCACAGAGTATAAGCTTGATGATGGATATTTTCATTGGTGAATAAAATAAGTCTCAGAAATTCCTACTGGATTTTACCATTGTGATTAACTCGGAGGAAAAAATGATACAAACAATCAAAACGGACTTTTCTCCAAATATGAGATAATGTTTTTTATTTGGTGTCTTCTAAGAGCTATGACAAAGAAAATGCTTCTGTATTCTAGACATTCACAGACCTACCTTTGAATCCTGCTTGTCTTCTAACATACAAAACTATTTGTCAGTACTTCCAGTGACTCAGTGGGTCTACTTATGCAAGCAAAGTTATCAAGACTGAATTTTTAGTTACATTAACACTTAAGACATTAATCAGTACTCATAAAAGATCTTATTAAATATCAAGAGATCTTGTTTCTGTCTACATGGATGAAAAGCTGTGACTTTCAAGACTATGCTGAAGCAAGCTTGGCTAAAGGAAGGCTCTCTGTCCTGGCTGTCTCTTTGAAACGTGAAAATTTGCTTAGAGTTGCCACTGTAGAGCAAGGAATGACAATCAGTGGATGGGGACTTCGACATGATTACATCCACTCTACTGCCTGGCCATACATTGACAGACAAAACTACTGTAATGGAGTGATCATTTGGAAAATGGCTACTGCCCACATTTAAATTCCTTTCAGTGTTATTCCATAGCCAATTAGAGTGGTAGCCCAGCCTATATTCATGCCAGTCTTGTACTATAATGTAAGAAAAAGGAAAGGAGCAGCTCAGAAGTCTTTAATTATTCCTCCAGCCATTTATTGACCTGCTCTCTAAAGGCCATATAGGGGCCTTCATCTGCATGCAAAATTCCTATTGACATCACTGGGAGGGCCACAGGCAGATGGAGAGTACTTTGTAAACCTTACATTTTAAACATGTTGTAGGAGAAAGGCACAGAATTTGCAGTCCTTTAAAAAAGTGAGCAGCTTTATCTAATATTGGTCTTTAAACATGGAGTTTGAATAACAGTTTTCCTAGCAATAACAACCCCCCTCTTCTCTTCCAGCTATCTAACCTACACGTTTCTGTAAAGTCTTCATATTTAACACTCAAACAATTGATGTCCCTATAGTATAAACAGGATAGATAATGAATATAAGTGGGATAGAAAATTAATCCTACTTGCGAGGAAAGAGAGTCATAATTCACTTAGGCTTCTCAGCTCTTACGTTATGAGGTCTTCAGCTAACTCATGGGATCCATTCCACATCCCACAGATGCTCATTATGAATTCTTTTTATGTGCAACATGTGGGGACTAACCAGTTTCATATCTCCTGGTATTAGCCGCAATCCAAAGCATTTTGTATTAAAACAGAATGCAAACACAGATGCTATTTAATACAAAGGATTTGAATGCAGTCTCTGTTTTAACATAAAGTTGGTGTGTCTTAATTTGCTTTGAAACAGCAATGGGAAGAAAAGTCAAGATAAGAGGATATTTTTATATTAGGAGCCAAACTTTGACTCCAAAAGGCACACAGTTGCATAGGAAAAGGGGACACTGGCCCAGGTGACCGCTTTGATTCATGGAAGCAAAGGTTACAATGCCTTAGGAGCGAGGGGGCAACCTGGGACCTCTGCCCCCTTCTAAGATGCTGCCATGGCCTTTTCAACACTACTTATATTCTGGAGTGCTGTGTTCTGTCCCATGCAACTCCTCTTGGTATGAGCCTCGATTTTCTCAGACACGAGTTAGCAGCACGGCTGCTGTTTGTGTAAGGTGCACTAATGCAGAGTATTACTTTCTGTTCTAGGTGTCCACTCACTGGGCTGGCGAAGAGTCCAGCTCAACACAAGCACTACACTTTTTAGCTCCTGCAGTTAGCAGTTTGGGGCTCCAGGTCCGTGGTTTCAGACGCTCCCCCCCCAGAAGTGAGGCGATCTGGTAAGACCCTTCTGTGGGAGGGAGTTTTTCTGCCGTTGCCCTGCTCCCGCTGACTGGGCGCAGCTGCTGTGCTCCCTCCGGGACGGGATCCTCGCCCCTCGTCTCCCACTGCAGCTGCAGGAGGAGGGAGCAGCCCGAGCAGCACCCGCCGAGCACCATGGCGAGGAGGGCTCGGGTCTCCGTGTGCCCTCCACCGCTGTTGCCTACCCTGAGGCCGAAGCAAGGCGAGGCAGCCACCGGGGCAAAACCGAGAAGGGTTCGCCGCCGCCCCGCGCTAACGCCCAACTTTCCGCGCTTCCTTCCCGGCGCCCGCCCCCGCGCAGCGCGCGGCCAGGCGGACTCGGCGGCTGGTGGCCCCGACCGGGACAGGGGCGCGGTCCGGGCGGGCTGGCGGAGCCGCGCAGCGCCGCGTCCAGGGCTAAGCACTTGGCGGAGGTAGATGAGGGCAAACCCCGCCGAGCGAGGCGGGGGGCTGCGCGCAGCCCCGGGTGGCACAAAGGCGCTGCGGCCGCACGTCCCGCGGGGCGGCGGAGGCCGGGCCCCTCCGCGCCGCTGCGGTGCTTGCCGCACCCGGAGGGGAGCTCTGCGAGGGGCTCTGCACAGCGCTCGGTCCTNCAGCACACACCTTACAAGTTTGACTCGCAATAACATTGCTGCACACTAGGAGGGGAGGAGAGTCAGCTCCCTAGAATAAGGAACAAACTCTGCCTTTGCACAAAAGCGGCGCATTTCCTCGCTTGTGAAAACCGTCCCTTCATAGAGAGAAAGAAAAGAAACGGAGGGGGGTGCGGGGTGCCGCTAGGAGAGCAAAAGCAAGTTACCAAGAGCGAGAACTTGTGCTGCAACAATCCTCCACTCTTCCTCTTCTCCTCAGGACTCTGGGAGCAGGGATATTCCTCCCCTTCCACCCCCTCCTCTNCCGGCGGCGCCGGGCATGGGGCGAGCCGGCGCCGCGGCCAACGGCAACCCGCAAAACGTCCAGGGCATCACTTCCTACCAACAACGGTGAGCACCGAGTGGGAGAGGGGTATGCGGCTCTTCTTGAGGCTCCCTCACTTGCTTTTTCTTTGTGCTTTTGTGTTTCTTTGTTTTCCTTTTTNAAATTGAATCTCTCTTTTCTGTTTGTTGCGGGGTGGGGGGAGAGCTTGGTTGGAGGGGAGGGTGTTTTTCTGTTTGGTTTTTTTTTTTTTTAATTATATACAGCATCTTTTAAAATGCACTGAGAAGTAAACACAATCTCCTAGTTTTGTCTTGGATGAGCTGTAAAGCAACAATAGAAAAAAAAAAAAAAGAAAGAAAAAAAGTGAGACCCCGGCATCTTAGCTTGGCTGCTGCAAAGTTTGGGATCCCGTCCGCTCATCCTTTCTAAAGAGGAATTTCTCAATGTCAATGCCTTGTGCAAATCCCAGTGTGTGGCAGCCAGGGGGATAATTGATCATGGTATGCTGATTGATAATTTTCTTTCAACCAAGAAAGAGAACAATTTTCACTTGGGGTTGCACACTTGCAATTCCACATTGTAGTTTTAACAGTTTTTGCATGTCACCTGTTACTACAGGAAAATATAGCCGAAACCCTAAGTATACTCAGTACTGTTATTTTTGTCATCTTAAATGCATTCTAATGCAAATGCAGGAAATTCACAGAGAGCGCCTTTAGGAAGCAAAGTGTAGAAAGTTGGCAGTAAGTCATAATGAAGTTTAAAGACGTTCCCCATTCGCCCTAACAATTCATCGATATATGCTGATACTAACATGAAGCTTAATTAATTACCTGACATTTCTTTATGTTTCTAAACCTGAAGTCTGAATCTGTTAGTTTGCTTTATCATAAGCTTATAACTGAAGCTGAATCCTCAAAAAAAGTAGATGACAACAGATCTACTGAAATCGGAACAAAACAATTACATTTCTGTAAATGCAGTAAAAATGGCACTGTCCAGAGTATCTTGCTTTCCACTATTGCATTAAATTAAATACCGAGAAAAATGTTGTATAATCTTAAATGTCGAAACTAAACATCCCTACAATGTAAAAGAAAAAAAATAGGAAGTTTCAGCATAATATTTAAACTTAATTGGTTTAGGAGCCAGATTTAGATAACTGACCATTGCCTGCTTTGTTGTTCAGCAACTTTTGTGTTGCTTCCCATAGTTTTGATGCCTTTGATAGAAAACGTTTCATGGTAACTTTTGTAAGCTTTCTCAAATGAGAATTAATAGGGAGCTGATACTCCTGAAATAATCCCTGATGATGCCTAAGGACGTTCTTTGCTAAGTAACATTGGAAACTAAGCAGGAGTCTTGTTTTGCTCAAGCAAACACCAATCCTTCATACATTAGACAAAAAAAAAAAAAAAAAAAAAA
>VZRR01003451.1:368916-443178 GCA_013398015.1 Oreocharis arfaki | reverse complement strand
CGCCGAGCGGGCCGCGAGTGCCGGTGCCCCCCGGGGTGGGCAGAGCGGAGCCGGTGCGCAGGCGGGCGGGGAGGCGGTGCGCGGGGTCCAGGGAGGGAGGCGGGGGGTGATCGCTCTACCCCCCCGCTTGGTTCCCGGCCCCGGCCCGCCGCCTGCCCCACATACTTTTGTTGGGAGAGAGTGCTTGTGATTAATCTGCTCTGCTGGTGACACGAATTGCCCGTAGCGGATTTGTTCTAGTAAAGTGAATCTTTCTAGAAGTGACTGGTAGGAGACAAGAGTACAAGTTCGTGTGATGTTACTTTGTGATTCTTACAAAAGTATTCAAAGCTCCATTGCTACACTGCGACGAGATATATGCCCAGAAGAAGAGCAGCCAGAGGGTTTGGGGTGGGCTCTTTCCTCCCGCCCCTTCAGCGTTACAAGTGAACTTCAGTGTGAGGGGTGAGGAGGGTTCCTGGGTAGTTGGAAAAATGGAAATTAGCATTTAGATAGCCTTTAAAAGTAGCTGCATCATGTGTTAGTTGGTTTATATTTCACAGCACAAATAAGTCTGAAAAATATTTAAACAAAAGTACTTTATCCTTAATTCTATACTTGCATATTTTAGAATGATCATCATTTCTAGTACAACTTCCAAACCCCACAGATTTTTGTCTAAGTAGTTGTGCCATTTTTCTTAAGAAAGCAGACTGCCCGGTATAAAAAAACCCCATACATTTCCTATTTACCTATTTACTGAAGCGTTAGGGTGCTTGTCTTAGACGCATTAGTATTAACTGTTGCACTTTGAAAAGGCTATATATAGGAAAATTAGGAGATGCGCGCCATGGGAAAACAGTGCATCCTCAGAAGTCAATGACTTAACTACAGATTTTCATTTTCAGCTACAAACATTTTGGTTTTTTTAAAATCTTCATTCCAGTGGCTGCAAAGGTGTTTCTACTGTGTTAGTAACACTTAAAGCAGCAGGTTTTTCTCCTGCAGAGTTCTTTGTTGGAAAAACAATTGATATGAATAAGTCCTGGCCCCCCCCAACAAACAATTCTGCTGTTTTCTTTCTGAGAATGTTACTATATTAGTGCTAAGTGTATTTGCCAGGATAGCTTCAGTAATCTCTCCAGCAGAAGCATATTTGTGTGCCATTTTGGGAATTTCTCTGAGATAGGAATCTTGAAGATAGAATTAATTTCTAGGGGAAACTTCATAGCCTGTGCATGAGTGCTTTCTTTATCACCTGTCTCCATTTGGCATTCGGAGAAGGTAAATCAAAGTGCGCGATTTGTTATTCTGCTCCACTTGAGAGCTGAACTAAATAACACTTGGTCTGAAATTCTGATTGAAGTTGTAGGAGGATATACTGTATTTAATTTAATGCCCTTTAATAGCATCTTCTTGTTCAGCTCTGATGCTGTCATTTTAAAGGTTGGATCGGAGTAGTTTTTCCCTGTAGGGAGTGGGAGGTGTAATCATTTCAGGGGAAAAAGGTAGTCTAAATTCCGAGAACACTAATAGCCACAAACTTGGCCTAGTGTCCAAGTAGTTTTTTACCCTTAGGGTTCACTTTGTTATCACTCTGTACAGTGCTCTGGACAGTTTAGGTGTAAGCATTGCATGTAAAAGTTGATGATCTTTTTTGTGGCAGAAATAATGGTAATCTGTTTATTCCTTAAAAGTTTTGGAGAAAATGGATCAATGCTTCAATAAACAGATACTCATGTACATTTTATTAAAAGTTGTGTAATGTGCTTATGAAGTCTTGCGTGTAACTATTTTAGCTGTCTTTGTACACATCCTTTCATCTGTGTGAGCCAAGATATTTGAAATACAGGAACATAGCACTTACTGAAAGGGTTTTGCAGTCTCTTAGCTACTACTTCAGTAAACCAGTTCTCAAGATTAAGAATCCTCTAAATTAACTGTCTGTACATTGTTTTTTTAGTCTTCACTACCACAAGTATTGGGGTAGATTGTGTTACATTTTTTTCAAGCAAAAAATGTGCTTATAAAACAGATGTAAGAAGTAGTAGTCTCTGATGTAACCAGGCACTTGAATAGCTTTGAAACTTTTTTCACTTGTTTAGGTTCTTAAAAGGATTTATGAAAAGTTACACACTTACATTTGTTTGATTTTCTTTTAAACTGTGAGTGTTAGCAAATTTTACAGTTACAGCAACAGCTTAGTTTTTTCAGCTGTGTGGATATATACCCAAGAAAATGAAATAGACAGAAGTGTCATGCATATGATATGCCAGCATTGATTTGTATACCATATCATAATATTAGAGTGCTATTGGTTTAAAGTGAAAGAGAAAAAAACCTTTATTTTTAGCATTTTTTTCTAGAGCATGAGCTTAAACATAGCAGTGATAAATGATGATATGCATTGTCTAACACTTGCTTTTATATAAATAGCTCCAGAAGATTGCTTAAATGATAATCGAAAATATGAAATAGGGTGGCCTTCATATCACAAGGCCAAGGGTCTACAAATGGAAAAACTGAAATAATGAAATATTTCCAAGGCAACAGACTGTCAACAAGAACAGTAATGCATGGGCATATCATAGAGCTACCAGAGAGGATATTAGATCTTATAGCTCTAGAGCCAGGAGTTATAATGACCTTTATTAAATAGAGCCCTCCCACATTACAACAATCTTTCTGATTTCTGATTTATGGATTAGCAGTCATACTACTCTTCATAATTTGAAACATTCTCCCACCATATTTGATTTGCTGCATTTTTCTCCACTGGAATCATACATTATTTAGAGCTTACATGAGAGTATTGATCAACAAAACTTATATTAGGTATTTTCAGTAACTGATGGGATTCTGAATAACAAGGTTTTGTCTGCAGCACCATTTCTACATTCTTTGCAGCACAACTGTTTTTTTCTTGCAAACTATATCCAGTTAGCTTGTTTTCTAACAATTTGATGGCATTATATTCTAATGCTGTACCATAAGTAAGTTACAAATAATTAGAGAATTTTGTTAACAGATTAATACAACACCCGGAGCCATAGGTATTTTTTAGAGAGTATGAAGATCTATTGTCAGTATCCATCTCTTTTTGTTAGCATCTCACTTGAATTTCAGAGTCTAATATACTGGCAATTTCAAATCACATTTGTTTGAAACTTGGCACACAAGTTTCCAGCCCAGATGGGAATTTTACTGCAAGAGTGATGTAAAACAGTTGTTGAAAATTGACATTCTCGGCATTAGTTTCATCAACATACTTCCTAAAAAGTAAAGTGTTTAAAATTTTTTTTGTTTCATAAAATGATCTTTATAACAATACCCTCTTTATTGGAAAATGTATTCTAAGATAAGAATTTTGAATAACTGATAATGATCATTAAAACTGTTACCATTTTATTAACATTTTTGTAATGATTCTTCTCGCACCGAGGTCAGTAGAATGAAGCCATTTAACCAACGTGGCAGAAGTTGATTTGATAACAATTAAGTAACTGTTTACTGTTATGAAACCATTTCCTGAAATCTCATCTCATCTCATCTCACGTGAATAAACCATACATTCAGTTAGTCCATCGGATCACTTTTATATTACTATCAGTAGTAGCTTGTGCAGGTGTAAAAGCACCTCATCTTGTGTTTTCAGCATAGTCAAGTCAGCATAATCATAGCATGTTTCAAAATGAATCAAACAAACTTGCTCTGCGGGATGTCACCCTGGAAATTTGTTTGTATGTTTTTAATATAGGATATTTTTAAGGTACATAGCAAAGACTGCATTTGCACCCCAGTCATTTGTTTCTTTGGTTTGTTTGCTTTTGCTTACGCTTAATGTTTGGCTTTTTTTTTTTTTTTAAGAAGCTGCCAAAGATTTATGGCCATGAGAAGAAATGTTTTGAAATTTCATTTCAAAAGAATTAACATTTTTTCAGAAGAGGCAATTTCTTTGTATGTAATATTTATAAGACTACTGTATGTTATCTTTAACATACAAAATCTCATTAGTGCGAGTGAGGTGTGTGACTTTTTGTTTAATAGGACTTTGCATAATAAGGATAATTTGTAATAATATTGTATTTTGCTGCATAAGAAGATGTGCTGTAGTAAGAATATAATAGTTGCTGCCATGTCTTATATGACTAGAGCATTGTTCTGTGACTAGCTTGAGCAGTGGTTTTGCAATACACAAAGTCCTAGTCAAATGAATAGGACCGTTGTGCCATTGATTTGAACAGGACTTTGAGTAGTACAAATATTCGTTAATTTTGTATGCCACAGAAGTATATTACACAGGACAAAGAAAGTACAGTAAGGGTAGGATAGTATTTGTGTCTGTAACTTGGCAGAACTGGACCCTGTCTTTACGAGAATATTGAGTTCAAGTTGTACCTTAATCTTTAGAAAAGTCCTAAATGAAATTATGTACACAATTAAAGTATACTACAGAGAATCACAAGCAAGGATAAAAGTATTTTTAACATATAATTTAATAGATCTGAATTTGTTCTCAGAGAGATCGCAATGACAAATATACTTAGTGAGAGGAGGAGTGAACTTTGTGTGTTACTATAAAACGCAAAAGTCTTGAGATTGTCAAGTAAAAATGGAGTTATTCTCAAGGAGATCCTGATCTCAGCCTGCTGCAGCTAGATACTGAGAGTTATGCCAGCCCTTACCCGGCACTCTACATGCAGGCGAGAGCCAGGCACATTAAAGAACAAGTGATGTGTTAGGAAGAATTTGAAATGGATTATGGAAAGCAGAGTTTTGAAGATTTTCTTACAGGCTATTTTCCCAGCCTTTCTTATATATTGCATTTTGGACTTTCACTCTTCTGTCATGTTATGTCATTTGTCTGTTCTGGGGAACTTCTTATTGATGACATCCAATGTCTGAAGAAGACTTTAATATTAATACTGGGTATTTCTGTAGATATGTTTCTTTATTTGCCTTAGCGTGCTTCGAAAGGTCTGAAAATGCTGTTCTACATGTTTTACTGATGAGATAGTTACACACAGAAGATTTTTGAGAGCTAGCAGAAGTGGCAAAAGATGTCAATGTTAGCATTAGGAGTAAAATTCCAGCCCCCATTTTGACTGTGTATTCAAAGATTACACTGCCTTCATTAGAGGGATTTACATTTCTTTTACAGGCAAAACCTCCACTGAAATAAAGTGCTTTCAGAGAATGGCTTGATTGCAATTTAAAATTAGCTGTTAGCTTGATATATAATAGAAGTTCAACACTTATGTTAAATAATTTAAGTGGAAAAGTACTGTTCCATTACCTGCAGGCATGTTAGGTTTACATATGTATATAGTGAATTTAGGGGATATAGTTTGAATAATATGTATGTACGTAATCTACGATAATGTCCCAAGGGCTTGGATTTTCTGAAGAGCCTATTGGATTTAGGCATTCAACACATACTGCATTTTAGTGAAATATGGGCACCTAAATCCCATAAGCTCCCTTTAAAATACTTGCCTGGGAATTTTGTCTCCAAAAGAAATTTAGAACAGGTTTCATTAGATATTACATTTTTTTAAACTGAATTTTATTGTCTAATGAATAGTCTTTTAACAGTCATTTCGGATGAAATCCTAAAGGGTTATAGTTTTGTTGAAATTTAGGCACAGAACTGTATATTTATATATTAGAACTCTATACTTACATATTAGAGTGGGGAGGGGGGGAAGGGATTTTCTTTCCCTCTTGCGGCAATGTCATGTTTGAAAGTCACGTGCAAATTCGCATTTACAATCAGTTTACTCACAACCTAGGCTTATATGAGTTAGGTGCCAAAGCTGTAATTCATTCAGCAAAAATATAGCATACCAAATTTTAGGATAATGTTTGTTAAAAAGCTGGTTTTTCTTAGAGATGATGGGAGGCAGAATTTTTTTTACTTTGTGGGAAAAAAATGTAAGTGGGCAGTTTTCACAGGTCAAGGTTGAGGTCAGTAGAAAGAACTGAGTGACTGAGTCTGTACAGTGCTGGCAGCAGGATTAAAAAAAGGAAAAAAGTATTAAAAAAAGAGAATAGCTGCCAGTGGTACTTATCTTTCAACCTTCATAGCTGAAAAAAAGTAGCTGATTTTATTTGTCTGACTATAGTTAGATGTAGGATTGGCATGTTTGCTTCACCTTTGCATAAATTGCTAACATTATGGACAGGAGGTTCTTGAAAAGAACTGCATTTTGGAAAACAAACCCGTTTTCTCTTGCTAAGTAACAAATAGAAGATGAACATAAAAAGAGAAACAAATACTTTGGGCTAATTTATCTATTCATTCTTTCTGAGCTGCTATTCAGTTTTACAACAAAACTTGCATTTCTTGTGAAAAATCAAAAGTACAGTAATTTTTTTCATTGGCTGAATGAGGTAGATAAATGGTACTCAAGTAGTTGTTTGCAGGATCCAAGTAGTTTAGTAAAGTATCTTAATTAATTGGATGTTCACTTTAATAGTGAGGTTTCCTGTTTGTAGGCAGTGCTCTGTAACCAGAACATATATTTGATACATAAATGATGCATATGATTTCAGAAGGCCCATATTTATTCAAGATCTGTATTTACTAAACAACTGTTTCAGATTAACAAACAACAGGAAATAAATGGAGGTGACAGAAAATAGAATTCAGATGAGAAGCATGATAGAAAAGATACAGCTGATTCCAGATCTGTCAAACGTATATGCTGTTTCTTTTATCAATCACTGTGCTTACACTTAAATTTCCAAACTAAGAGATGCTGTCTTTCTTTTTATTCCTTTTTTAATAGGAACGAAAATGCTTCTCTACAGAACTGCAACTTTGAAACTGTTATTCCATGCTTTTTAAGGGTAATTTTCAAATTTTTTGTATCACTTCCAAAAACTAGAACAGGAGACTGCAGCGTGTAGCAAACATTGAAAATCTCCTTTTCTTTCCCCCAAAATTATTTGACACACTGAATGTCTCTCTTTAGGAGCAACCAGTATTTAGATTATGGATTTAGAATTCCCTTAGGAGTGATTTTTTTAAAAAATTGTTTATTATGGTACTACTGCAAAAAAAAAAATTAAGTTTTATTCATGACTTATTTTCTTGTGGCAGTATTTGTTCAATTCAAATAGGAACAAACCCCAATGTGATTAAGGGAAAAACTGTGGTTTAACTGACAGAGAATGGAACGATACTTTGCCTGAAAAGCAAAATTAGAATTCTTCAGTATTTATTCTGCTTCTTACTAATTGTGAGGAAAACTATGAAAGATTTTCAACTGACTAATATACATGCATACTGAAAAGTGCAGGCATATGTTGTATATTAGATAGACACAGAATATGTATTTGCTTGAAAGGAAATAATGCTAGTTGTTGATCTTCAGCAAGCTATGTCTTACTTTATCTAAAGTTAAATGTAAATACATGTCCTGGAATGGAGGTTTTCTTTCCCTCTAATGCTGTGAGGGAAAAGTAGGCTCTTTTTTTTTTTAATTTCTTTCCTTTTTTTTTTCTTTTTTCCCCCCCACATTTTTATTGTTCTGTGTAAATGTAATTTGTTAATCCTGTGAAATTTGTCATAGATAAATTTGCTTGGATTATCTTGTCACCACCGTATCTGCATTCTTTTGTTCATTGCTTATTCATAATTTAACAGTCTGGCAGTGAGCCTTTTTGGGATGCTCACAAAAGATATATGACCTCTACCAGCTGCTACTATAACCTGCAGAATGCACAGCAAGACATTAGAAACGTGAGGATTCCTCTACTGATTAAAGTGCTCTTCATTTAAACAGTCTGTTCATAAGAATCTCAGGAATCTTTGTGGATAGCAGTTTTGATTTTTCTTTTCTCACAAAATTATTTCTAACATTTTCTTCTCCTGAAGGGAAAACTAACATTGACTCTTAAGATGGTGATGCTTAGCTTTCAGATGGACTAATGGAAATTAAATCCCTTATTATATATGCCCATGTATACATAAATGTGTATGTGCATTTACACATTTTCATATACCTAGTCTCTATCTATGCATGTGTATATATATATATATATATATATGTATTTCCTGAAGTTTTACAGTGGGAGAAATTTGTGCCCGTGTGTGCTCTTTTAAAACCAACTCATCTATTAGGATATTTTTCAGCACATGTTATTATGCAGTACTAATTTACAGAAGAGTTATCCAATTTAACCCTGCTTTAGCCCTAGTGTCTTACAGACTCTACTGTGTAAATACTCAACATTATACAGTACATGAAAGACATTAAATATAATGTTACTTGAAGTGTAACAACATTTTAGATTTTCATTATTCTCCTGACTCAGTTTAGCATATAAATTTTTCCCTTTTTCACTTTTTTTTTCTTCTTATCTGCAGATCAGCTTGTGAGTAATGGCTAGTTTTTACCTCCCCTTTGTGCTGGCACATGATTATAGTTCAAAATAATTCATTGCTAATCCATGCAGTATTGGTTCATCTCCATCACTTTGTTTTGTGATTAGAGCCTCAGGCCTGTAAGAACATCCTTATGCACAGTTTTCTATCCTGATTTTCTTTGACTGCATCCCATTTTTTAAATAGTTCTATCATTACTGCTCACCTACCAATCCTACTTAATTTAAAAAAATGTATCAGTTAAAAGGAATTAATATTTTTGGGGGTTATTTTTCAAGGGTTTATGAAAAATATTTGTTTTCCACTGCAGTAAGTCTCCAGCAGTGGTATGTATAGGTCTTGGGTCATCTTAACTGATGATGGAAATCTGACTTGAGTTTCTCATTTTTCCTTAGCAGTCTGAATTTCCTCTGTACTTATTTACATTAGGTGCCTCAAGAAGTCCAGAATCTTAAAAAGAAACACTGTATCCCTTTTGAAACAGATTACAATAGAATAGTAATCACTGTCTTGTCGTTTTCAACACAACATTTCAAACAGAGCTCGTGTAAAATAAAGCTGACAGAGGAACTTTTAAAATATATAGGGCGTGATCCTACTATGATCACTGTGGTTGGAGTTACTGTTTATTGGGTCAGGTATGAACTGATGTGGCATTAGAGCTGGGCTTTTGTGATATAATGATATCATACCTTGATCAGGTTTACACTGAGTATTTCCAGATTATGAAGAAAACTCATAATTTTATTTCATATCAAAGATGCTAATTTTATGAGAAGGTCATCTAAAAGATTTTTCAAGACTTTGTTTCGGCATTAAGTATTCCTGTGTTCCTTTTAATAATTACTTTCATCTTATTGTAGCTGTGTGTTTGAAAGTGTAGGTCAATAAGGATGATCGCATTCAGAATTTCATGATCTGTGTAGTGGAACAAATTGAAAGCAAAGCCTGTATCAATCACTGTGAAGGGAGGGTTAATTGTTACTGCTTCTCAAGCCTCTGGACAGATAAACCAGTAATGAAATACTTATTGCTCTGATATGTGAATGGTTAAGGATGAAACAATGGAAACAGAAGCAGTCTTCAAAGATAACATAACAAAAAAAAAAAAAAAAAAAAGGCAAAGAAAAAGAATAATCTGGACTAAAGTAAGATACTGTGTATGCTGTATTAACATTTTGAAAGTAATTTTGTGTTAATCTAATATAGCCTTCTAGGAATGGTGTAAGACAGTAGAATGTATAAGGTTTCTAAAGCAAAAATAAAACATGAATTTTACAGCTTTTATTATGCAAACAATTTTAAAGGTTTTGCATTAAGCCTGGACCTTAAGTAAAAGTAACATTTCTAGCATTAAATGTTTTCTTTTCTCTGTTTTTAATTTGTGGTACCTTTAAGTGTTTATTTTTTTTCTTTCTTTAAAAACACAGCTGTATTTACTAAATTGAGTATGTTTTGTTTTCATGTGATGTTGTTTTAAAGCATTTTGCCTACAGCCAAGCAGGACTTTAAAAGAATGTTTAAAGATAGAAGCAGAAAAATAAAAATTAGTTCAAAACCAAACCACGATACTGCAGTAAATATTTAACTATTTCTAGATTGTGAACTTAACATTTTAAACATCTGTTAGTTACTTATATGTTGAAATATATGCAAAAATATTTAGCCAAATTGAAGTCTTAGGCCCATGACAATCATCTCAACACAGTGGGTAGTTCTGAAAATTAATGAGAATGATAATACTGTAAAGACTGTTCCAGAGTTTGCCCAAATTCATTATCTAAGACTCTTGTTAAGAACATCTCAAAGAATTTTAACCAGGAAAATATATTAATGGTTCAAAAGCATTTTTCAAAATGGTGATTTATAAAAGTATAATGGAATTATATATGCAAGAGCTATAGTTAGAAACACAAATAACACAGGAGCAGCACATTATGAAGGAACATTTTCCAACAGCTAGAGTACTTGGCTTTGATTTTGTCCATAGGTGTCAAGGTTTCCTTAACAATTTATATTTTGGGATGAAGGAAATGAAAAAGTGAAGGCAATTTACTAAAAGAAAAGAATTTTTTTCTCCTTGTTAGCTACTTAATGAGGCCTATAGCTGCTTAAAAGCCAAGCAAAGTAATTAATAATTTTAGAACTAGTATAAACATCTTTTAGACAATCGAAAAGCACTTTCAGGAGGAAGGGTGATGAGACACATCTTTAGATTTCTCTTCAGAATGTTAAGAATTTCCTGTTGCCTGTTTCCTGATGGGATTGACGCAGCTGTGTATCATATGGAATGAAAGAGGAACCAAGTGCCTGACTTTGTTTTATTCAAGTCTTCAGTTAAGAAAATGTGTGTGTTGATTTTGGCTCCTTTTTCAACACATCGCTGATATGAATGCTATACGCAAAATTGTCCAAATGGGAGCTAATTATAATTAATTTATCTTTTTTCTAAGGGACAGAAAATGTTAATAACTAAAGTATATCAGTAAGAATGGCGGTGGGTTTTGTATTTTTTTTTCCTTTTTCTTAGCTGTGTGTAATGAAAAAGAGAGGGCTTGGAAGATTACTGTTATTTCCATTTGTATTTTCGGAAGTGATTGGTATATAGAAGTATCTGTGAGTATGTGCATGTGCATGTGTAATTGTTGGAAAACAAGTCAGTATATAGAGTTTCTTACTCATTTTGGCTGTTGTGCAATCACATAGCCCATCTACAAAACAGCTTTCATGGGAGATATGAATGCAAAATAAAGAGGAATAGGAGGATCAAAAATTTTTTTTAAGTAGCAATTTTGTTCTAGGCTGTCCCACTTCATGGACCAATTCTTTGAAGAGAACTCAGGGTGGGAAACTTTACTAGTTAAATTTTTTATTAATTTCCTTCTCTAGCGAGAGAAAGCTTGGCAGAAGATGGCAAACCTGGTTAACTGATCTGGGAACGGGAAGCAAAAGATGGTGCAGATCCATAGCAGTGGGGCCACCCTTCCACTTTTGTCCCAGTTCCTGGTAGAGCCTCATAAAGTTGTGTAGTACTCAGTTGCAGTTGTAATTCATACTGGCTCGGGTTAATATTATCTTTTTCTCAGAGGGCTGTGTAAGACAAATTCAGTTGCTATAGAAAAAGCCCTGGGTATTGCAATCCTGTGCATAAAGCAGCTTCTTAGCATCATACCATTGCCCTATGCTATTGAAGCAGAAACAGGCACAGTGCTGTGTGCATTGCAGTGATGGGCAGTCCTGCTAAGGGCATGCTGAAAGGCAGAGCAGAGGCATGTGTGGCTAAGTGGGGTGATTCCACTGGATTACTTCTGTCTCTCCAAGAAATTACTTTAATAATTGTGAACTGCACTTTATATCTTAAACTTTGATTCTCTCAACATGCCAGTCTGCTGTGAAAACAGTTGACCACATCCCTGTTCTTTTTGCCCTATGACTTCTTGGCAAATGTCATCTTTCTGCTGCCTTCGGATACTTTGATCACTTCTACAGTGCATCCTTTGGAGGATCTTTGTCATTCATTACCCAATTTTGTGTGGGAGTTCTGCAACATGTTGTCTCTCAACCACCCCCTTTCCCCCCCCTTATTCTGCTCTTCATCTTTGCATAATCTTATGCAGAAAGACAATTTAAGTATCATCTCTTTGCAGATGATTCATAGGCTTATGGTATTTCTGTCTCAATGAAAATGTAGTCTTGCTTCTCTGTCATCTCCTTATTGCCTATCTTAGATTCCCTTAGTCAAAACAGATCTCCTAGAGTTCTTTACAAGCCCTCCATCTACTTTTCAAGTTAACACTGCTATGTTGCCTATTAGGACAGGTCTGTAATTTGGCAGTCTCACTGATACAGACCTCTTCCTCATATCATAGCAATTAGAAAGGCAAATAGATTATTTGGTGTGAGTAGGAAAGAAACAGAAAAACAAACCAGAAACATGAATGCCAATCCATAAATCCAGTGTGTGAAATCTACCTATTGTGTGTATTTTTGTTATCATTATTTCAAAAAGATACTCTAGTTTGAGATAAGGGCATAAAGGCTGATGAGATACATGGAAGGCGTTTCGTCAGAGGAAGCGTTAAATAAAGTAAAATACTTCATCTTAGAAAAGAGATGACTGAGCAAGGCCTCAAGAAGGTAGCTGGTGAACAAGTATTCATAAACTTTAATATTATGAGAAAAAGGAAACATCCTGTGTAATTCTCAGAAAGCAGTTTTAAAACATTTAACAAAAGTTGGAATTTTTTGTTTGTTTTTGTTTTTTTTGTTTTCGTGGCTCTTCTGTGTGCCTCTCTTCCATCCTACCATGTAGCATGCAATTGAATAGTGGAATTCCTTGCTAGAGGATGTTTTAGAGGTCAAAATATGAACAGGCTCAAAAATGCATCAGGCATTACTCTGTTATGTCTCTGAGGAGCTGTTAAGTATGATGGTGATGATGCAACTCAACTTCAGGAAGTTTTTACAGCTGACTGCTGGATGCTGACATGGGATATCATGGAAAGGGATGCTCTTTTTCTGCTATATATATTTTTTTTTTCACTGACCTAGTGTAACTGTTTTGTTCTGTTCTGAAGTTCTTTGCATTCAGACTGCATCAAAGGCTTGCAGGCTTTTCCTGCCTAACATCCCTGCTGTATGTATTTTCCTTCCTACTCTTCAGTTAAAAGCTCATCCTCATTACCACCGAAAAATATTCTTTCTCCAGTCCTATCTATCCAGAATTCTCTTACAGAGATAATTTTCAGAGTGACAGGGTCACACTGACCATATCTTTCTATAACTCCTCCTATGTCCCTTCTCTGGTGCATGAAATACTAGTGTCTTGCCCTAAGTTTCCTCACCCAGATCCATCATACTGTTTCTCTTTGTCAAGGATTTCCTTCACGTTGTAACACCAGCCCTGTTGCCCATTGACTATTTTGCAAACACTCATTTGTTTAATACCTTATGTGTGAACTAGGATTCCTTTGTAACATAACCTTTTGGATTCATCTCTTTTCCCAAGAGGTTCCTTACCTGAAATGCCTACAAAAGTGTGACAATATCAAGCTACTTTTAACAAGATACCACTTCTTGTGATGCTCGCTGCTGTCGTCTTACTGCTTCTAAATAGTTTAGAATCTCTTATTTGATACTTGATCTCTAGGATTTTGGGGGCTCAAGGCAGGGGTTTTGTCCTGTGGTACTCGATTACATAGTAGATGTTTTAGTACTACTGTTACTGCTACTAATATGAGTATTTTATCAGTGTGCTTGGTGGATCTGGGATGCTGAGCTCCGGTAAGGGGAAGTGATGTCTTTTAAATACGTTAAGGTGTGAAAAGCTTTTGTGAAATTCAGAGGAGATGGGACAAATTAATGACAGAGTAATCCACTGAGTGTTACTAAATACACATCTGTTTGAGGAAATTCCTGCACTGAAAATGATTGGCTGGAGACTTTGATTGCTTATTATATATACTGTCACTTTTGTTATGTTGTTTCTTGCAGCTACTTTTGAGGATTGTTGATGGGATACAGGAAACACTGGTCTGACCCAGTACTCCTGTTCTTGCATTGTTGTGTAGAATGTTTCTGGAAGCTGTAGCAGGTCTCCTTGGTGATTCTCTCACTTAGAAAATTGTTGGAGAAAATGGTCTCAGTTAAATAGTTCTGGCTACTATCATTTTCAGTGCATTTCATGAATGGATATGAGATGTGTCACAGCCTAATTACACTGCTTCATAACGTGTTTTTATATCATGTTGATATGATTAAGGAAGACCTTATTTGGACTGTATGGACAAAGCGTCATACCATACAATGCCTAGGAAAAAAAAAAGAGTGCCTGCTTTGAAGACTTCGTAGTTTTAATTGCTGTTTATTCTTCATTTGTTGGAAAGGGCTTTCTGTAACACAGTTAATTTTACACTCCTATTTGAAGTTTTATTTTTTTTATGATCAAGCAAAGTGCATATTAAACAAATTGAATTCAGCAAAATTGAATGCTTGGGTACTATTTTTGCTTGGTGAAACCGCAATGGCATAAAATTAATTGTGGCGATGACTTGAACATTGCAATGAACATGTGTGAACTTCAGTGTGTATTATACTTTCAGACCAGGATGCAGTCTATTTTATACACAATAAAAGTAAACAAAATCAGCTAGTAGCGATATGGGCATTAGTTTAAATGGCATGTAATCGAAATGTGCATTGATAACTTTTGTCAAAGGTATGCAATATCGGACCCATGTAATTTCTGTATAGCTGATTTGTAATAATTGTGTTCATAAATATCTAAGTTTGCATGTTAACAGAGATAGGTTATCATGTATGTAAGTTTAATTAATTACATACTCAAATATTTGAAGTCATGTATTTCAGTTGTATCAGTGTAGACTTGGCACTATTAGAAAGCCTTCAGATTTATCTAGGTAGCTGCAGGTATACTGTTTGTTCTTCCTCAAGTTCTAGCTTGAAATAATTCCTCTTGCGCTGATTTGTTTAAGGAAAAGGGGGTGAAAGACAAGTTGTGGAATGCTGTTCATCAGGAGATTGGTATTCATAACTAATTGTATAGTAGTGGTCTGATAGCCAGGTCTTTAATCAGGAGGACAGATTTGGAGAGTTCCAGGAGGGGGAATTGAAAGTTGGGTGGCCACATTTCCTGTCACCTTGAGAGGGAAAATGGTAATTGTATTCTAGAAGATTGTTGTGTTGAGTAGACTTTTGGGGAAGCTAAACACAGCTCAGAAGCCTCCAGGAATGTGTTGGAAGGAGAGTGAAAGGAAGCTGGATTTCTTCCACAGCAAATTTGGAAGCTTAGGAAACAGTCTGATTTCTTTTCAGGATAGACCATCTATCACCAGTCTTGACCAGGGCCTGATTTTACTTTATGATGTCATGAGAGGCTTAAGCTATGACTTGCTTCAAATCACAGAACAGCTGAGGTTGGCAGGAGCCTCTGGAGAGCTAGTCCAACCCCCACTGCTGAAGCAGGGTCATCTGGATCAGATGTCCAGGTCCATGTCAAATTAGGTTTTGAATATCCCCATGGATGAACATTCTACAACTTGTGGAATCATCTGACCAGCTTGCAGTGTTTGACCACCCGATGACAAAAGAGATTTTCCTAATATTCAGTTGGAGTTACCTATATTCCAGCTTCTGACTTCATCTCTTGTCCTAAAACTGTACATTTCTGCAAAGGGTCTGGCTCCATCTTCTTTGTAGCATTCCACTAGACAGCTGTAGACAGAAATGAGACCTTTATTTCACCTCCTGTGCTTATGGATGAACAAACCCTGTTGTCTCAGCCTCTCATAGTACACTATGTAGTGCAGTCCTCTTTGTGTCTTGGTGGCTTTCTGCAGTGGCTTGCTCCAATACATCCCTGTATTTCTTGTCCTTGAGAGCCCAAAACATGACTGGGTACTCCTGGTGCAATGTCACAGGTGTTGGAAAGAGAGGGGCGCTTACTGCATACGTTCTTGTTAATACAGCTCAGTATGCCACTGGCCTTCTTTGCTGCAAGGCTGCACGCTTATGAGGCCCAGCACAGTCCTGAGATCTGATGTTTTGTGTGGAGTAGACCGGCTCTGAAATTTTAGAGCTTTCCGATAGGAAACACTGATTTTTTGCATGTTAGTGCAATACAGTGAATGCAAACTTTGCAACAACAATGTTAAGGTCAGTGACAGCAGTGATTTTGAGTGGCTGAACAAACCCTGATTAAAAGATACACCACAGCAGATGGTCAATCTTCAACTGTTATATGTGATACTAAGTATTGTGTAATTGAGTATATTTAGTTTAAGGGATAGAGATTCACCTGCAATGAAACAATGAGAGTCTAGAAAAGAAAGATTGAATCAGAGTCTTTTAAAATATTTGGGATCATAATAGATATCATAAGATCATTAGAAATTATGATTATAATAGAGATCATAATAGATCATAAAATTATTGCTGTAGCACAATCCATAGGTAATCGGTAGTGGTTATTTTCTAGTGGGAAAAATCACAGGAAGTTACTAATCAGAAGTCTTTTTTTATATCCAGAATTATGCAAAACTCTTCCGGGAACTGTAGAATTTTGTTTGTTCCTCTACTACTTAACATTGTGGACAGGATTAATCAGAAATGGAAGCATGCTACAGGCAACCTTTAGCATCAACGCTTCATGCTGAATTCATTGTCTGCATATTTTTTAAGTTTTAATTGCTTATAACATGTGCCTTGAGCATAAGAGGGCTCCTGCCACTTGGGATTTTTTTATGGTTACTACAAGGATATCCGTAAGTACTCTGGAAGAAGCCAGAGAAGTCAGTTCTATATTGCAGGTGAGATTTATAGATCTTATTTCTATATTGAAATAAGTGAGAATTTTTCAGAGGTCCACTGACACTGGATCTTTAAAAAGAAGTCCACTGGAAATGGACATTCAACAGGAAGATAAATAGGAAGAAAAGCTTGTTTCTACATAAGGAATGGGTGCACAAGAAAACTGCAAATAACTTTTAAAAACTCATGAAAGTTGAAGCTGGTGACATTTAGCTAGCTCGGTCTGATGTTTCTCTAAGAGACATGAGGCGATTTAAGAATGGAAAAACAGGATTAAATATTAAAATTTCCCTTCATGGTGCATGAATGTTTTTCATCAAGTTGGTCATATAGAAATGCACAAAATAAAGTGAAACAGATAGATAATTTTTAACAACTGCTCCAGACGTTAAGAAAGAGCTTCTGTGATCGTTCAGCACTTCACAGCCTGATATTTCAACCACAGTTACATGTCGTGTTGATGCCTGTTATTTCCCGGAAACAGAATTATTACAGGAAAGAAGCTCTTGTTCTGTGGGAGCATCGAGCTGCTGGAGAAATTCCTACTGTTCAAATGGGCAGCACACAGACTTAAAATTTATTTTTAATGAGAGCATTTTGTTCTTGAAGTGAATCATGAAGGATTACACTGGCTGCAGAACATGAAAGACCACTACCCATATAATTAGGTGCTGTTTTACTCTGCAGCACCTGATAGCACTCTGCAGCATATGATTTCACTGTTCAGCATAAAACATGTTAAAAAGCTTGCGTGTCTGGTGCTTATTTCTGTCCTTACAATTGAAACACTATGCTTGTTTGTGGGAGGGCAGAGGGCTGAAAAGAAATGAAGAAATTCTCAGGGAAAGCTGACCTTGGTAAATAAGGAAATGTCTTCATGTTCACTAAGGGACCTTGCTTCATTTTTGAAACAGAGGATCCCAGATGGAATCTTTTAAGTGAAAGGTTACCTTCTAAGTAAAAGTATTATGGAGTCTTGCATAGTTGTAGGGAGATGCTCAGCTTTTACTAGGAGGACCAGATGAGAAGTACTGAAAATTTATCCCTGTAACCCGACGGCTGTATTGAGGGTAGAAAGGGTCTTTTGATCTGCAGGAGGAGGAAAGGAATGTTAGTCAGTGGGGGCAGCATTTTTCTGGAAATCTCTTTAGCTTCCATTTGGAATTATTTGGGGCTGGATGTGGTGTGGACATTTCTTTCTTCTTCTCTTGATCCCGTGGGCCAAAATGTCCAGTGTATCATGACGAAGGTGTATCTGGCCATGCAGTGAGAGCATACCTGTGTTGCAGCTCCAAGCCCAGAGGCTGTCTGCCCATGTCTTTTGATAAGATAGGGCTCTCCCTGTTCTTAAAAAGCCCAAGACATGGGCAAGGATGACGTTGTTTGTCCATTGAAAGGTTTGGTGAACTTGATTGCTGTCCAAATACTCTAAGCTCTTTTAATTGAAGGTGAAGGCAGGAGGCAAGATCAGATTTGAAATGCTTTATCACAAAAGTATTCATTTGTAGAAAAAATGGAAACAAGGATTTGTAAAGTGCCGTGTGTTTCTCCATCAAAGCAGTCGGATGGAGAAAGGTGGGGAAGCCTGCCAGGCATTACTCCAGGCAGCATAGCAGGACAGAGTGAAAACAGGAGACCAGGCCTTGAACAGGCACTGGTGTCCAGCTGGTGCTTTAAGGATGGTACTTTCACTTTGAAAGGTAAAATATACTATAATCAAAGTCTGCAATCAGCACCTTTAAAAAGAAAAGAAAATTGGTATGTTTTCTTGCTTTTTATGACTTCATGCTTTTCATACTTTCTATGACTTTTAAATTAGAGGGAGAAGTGTAAACTCTATTACAGGTGGACATTACATGCCCAGCTCCCTGTTGGTAAACAATATCATTGTGGTATGCAACATGCAACTAGTTTTATTTAATTTGTAGAATTATTTCACAACAGAGTGAACTAAAATGATTATGCAGTTTCGCCTCTGTAGATACCTACTCTGGACAGCTATTTTTAATTGATATCCTTAGTTGAGTACTAGTGTTGGCTTGTTAAACTGAGGCCCAATAGAATAGGTGCTTTAAAAAATCTTGTTATGGATTCAGAGAACTTTGAAGATGCTTTATAAGATTTAAAAGATGTGGAAGTTATGAAGATGCTGAAAACTTTCTGCAAGAAACAATAGATTCATCATTAAAATAGTACCACATAAACTGCTTAATAAAGTTCTTATAAGATATTTAAAAGTTTGCCTTGTAATAAATAATACCTGAGATATATACCTGTCTTAATGAGATTGTTTTAAGATCAAATATTGACAGACATGTTTTTAGCAGTATTTGATATTGTGTCAAACTTGAAGTTTTTTGCCCCTGGGGAGCGCATAAAACTTTTTCTAGCAAACTCCTTATTAGCATAAAGTAATGGATTCCAACAGATGAAATTTGAGTATTTAATCAAGAGAAAATCTCATTTTTTCATAAGGCTAGCAGCATTAAAACCACAGAATTTTAAGATTTTATCTCTATGGTCAGATTCATTAAAAAAAGTAATTGTCAATATACTTTGACAAATTTCTCCACATCAGATTTTTTAAGATAGTATGATCAGCTGCTTTACTGACACAGTAAGGTGCTAATTGATTTTATTTATTTGAGGTCTTGTTGAGCTATGGATTTTTATTTGTCCATAGAGATAGCAAAACAACTAATGAAAATTATATAGACTTAACTTTTCATAAAATATTACCGCTTGTGTAACACTGAGCTAGAAGCATAATGATAAAAAGAAACAATGATCACTCCTGATCGAAAATAAATTATTTAAAATAATTCACTGGCTGCCTTTTTACAAATTAAAGGTGATGAAATTTATGAAGCAGTCTTACGTTCTACATTTTCAAAAATATGGCTATAATATTTGTAAACAAATCCTGTCAATTTTTTTATGTTTACCATGAAGTTTTTAATTTCTCAAGTAACTTACTACTCAGATACATGTTTTCACCTGTTCAGGTTTTCTGGCTGAGGTTAAATAAGGTGGGTAAATGAGTATATGTATCTTATACATGCAAAATATACATATATAAATAAAGGCAGTTATTGTGTAAGAGATCCAGCTAGTAACAAGGGCAAAGAAAAGTAAAAGAAGTAGTAAGTTCATCACAAATAATTCCCTTCCCAGGAAGCACAAAGCTTCTCTCAGAGGCTGTGATTCTGTGAGTGGGGAAGTGGTGTGTGGCAGAATGTGCTATAATGAAGTTGTCAGTGTTTACACTTTTCTTATTGGAAGGGTGTTCATTACTGCTCTAGTGATGAATTTACTACTGCAAGATGTAAAATAATTTGGCAGATGTATTTTATTTAGGTAAATGAATATAAATCAGCCCTACATTTTTTTTCGAGAACTTAGCTGTGCAGCAGAAATATACTAAAACTTTTTAAAGCTTTCAGTGGAAAATATTAGTTTGCAGATTAGAAGAAAAAACTTCAGGATGTCTGTTGATAGATAGCATTTTGCCTGTGCATAAGTAAAGAGATTGCAGCAGTTAAGTAAGTTATCTGAACTGATTAAGAGAGTGGAAATAATTAAATAGATTAAACAAAAAAAAGGAGGTTAATATTGTAAGAATTATTCTAGAAATTTAAATTAACTCCTGGAATACTTGAATTTCTCATCTGTAACAGTACCTAAAAAAATCTAATGACAGTTCTAATGTAGATGAGGTCAAATACGTTGTCAGAGGAGTTTATATATATTCATAAAAATAATTGCAGTAGGAAGGCCAACTTGTCAGATATTCTGAGAATTCTTAGAAACCAAGCAGTTTGAATGAAAATCTGGATGACTCTTAACTAATCTTGCACATAGATCAAAATCCAAGCCTACCCAGAGTGATTTGATCCACTAATATAAAAATGTTGAACAGAGAGGCAATGCCTAAAGTTCTTCCATTTAAAGTGGATTTAATAGCAACAACAATGTCAAAATAATTGAAATTTGCATTTTCCAGGCTTTAGGATCATACTGGGAATATCAGTGTGGATTAGTCTTGAGCTCTCTTTTCTCTACTAGAATGTAGTCAGAAAAAAAAGGTGTAAACTGTGAGTAATTTTTTTGCCATTACTTATATCCAAACAATTCCACTGGTGTTAATGAAGTTGCAGAGTGCAATTGAAAAGAGAAATTGGCCCTCTCCTATTGAAATTTAATATATATGCTGAAAATGTTTTAGAGAAGAAACAAATGAGTTCTACCAATAATTCAAGTAAAAGATGGGATTTTCTTAGCTTTAGGTTAAAATCTTGATGAGGTAAACACTTTTTTGCCTCAAAGTTTTGTGATTAATTGATTAATACACTGGTCTTGATTTTCGCTTTATCGGTGAGATGCCCCCAAGAAGAAGTGAAATTGAAAAAAATTGATTAATTGCTGCTTATAATTAAACACATAGAAATTAAAAAAGAATAGTATTGATACTTTATTTTATTTTATTTTATTTTAATGCAGGGCTCCTCGGAGACAAGATTAATTGAAAGGAGAAAGAGAAGCAAACCCTTAAGGCTGCATAATGCATTGCTTTCAATTTCACTTGCTAGTATAAACAAAGCAGATTCTGAAGTTGCCCAAGAAATTGAAACTTGGGTTTGCAGATTTGTTTAAGTGAAAATTTTCAGTAAGTCCAAGTAAATGATATTAAATTTTCTAGCTTTAGAGAAAGGCTGCTTTAAAGCAAACAAATAAATAATGTTCTCTATTGAGCAATTATTTGAAATTGCAGGGTAATATTTGCAAAACAGTCAAAGTGGTTCAGAATCTTAAATTTTACTTTCAGATATATTTTATCTACAGAAACTTTAATCTCATTGAAAAGGACATGATGTGTAGGTTCTTAAGGGCCTGTTTTGAAAAATGTGACTTTGGTTTCCCAATCACTACTGTTTTTTAAATTTTTGCCCACAAGCAATAAAATGCTATTTGGATTGTGGTTTTCATAGAAGAAAACGTTGATATCACAGAACCTCATTCAGTTTTCAGTAGAAGCTGGACTGGGTTCTTTATTTCTGCCAGAAAGAAATGCTTTTAAAAGAAATGGGTAGATTCCTTGAAGATGTGAAAAGCTGATACCAAGCAGTAGATAGTGAAGTATATCAGGATTTCACATGTGAACAGTTAAAGCCTCATAACAATGTATGAAATAGGCTGCTACTTCAGGCTGAATTTTAAAACCAATTCTGTATTATCATATGTTCTTAGACAATATAACATTCAAAATGCACTGATACTCTTCTAAGTGTATGCTAATGCAGCAAGAAGGGTGATACACATTCTCTTCCTGTTAGAGAGTGTTTGGCCTAGCCTTTCAAATTCTTGCATTTCTACTTAATATTTAATAGGTAATTATGGGGATCTTACCCAAATAAAGATTTTCAGAATCCCTCATATGTTTAATGAATGAGTGCTCAGTGGCAACATACAGTGTGCTAGAACAAGAAGTTATCCAAAGAACAGAGCATCCATTCAAGATTTATTTAAAGTTTAAATAAGCAAAACTAGACAAAATATGAAACAAATTCAGTGCTACAAAATGTAGGAAAAAAGAGCCCTGGGATATAACTTTGTGTTAAATATTTTTTTTTTTTTAATTTAGGGAATTTGTATTCCTCTGTCTTGTAATGGTGATCTGTTCTATCCTTACCATTCAGAAGCAAGCAGGCAGAAGCTTTATTTTAGATTTTTTATGTCCCCATCTAGCCTGTTATTTCTATTATTTTAATAGAAATGTGCATGGCACAAGTTTATTTCTGCTTGTGGCCAGGGAAGTTACTAAATGCCTCCTCGGAAAGCTGGCTGTCCTCCGAGCCAATTGAGGCGTTCTGTTCTGCCAGCTCCTAGGGTCAGGGAATCGCTCTGCTGGCAGGAGCACCTGGCATTTGTCATGGAGGACATTCCCCTATTGTGTTCAGGCCATGCCATGATTGCTTTAAATACTTCAGATTAATGTGTCCTGAAGAAGGGAGAAAGAATCCCTGACAAGCAGTATAGTATTAAGTAGGTATAGATCTGTGAAGCTCTACCAAAGTTTACTGAAGAGGTGGCTTTCCTTCTGTCATGATAGGACTACAATGATTGCATTTCTACATTCTTAATTGAATTTTATTTTGTAGTGTACCTTGGAGCATCATTGCTGACAAATTTCAGCCCTGTTTCCAAGCTCACAAAAGTCAATCAGTGGAAAAACTCTCACTGATTTCAAGTGATTTTGAATCATTCTCTTAGTCTAACTTTTATTAAAACTCTCCTCAGTGGTAGTTTTAATGTGTCTAATATTATTAACCAGGCTTACAGAATAATAAAAATAATATATTTTGGTTTTGTCTGATAAATGATCATAGTAGTCAGTGTACTTACTAGATAGTGCCAGTGAAATGACTCATTACTTCTCAGAAATCGAGAGTAATTCCTGAAGGTTAGGGCAGCAAGATACTTTCCACACTATAAACATAAGAAAAACTGTAAAAAAGTGAGCTATCAGATAGGCTAGAAAGTATCTTTGTAGGAATTTTCAAAACATAATCTGTCGGTGGTGTATGTTGTACTTCATTTTCAGAAGTCACAACTTTGGTTAGATATTGAAAAATTTTCGAAAAGTCATTAACTCACATTCACTAAAGAGATTTATTAAAAAAAAAAAGGTTTTTTTCGTCAAGAGAGAAAGTTGAATTGTTGTAATCCTTACGTATCCAGCTGATCTCCAGTTATTTATGTTTGGCCCATTCCATAATATCACCATTAATTTTTGTGAATTTCTCAACAGGTGTCCAACATACTTCACAGGTTTAAATACCTCTTTCAGTGCTGTGTCTTGGGCTCACAGTCCTCTGTCAGTAAGTTTTCTGTGAAGTGCAAAGGCACACATTGCCATGGGCACTATGCACACAGCTAGAGAAGATTTTAATTATGAATCTCTTAGCAGTGAGGGTACATGAGGCATTATTGCTCTGCCATTACTCTCTCTGTCCCTTCATCATTTCTTTTGATTTGCACAAAAGATACAGGAATTCCCAAAACACCATTATATTCATTAGGGTCACTTTTATATTTTAATCTCTGTGGTGGGAAAGCTTGTGCTTATTTTTCTCTCAACATCAGTACACAGAGCCAGATTATTAGTTTGTGTTAGGTACCATGGCTCCATTGGTTCCAGTGCTGTGTTGTCAATTTACACAAGCTGAGTATCCAGCT
The DNA here is from genome assembly GCA_013398015.1 of Oreocharis arfaki. NCBI lineage: Eukaryota > Metazoa > Chordata > Aves > Passeriformes > Paramythiidae > Oreocharis > Oreocharis arfaki. The sequence continues at coordinate 419,243 of VZRR01003451.1, read as the reverse complement.
GAGGATGTACAATGCAGCTAGGAAATCCCATCAAAATTCATTCCAACTTTTTTCTTCTGTTTTTCTTATTCTTTTCTCTCTGTATTTGTTTTTATGCCTTAGATGCAAAAACATTCACTTAGTGTAGGTACTAGAGCCAAAATTTTATATAATGTCTTGCTATTAGTTACCAAAATAAGTAAGTGCCAGTAAGATGTTCAGGTTCTTGTAGAAGCTGGCCACTTACATTTAGAACATCTGATTTTTTTTTCATCACTTGGGGCCTCCTGCAGATGAAATCGATAAGAGACCCTTCTTTGATTTCAATGACAGCTAGCTAACACTGTCATTTCTGCAATTCCAAATTGTAAGTAGATTCTGGCAGTCTGTTTTATGCGTTCACATTTATGAGTCTTAAAAACAGCATGGTTTTTCTATTCCTGACCATTGATAAATGCTTGATATGTAGTAAGATATAGAGTGAATTGTGTCAATGCACAGTATGCCTTGAACCTGTTGTTTTCCTTACTTTTTTTTTTCTTGTTATTTTTTTAACACATATGGTGCTCTTTGAAGTCTATATTCTACCTGTATGACCTTTAGGTAGGAGCAGAGTTTTCACAAAATTCTCTTTATCTTAGTACTGACTGTTGGCAAAACAGCTACAAATCCTGGGTAAGCATGTATTATTGTTAACATGAGTTATTAAAAATGTTATCATTTGATAGTGGTGTAAAATTTGGTAGTTCCAAAAGACTCATACTCACTCACACATACACACATGCACACACACTTTAAATTCAAGTGTTTTCATTAGGTGAGTTTTGCTTATATTAACTGGAACATACTAATCAGTATTTTTGATCTCTTTGCTTTTGAAGAGTAAGTCAGAAAGACTCAAATTCTATTTATATTGGAGAGTCATTTCAACCCATTTATGAGGAGAAGAATAAATATAATTTCCCCTTTTCTTCGGAAAAGCACCAGCATTACCTCTGAGGACAAGGAACAGGAAGGGCCAGCCAGCTATCACGCCTTCAGGGCCTCAGTGATGTTACCCTGTGCTGGCTTTGGTGTTTCTTTATGCACATTTGCAAGGCAGTTGGCCAAGGGTAGTTACAGGTAGGCGGATGAAGCGGTAACTGAGAAACTGATGATTGTTTTCTTTTATATGAAGAAGCTAAAAAAATTCCAAAAGCAAGTCTTATATAAAATAGCTCAGTTGCAGTTATTCAAAAATAACAAAGGTTAAAATTAGACGTTAAGTGAAAATCCTGTTAGTCATAGAACTAACAAGGCTATCCTCATCATTGCAGGATTTTGAGGAGGAAAAGGGGTGTTATTTTAGTTTGTTGTGCTTCTTTTGTCTTCACACATTGTAAGTCTCTGACCAGGACTGACCATTATATGCCTTTTTATTGGCAGCACAGTAAAGCCAAGGGCTTGATTAACTTTGGGTACTCCTGGCTTATAAACTAGTGGTAAAATATTAATAAAAAAAGAAAACAAACTTATGAATGACTGGCTGTAAATTGAGGTCTGAATTCAGATAGAATGAGTTGTTAATTTTAAAGCTACAGGAATCGACTGGTTTGGCAGAAATTTTGCTAGGAAGTGGTTTTGGGTTTTGGTTTACTTCTTTGGGAGTTGCAAGGAATTGGAACTGGGCGTTCCTTGAAATGCAAATTTTTGCCAGGGTTTTTTGAGCATGGCCATGGAAACCAAGGAGGCTTAGGTACTCATTGGCATTTCCCACCCTTTTTTGTGGAACTCTGCAATTAACGGCCCATCAGTCTGGAGTGGCTGATTGGAGAAACAGAGGGTTCTTTCTTAAGTGGAAATATGCTTTCTCTGACTCAGCTCTACCCTCTGGATCTCATTCTGAGTTGTCTGGAGTGTCAAGTTTAGTTAATTGTGTATTCCCATTGAGTAGGAAACTGAAATAAACTGTTGGTTTTGGTTTGTTGCTTTGTAATTTCAGAGGCTTGGATGGCTTTTTCTTGAACTCCAAGAAGGCCATTGTAAAAGTTGAATTGGTATCTTGAAAAATGAGTTTTTGTTGACTGGCAAGATTAGGTTCAGCATTAACAATTGGTCCAAAGGGAAGATCTGACTTAGAGAAACCAAATGTACACGTTAAAACCCCCCCGACAAACATTGTATGGATTTGATTGAGCTTTACCTCAGTTAAAAAAATAATGAAGAGCTGCATGTTAAATTTTCTACATTGTCATGAATTATAATACTGAATCCAGTGTCATTAAATTGTGTTTTTTTGTTTCTTGTCAGCTACAACAATTTCAGCAAAGCACAATCCATGTGAAAATATGAATAAAATTCAGGGAGTAGCATCAAGGACTTCTGAGCTCAGGAAACTGAGTTTGGCAGTGCTAATTTGTATTAAAGTTGTTGTTGCATGACAGCAGGAAAAAGATTTAATGCTTGCCACCTGAATCAAGCCATGGAACATTGGTTTCTATAACTGCCATGAATTTGAATCAAGGCCAATATCTCTAAATTTGAAATAAACTGATACTCTGTCTTGAAAGAAGATACAGGCCACTTATGTTGCAGAAGGTATTTAGAAAATGTATTTCAATTTAATTTTCAGCAGTATATATCTTTCAAATTTTTAGGCACTTTAGCACTGGCCTTTTTGGGTTTTTCTATATTCCAGCAAGTATGTAGCCTTTCAGCCATTTATTTAGCAATATCCAGTCTTGAACTAATACTGATTTGCACAAGACCACAGATGCTGGTTTTACTCCCACTATTACTATGCAGCTGCTTACCTTAATCTGAAAGTCATTTTTCTTTTGTGTATAACTGCATTAATGGAGAAAATCAGATTTCAAGCCAAGTAGTCACACTACAAAGCTTTAAAGTCATCAGATGTGAAGCTTGTACCATGAGCCTAAGTGTAGCAACATTGTCTTTACAATAGCATGTTGTGTGGTGATACCTTTCTTTCTAAAGGATCTCTAACTGCTTTACAACAAGCAGTTCAAATTTGGAATTTCTTTGTTTCTCTTCAGCAAGCAGGCAAGAACCATGTGGAATTCTTTCCTGTGTCTGGACTGTCTTGTAATCTCTGTGTAAATACCACACATTTACTCACAGAGATTGTTTATCATTGTAACAAGAATAATTTGAATATTTAGCTGATATCTGGGAGAAGTGAAACAAACCCCTTCATTCCTAAATGTGAATTAAATTTTGAACTTCCTACCAGGGCTGAGTGCACAAGATGGTGCGACATTTTAGGACTGGGGTGTGAGGACTAAGTAGCAACACTTGAACCCAGCTGCTCTCTTTCCACATATGCCCTCTTACAAGTAGTTTCTGTTTTTCACTGAGTGCAGAAGATCCTGGTAATTGATCCATTACATGTGAATAACTTAATCCACCATTGTAGTCTAGCTATCTGGATTGAAATAAAGAAGCTGTTTCGTAGCATGTAAGAGCAATACACAAAAATCTTGTGATGGAAGGGGAAAAAGGTACTGCATGCATATGGAAATGCCAGGGAAACTTGTAGAGGTAGAAGGCAGCTATTCCGCTAAAATTATTTGATGTCTTTGTTGTCATATAACATACTTTCTGGGGTTGTCTTTCATGTCCCTGATGGAGCCCTGAGGATATACTCCATTGCAACCCTGTTTTTAACCTCTCTCTGTGCTCAAAGACACAGCCTTCTTGGTGAGGAGGATGAGATTCTCTTCAGAGCCGAACAGTGCTGCTCCTTAATCGGCTGAAGTGGTGCTTGCACGATAACAAGAGGTACTAGTCTCACCCCAGGTTGTGCCAGCTTGGGAAGCTATAGAGAGGCTTGAAATTTAACCCAGATCTATGGCATGGTAATACAGAGCATTACCTTTAGGCAAGCAGGCCTAGCTACAGTCCATAGTTGAAATTTAAAGTAATTTAAAAAATGCATTCAATTTTAAATGCCCCAAGGTTCCTATCATTTGTGAAGCTGCATCTCTTTCAAAATATTATGAACGACACTGAATTTTTGCTTTTGGTGGATATGTTATAGATATGAAAAATGATAAACTTTAGGGGTGACTAGTAGAAGAAAAAGAAGTACTTGCACAGTCAAGTGTTAGTGCTGTCATTTAAGGGGCTACTTAGTGGGAAGGCTGGGGAGAACTGCTGTTATTGAGCTTGTGAAACAAAATTACAGAGTAATTTATGCTTTTTTTTTTTTTTTTCCCCCCTAAGGGTGTGGGGGGTAAACTGCATTTTCAGCATTGTCTTTCCACTGGTCATAGAAGCTGTTCTGCAGTGTTTTTCATAGATACGTCTTTGCACACTTGTGGTCTTCTGTGTATAGTTCTAGTTTATTCTACTGAGTTGCAACTTAAAATGTAATGTGGTATATCTTCCAAGAACATATAACTATGCAATATTATTGCTTAGCTTTCATGGTGCTGTGTAGTCCCTTCTAGTATCAAATGTCTGTATTACACATTAATTTAAATTTTGAGGGGAAATAAAAATTTTAAGAAGACTGAAAGACTAAACCACAAAACAGTCTATTTTTTTGTTTGGGTTTTTTTTCCTCCACTGCAACTCAAAAGCAATGGTTGAGAAGCATGCAGAAACACTGCCCTGTTTAGCCTTCATCTGTTCAGCAGCCTTGCTTGCACCTGAGAATCTTACATTATTTTCACATTTAGAACTCTTGGTTTGGACTGCTTCTCTGAAGTTTTTTAGCATGATTTCCTTCAAAAGCAATCCCACTTCTTTTTCCTTTTATACTTTAATGCTCTTTTTAATAAGCACATGGCACAGTACTTGTGATTGACAGCAGGGTAACAGTGTGCTTTTAGTGCATGATATTGTTGTTTTTAAAGAAAAGACTCTTAAAAAAAATGTTATCATAAAGCAGCAGATTGTCTTTCCAGCAATAATTTCATTTATTTTGTAGAATTAAAGGGAAAAAGGAGTAAGTGAAAAGGTGCTTTTCTTGACTGCCAGTGCCACAAGCTCAACGTGGAATTTGAAAGTCCACCTATATTCTTTCTGGTTCACGGATCACCAACAATGAGGATCCTACCTCTGGAACTTAGCTACCAATTCTGCTGATGTAAGAGCCAGAACAGAACCCAGTGTACGCTCCTGTAGCTGTGCTGACTCTGTAAAAGAAAAAACAAAAAACTCCTCATTTTTTCCCATTAAAGCAATAATGATTGTTCCCGGCAATTGTAATAAGATGATAACATGTTTAAAGATATTTTTAATATTTTTCATTTTAAATGGTGGCAACAGTCATATCTCTTCCTGTCATTAGTGCATTGGTGGAGTGTATTAAAGTTATAGGCATTGTCATCCTGGGGTGCATTGGGAAGAGCGTGGCCAGAGGGTCGAGGGTTGTGATCCTCCCCCTCTTCTTGGCCCTGGTGAGGCCACATCTGGAGTGCTGTGTCCAGTTCTAGGCTCCTCAGTACAAGAAAGACAAGGAGCTACTGGAGAGTGTCCAGTAGAGGCCACTGAGATGATCTGGGGTATGGAGCATCAATCTCGTGAGGAGAGGCTGTGGGAGCTGGATGTGCTTAGTCTGGAGAGGACTGAGAGGGAATCTCATTAATGCATGTAAATATCTCAGAGGCAGGTGCCAAGAGCATGGTGCCAGACTCTCTTCAGTGGTGCCCAGGGACAGGATGAGGAGCAATGGTCATGAACTAAAACACAAGAAGTTCCTCCTCAACATGAGGGAGAACTTTTCATGGAGGGTGGCAGAGCACTGGAAGAGGCTGCCCAGAGAGGTTGTGAAGTCTCCCTCCCTGGAGACATTCAAAACCCACCTGGATATGTTTCTGTGTAACCTGCTCTAGGTGACCCTGCCTTGGCAGAGGGGTTGGACTAACTGATCTCCAGAGGTCTCTATCAACCCTAAAGATTCTTTGATTTAGCTTGATATAGTATTATAGAACTTTTCGGAGCAGGTTTCTCTTCTTTCCACAGGAAAAGACTGGGATCCCAGTTCCAAATTACACATGAAAAGCCAAGGTTCTCCCAAATCCTACCTCTGGCAGAGTGTGTTCCAGAGATATTTCTTAAGAAAAGATAATACAAACCAGGCTTCTCCTGTTTTAACATTTCAGTTTTTTGACAACTATATGGTGTTTGCCTACTTGAAACATGGTATGATTTTGGCAGAATATGTTGCAGCTGGTGTACTAATTGGTAGATATTCAGGAAAATAACAGGCGTGTATTTATTCTGGGTAGTAAGGTAATATCCTTATGAACAGTGTATTTTTATACACACACACACACACACACACACACACACACACACACACACACACGCACGCATCACCTATATCTCGGTTCAGTAATAACATCCAATAACATGCACAACCTAAAGTGCCTCTATTTCTAAATTTACAGTATGCAGAAGTTTGTATACGTTGTATGTTATTACTTGGGATTGCAGCAACAGTTGGAATTTCTCAGTTCAAACATATATCTCTTCATTTGTGGTATGTAACTCTATACTGATAACATGTGACATTTTCCCTGGTGCACTGATGTCTTTGTTAAGGCTCTGGTTAACATTCTAATCAGATATTAGGAAAAGTTCTTCATCCAGAAGGTGGTAGAACACTGGAACAGACTCCCCAGGGAAGTAGTCATATCTTCAAGTCTGACAGAGTTAAAGAAGTGTTTAGACACCACTCCCAGGCCCATGCTGTGATCCTTGGGATGGTCTAGTGCAAGGCCAGGAGATGACTTCGATGATCCTTGCAGGTTCCTTCCAACTCAGCATATTCTATGATTCTGAGTACATAACTATCTTTCAAACAAACAGCATTTTTTAAAGTACTTGCAAAATGTTTCTTTTCCAAATATACATTGGTGGAATGCTCCAGTAGACTAGCATATGATGATATCAAAGTTTTCTTAATTATAATTTCATCATTTATCTTGGGATCATCCAAACTTTGCTTCACGTAAGAGAAGTTCTTGTTCCTGAATCATGCTGATGATACTTTTAAGCAATTTAACCTTGTTATGCCTTCCCTTTATGCCTGAAAGACAGCCTAGGAAGTAAAGATAAAGTAACATGCAGCTTAAAGTACAGTTTCATACGGTGAGAATTCAGAGTATTTGCAGAAATAAAAGTTATTGACAGTTCATGTATTTATCCTGTTGAGACTCTTTTTAAGTTTCCTTCCTTCTGTAGTTGATTTTTCCATGTGCATAATTGGGAGTGAGGATACATAATAAACACATTAAAATACACAACATGCCAGGCTGAATGTGAAAACGCATGTCTTTGGGGTAGATAATATTTCATTTTTGTAAGGTGCAGAAGTGAGTGAGGGGTGTATTTATGTTTTACACCTTGGTCAAATAATGGACTTCTCTGTGATGTAACCTATTTAGTTGCAGAAACTTTTCTGTGTAGCTGCCCTGCGGTGCTGAAAGCAAATTATGAATGCTGTACTGTTTAAGAGCAGAAAGGTTTGCCTGGAAGAGAGCGGTATGCCTGGGCCCCCTGCTATTGAGAAGATGCCAGTCAGAAATGAAAACGTCTTTCATGAAACTATAGCGAACTTCCCTGTGATACAGTACAATAATGCAAGGAATTTTTAGTCAAAACCTGTAAAAATAAGTATAATACCTTGAATGTGGCGAAGAAGTATTGGCTTATAAGGGGCTATTTTAAGAAGTCACTGCCATAAATATGTGTGGTTCTAATACAGTTTTAGAAGTGACAGGATTAAGGAGTTTTAAGCCTTTCTCCCCAGCTCACGCACCCCCACCCCCTCTGCCTCCCCCCACCTTTTGAGATCTCCAGTTTCTTTTGCCTTTTGGTTACGACTACAAAAGATGTCTTCTGAGAAAAATGCTTTCTGCATGACATCAGAATAAAGGAATGTTCCACACTATTCAGCATGCTTAAATGTATTGGTTGACTGAAATAACATTACATTTAAAATTAATGCTAAAAAGAAAGCCAGTTAAGAGACAAAACAAAGCAAATAACATTTCTGCAAACTTTTATCTTTAAGGAACATTGATTTATTGGACGTTATAGAAGTGTTTTCTTTAAAATAATAAAATTATGCCCTGTGTAACAGCACAGTAAAATAAAGAAAACTGCTGTTTTGTTGTGTGCTGAAATGCATGTAGCCACAGGTTAAGATTGAAAAATTTGGAATCAGAATATAAGAAGTACATAGATATAGAAAAGTTAATATATTACTCTGGATGGGAGAAAGTTGTAAGAAAGATATTTGGTCAGTGCAAAAAGCCTCAGGTTTTTTCATTGTCAGTTCTTAATTTTTGTTTTGTCTGTCTGACCTCAATTTATTTTTTCATGTGGTATTAATAACAAAAGCTAATTATTCTCACAACTTCTGCATTTATGAAAGTGTTTATTTTTCTTGAGCAATAACAAATACATTATTGCTTGGACGGTAGCCTTTACATTATTCTTTGGCATGGTGTAATTTTCACTGGCACTTGGGATAGTCAAAGAAAGAACTGGAAAATTGTTAAAAATAGCAAAAGCTAAAGGTGATACTTAAAGAAGTATCTTCTAAACTAACAAAATACACATAATAAACTGTAAAATAAAAGTAGTGAAATTAGTAACGGTTTTGAATTAAGAATTGTACCAGTTATAAATACAGGGATCTCACTCTTCAGAATCATGAAACTTCAAATTTAATTACTTCTTATATTGTTAGTGAGTAATTATTCATTGCAGATCGATAGATTTCTTGCCAAAAAAAAAAGAAAAAAAGGAGGGTTAAGATTCATTTCAGCTCATGGGTGAGAAGGAAAGCTTAATTTCACATGATCAGGTATAAATGCTATCATATCAAACCATTGGTGCATTGCTGTGAAAACCTACATGGATTTGCAGGACAGAATAGAGGTCCAAACACTGGCCTTGAGAGTGTGTGATGGCAGGGATTTCACAAATGCAGATGTCAGTCATACCCTTCACTGAAGGCGTGGAAGACTGGAAGCTGGGAGAGCTGCCAGTCCCCATCATCAGTGAGACTTTTTTGCAGTGCAGCTGTACTTTGTGGGTACGGGCCATAAGCTGCAGGTGTCATCTAGATTTTAGTGTTGATTATGAGTTCCCTTAAATTTAGATTTCTTTCTAATAAATTAAACCATTATAGGAGCCTGTGATCTAAGCAGAAAAATGAGAACACTTCCCCGAAGCGGCAGCATTAGCTCAAAGGAGAGCAAGCAAGGTTGTTTAAGTAGATCAGCTGTGGGGAGGCACTTGCATCCCCTCCTGGAAGTACGCTGCCTGCTCTGCACCTTTCTCACCTAGCACCCTTTGAGTAGGAGCCCAGGTGAGCTGAGGGAGAGATGAACCAAGGTGTCCAACACCCTGAGTATCAGCAGAGCTGCAGCACTGAAGGGAACCAGGGAATTACAGATTATTTTCAGAAATGCAAGTTTCCATGTAAGTTTGCCCCGTTCTGTAGAGCAAACATTTGTGTGAATAGTGTGTGTTGTTTTATAAAGCTCGTGGAAGAAGGAGGGAGAAGGAGAGAGAGAATTGCATGATAAGGATTGCTGTAATATTGCTAATTCTCATCTAATCATGAGTTAATGAGACTCAGTGTTTTACTTGAAATCTCCTAGCATCCTGTGCTTATGTTTTTTTCTTTCAGCCACAAACTTTGTTGAGACTCTGAAAACCTTATAGGCTCAAAACCGGGAAATCTTATACCTTGAAATTTATTGTTATTATTACTATTTTATTATTCTTGGCATGCATCTCATGAGATTTTTATTGCTGCAGTTGTCAGCCCTTCTACACTGGGTACCTGTTCAATGAATCCATGCAATGCCTCACACCAAACGAGACACCAACCATTTTCACATCTGCCCGCTTGAGAAGCATCATGATGCATGAAAAGCGAAACAGAGGAAGGGGGACATCATGTTTTCTGTATGGACTTTCTGCAGCAAGTCACATCTGTATGATAGAGTATTTCGGATAGGAGAATTTTGCTGTGTGTTTTGTTTTTACCGTTATCTGAATGAATAATGAAGTTGCATTTGATACATAGAGTTATTTGGAGAGATACCTGAAATATATCACGGTAAAAAAAAAATACGAAAAATTATATTATTATCTTTAACTTTGCATATTGAAAATAAATACTAAGGTAGTGAGGACAGAACCATCAGGCAGACAGCAGGTGGGCCAACCAGCAGGAGGGAAATGATACTTGCTGCACCTGTTCTGCACACTTAAAGAGAAAATTTAAAAAATAGGAAATTCCTGCATGACACCTACTTTTATACTGCTACTTCATTACTATATTTTCCTAGTTTGTCTTCACATTTTTAGGAGGGACATCTGGAGATTACAAACCACTTGATGCTATGTAGGTTTCCATGTTTTCTCGTATTCTTATGTATATATCACTATGCTACCTGAACTGTAGTGTGGTGCTACAAATGGTAATAAACTCCTTTTTTTTTGTCCTGATGGAGATAGCCCACTACTATTATTCCCATTTTACAGGTGGACAAAAGCAAAGTACAGGAAGAGGTCAGCATCAATTCATGGCTTAACTGTAAACATAATTTATGGGTTTTAGCTCAATTGTGTGGAGGATGGAGCTAGGTGCATAAAAATGGCTTTGGTTTCCTTTTGCTCTCTCGTACCTCTGCTGGTTCAGTAACCTTGTAGTTCACTGAAGAATTTGCTGTCTGGTCTAATTTTAGTCAGATTTGAAACAGCTGCAGGGGTCAGAAAGTACATCATATATCAGTGTGGCAAAGGAAGTGGCTAAGCCTGTGCCTATATTTCTTGCGCAACAAGCAGTGGAGAAGACAAGCTCTAGGTTAGGTATGGGACGCAGTAGGATCAGCTGTTAACTGGTCAGAGCAAGATTACCCAACTAAATCATTATTGGGGCCATTGTATATGTAGCACATTTGTAAAGCAGATGGATTCTACAAGTGGGTTTGGCTTTAAATTGCTGCCTCCCAGAGCTGACTATGAGCTATTTAGGGGATGTTTCTAGAGAGATGGTTGATCTAAAAAATGCTTGCAGGAGTAGGGTGTTTGGTGTTCCTGGCTTCCGCACCTAAGTCTGCTATGACTTCCTAATAAGTGTAGGTAGGTCACTTTGCTTTATTTCTCTCTGCTTCCTCCTTAGTGTTTTACCTTATTGCTTAACACTGATGCTGCAAGCATTAGTGGGGTAGTATCATCAGTTTGACTATCTGAATTCACAAAAAATACAGTGGCGGTCTTTATCTTGTTGTACTGTGATTTCTTCCTCAGAAGTCCTCTGCTACCAAATATAGCACATGCAGAAATTTTTAATTTGATGTTAGAGTCAAGGTGTATGGAGTAACGAGTGTTCAATAAATTAGGAGGGGTGAGAATTCGCTGTTTTGTTTTCTGGTGATTGTGATTATTGAGAAAACTGTATTTCTGCCTTCAGAAGTTGGATCATCTTCAAAAATCCAATAACACCTATTGGAAAGATAAGCATTTGTGATACTTGATAGAAATTATGTTTAAGAGGAGGAATTTTGTGTTTTAAAGACCCAGTTTTGCAAGTAAATACTCTAAGATGCAGTTTGCACTTACAGTTTGAGAAGTTCAATTCAACAAGCAAATGAAAGCTTCATGAAAGTAGGTGCTGTGACTAGTGACAAGAATAGTAGGATTATAGTGGGGTTATATACAGTAGGAATTATTTCATTTCTACAGTGACTAATTAATATGTTTTTCTTTGGCCACCAGTGATTGAGGATTTCATGATGATAAAACAAAATTTACTTTTTCTCAAAATCCTGTTTATCAAGGCTTGTACTTGATCATAGATCTATATAAGTATTATAGGTGATATTTTTTTCTGGTTCATGCTTGCCTCATTCTGAAAGAGGTGAAGAACTGCTGAAAAACTGACCGTGACTAAAGATAGCAAACAGCCTGTTGTCTGAAAACTGTGATATTCTCAAACAGGAAAATCAACTACTTCTTTTTAGGGCAGTACGGAAACCTTCACTAAACTACACCTGGCTTGAAATGAGAATTATAGCTAGCTCAGTTAAGTAGATTAACTCGATACTGTACCTCTCCAAATGAGAGCTCCCACAGTTTGTCATCCAAGTCTGCAAAGTACATTTTGCATAGTTTTTCAATCACTGTATGCATTTTGGTGGGAGACTCCATTCTGCCTGAAAAAGGTGGCTCATACCCACCTTAGGAGAATTCTTTTTGAAATGGACTGCATGAATAACTAATTTTTTTTGAGGGAGATCCTTTTAATCTCCCAAGTGTACTGTATGTTTAACTAAGCTATCACTGTCGTTCAGATTAGTTGATACGCCAATCCTAGTATTTGAAAGACAAGCTGAACATTGTGTCCATAGAAAGAAAGAATTAAATAAAATTTCTATGCAAATTACATTTCATACATGCTTCTGAGGAAAGTTTTATGTCAGGTTGCAAAGCTGTTATCAATGCATTCATTCTTTTAGGCAGAATAAAAGCAATCCTTTAATGCTAAATTAGGACAAGTAAGTGATTACAAGATGTTTGCAAGTTTGTTTATCAGTAATTTATAACTGTACTACAGGTTTGCATCTTGAAAATACAGCAAGTTGGAGGAGGAAAAAAAGTGGGTTGTTTTATTACTTTTTCCAAATTAAAAATAAATATTTAATTGAGTAGGTGTATCACGTTTGTTGCATTACATACAGTAGTGTAGTTATAAAAGACAGGCAGGTTACTTCAGATGGGCTTTGTTTGGCTCTTTTGTGCTTTGGCAAGAGGAAATTTCCCTTTAGTATAGGTTTTCTTTCACAAGCTGACAATTGTCATGTTCAAGTGTGAAGAAAGGTGTAGCTGCCCTAAATTTAGCTATTCATTGCTTGTGAAGTTCTAATCACTGAGTCAGCTGAAGATGAACTCCTATTTCTTCACAGGTCAGGTGCAGTGCGGGTAATCAAAATGAAAGCTTCTGTAACCTGGTCTGCTTACTAAGACACCTTACTTGTGAGTTAGAAAAAGCAGGAAACACAGACGCCAAACTGGCAGTGCAGTGTTTTGGGTTTTGGTTTGTTTTGGTGTCGGAGTTTTGGTGTGGTTTTGTTTGTCTGTTTGTTTGGGTTTTTTTTGGTTTTTTGTGTTGGTTTTTTTTTTGTTGTTGTTGTTTTTTTTTTTTTTTTAATTTGTTGTTTGGGGAGTTTTTGTTTTCTGAGATAGGCCTGATTCTAGCCTGTACTTAGGCAATTTCGTTTATTGGTCCAGGTATTATAACTGCCTCTGAAAATATGATTGAGTCATATCTTGTTGCACCTAAATACCAATTTACGTGTCCTGGTCCTTAAGTAATCTCCGCCTCAAAACTTGTCTTTAAACTATATATACTTTACAGATTTGTTTTTTTTTAAAAACACCTGACCTTATAGGATCTGTGTCCTGAATGGCCTCTGATATATACGTCTATATTTTCTCTTAGCTTCATGAAGTCTTTATAACTTAAGGTATCTTTATCCTCTTTTTGAAAATGTGTATTTCCGTTGATATTATTTTATCTGTTAAACAAGCTCAGTTTACATACTGCAAAATAAACCTGATCTTTTTGAAGTATTGTAAAAAAGGCTATGGTGATACTTTGGTTTTCTTTGAAGACAGTGATTCCCATTTCTGAAATTGTAGATCTTCAGCTTTGACAAGTCACAAGGACAGTCACGTAGTGTTTGTAAGCTTCTAACTGTTAAGAATATCACAAACTGCAGACCACCAATCCCTGCAGAGCTATGAAGCTAAGATGTTCGTTTAGGTGGTTCTGTCATTGGTATTGCAATGCATCAACTTTGTAAATTAATCTCATCACTGGAAATCCTTGTGCAGTTTAGGTGCAGGGATTGATAATAAGGCTTTTTGTATTTTATAACAAAGGCATCTGAGGAAAGATGGAGAAAGCAATTGCTTCTTTTTGGGTTGTCACCAAAATACATGACTCTATAGCTGAAAGAGAAGACTGTTGTGCTATCTGTGCTACACACTGAGTACTAAATGCTTTCTATCTCACACAATAGTAATGACAAGTAATTGAGGAGCTCTGCAGGATACAGAGAGTTTTAATTTGTGTGTTCTGAAGCCCAATGAAAAGACACATCGTATCTTCCTTTGGTTTGATTCTGTGACCATGCCTGGCTTTTTTTTTGCCAGCACCACAGGCTTTGTGCTTGCTGTAGGTCCATACAGTTACCCTTCTGGAAGGGAGGCTCCTCATGCTTCTTATTTCTTCAGCCTGTCTTTCCTGCTGCTTTTCTGCTCCATTTGTCTTCTGCCAATGCTGACAGAAGCCATTGCAGATACTGGATTGAACTGGTTTGCTTCATGGTGTATATAGCATAGGTGTGTATAGCATATAATTTTTATACCCATAGGCATCAGTTGGATGGGAGGGAAGAGATACCTTTACCTGGTATTACCATAAACATCGTATGACATGTAATAAAATTTTAAAAGTAGTAGTTACATGTGGGTCATATTTGCCTTCAACCATAACAAAAAAAAAAAAAAAAGGCACCATATACTTTAATCCAGTGAATAATTTCATTCCAATGCACTGGTCACTTACTGAAAAGTAAGAGTGTTTAAGTGCTTTTCCAGACTGAAATCTTTATCAGTAACCTGCATATAATATATGTGTATTGTTCAGATACACAGGATATTCATTTGGTGAATTATTTCTTTATATTTGATAGGATTGAATAGTATTTTTGTGTCTGTCTGCTCTATTCATTTTTCACATGTTAATGACATTCATCTTGTCTATCTGTGGCATTTCTAATGTGCCCATCACCAGAGTATCTGCCTGTCTCTTCTGCAAAATAAATGTCTCTCAAGAAGAGATAGGAGCAGTAATGCCTGTGTAATTATTTTTTTTTTAGAAGTTATTACTGAAACATAGTAGCCTCCCTTCCCCCACTCCAATACTTATTTTTCCCAGTGACAAAATCTGCAAGCACTGAGCAACAAGTTTATCAATTTGAACAGGCCAACTGCACAACTAAATGTATGTGAAACTTAACAAATCCCTTGGGGAAGCTGACTGTAAGAATTTCCTAGTCTGTGTCGAGTTACTGAGGTGCGACATGGTGGATTGAACTTAATGCCTTAGGCAAGCACAGTCAAATAGAGAGAGTTTAAGATTTTGCTGTGCCCATGAAGGGATCTGCTGGTAGTTGTCTAAATTAAGCCTTCAGAATAGAATGTAACACTATCATGAGCTCTTTCCCTTGAATATTTTGGCAGGTTATTCTGGTTTAAAAGAAATCCAAGTAGGATTTCCTCTGTTTAAGCCTCGCAGCAGTTGCAAAAAGTTTGAAAGGTTGTTCCCCTTACCAGGAACAGCAAAATGTTGGAGCAGAAATTTTTATTTCGAGTGTGCTGTTTCTTTTCATAGTATAGTGTCTTAGCCAAAAACAGGGATCCCCACCTGCGTGGGAATTGACTCCTACCACCTTGTATGTGCTGCTGATACAAAGACTGTGGGGACAGCACACCTGCCCTGGGTTTCTCACCAGCTCTTTTCTTGTGTGCATCTTTGTGAGGGGAAAATTGATTCTGGTGACTGATCTGGCTTTAGTGACCTTTATGACCCTGTAGCGGCTAGCCTGAAGAAGTGAGCAGCAGCAGCTTGTGAAACAGTCTGTAGACATGCTACAGAGTTTAAATGAGGTCTGCCAGTGACATCAGTGCCTTCAGCTTACAGTGACAAAAAACTGTGTGCTATGTACATGCTAAGAGTTGGAGAGCCACCAGGAGGGAGGAGAAAAGCATGGGTACTCAAGTGCATGCACAAATCCGAAGCTGGAGCTGCTGTTACAGCTGAGTAATTTGTTTCTCAAATGTTAATAACATTGCAGTAGGTTGTAGATCTTCTTGAAAAGGAGCAGGAGCGATGCAAGTTTTCTGTGTGACTGAGAACAATGCATGTATATTACCACAGGTCATTATTTTACAGGTAAGGAAAAGAGTTATTGGTCTGTTACTTATGTGTGACTGGGAATAATGAGCCTTTTATTTGCTTACGTATTTTAGCAGACAATAGTGTGTAGTAGGAGCCTATACGTCATGAGATTCTGAGAAGATCCCTGTTAAATCAGAGTATGTACCAGTTGCAGTCAATCCTATACCTGCAGATTTTGAGGAGGGTTTAATGTCTGTTCTTCCTATTTGTGGATTTAAAGTTCTTAGAATCATAGAATGGCTTGGTTTAGAAGGGACCTTAAAGATCAAAGTTTGCCCATCCGATTTTATGTTTGAGCTGAAATACTGCTTGGTTCAGCTATATGTGGACAAATAAAACCCACGATATACACAAAGTCTTTTAATATCTTGTTTGAGCTAATATGAATTACAGGCAAGATCAGCTCTTCCCAGCATTGTTGCCTGAGGACATAACACTTCAAATTATTATTTTTTTAAAATTTCCTTTTTTCTGCTTCTTATTCATTCTTATTAGTTACAGAACTAATAAAAATTTTAGAATTAGGGCCTGATTTTAAAGAAAGGCTAGAAGTGGTCCCTTTCCTTCCAGAGTGATACTCCTGGGCAGGAGATGAACAGCATCGATGGACTCGATTTTAAATATTGAGCTTGGAATGGAACAACTTGATATGAGCAATGAGTACTTTTTTTGACTTACATTAAAAGAGATCCATAATCCTTGAAGTACAGGAGTGTAATGTTGACTTTGTGTAATATTACTGAAGTAGTTTTGTGAAGCTGGCTCAAGATATGCCGGTGTATTAGGTAAGAAATTAGCAAGCAGGAAAGTTACTTTTTTCAGCAAGGTATGTTAGTCCATGCACAAGCTTCTGGTGCTTCAATGACAAATTATGCATGCTTTTTTTGCATTAATTGAGTAATATGTAATTTATACCTTATCTAATATGACAGAGGTTCTGCAATACCTTAGAAAAGTTGCTAGGAATTCAGTGCTCTGGATGGATTTGGTGGTGAACAGTCAAATGCTTTTGATTTTTCTGGCTGTCACTTTTTAATTTTTGTTACAGCTGACTTTCACCAATGTTTTTTGATACATGCAGTAAGAAGACAGGAAAGGAACAATCACTGCAAAATAGAGTTTTATTGCAATATACAAGTATTACATCTTTCATACTTCAAAACAAAAGAGTTCAAGTTTCATCAGTATTGATAGACTTAAGAGTTTGACATTCGGACTGGACTGCATTTCTTTGGGGCCCAGTGTATGTGGTGTTTTGCCTTGAGCTCTTGTTATTTACTGCTGCAAGGACTATTGGCTGTCAGATAATTCTGTAGTGCGAGTTACTGTATTTCAATAAAGCTGTGGCCTTGGCCTTTAATCGGGTTACCAGAAATCTATGTTTTCTCTCTTCGTAGTCCAGAGTGGCATTTGCAATATAACAAACATTTTAAAGATTTACTTTTTTATGGCATGTAAAAATGTTGCACCAACTTAGTGTTTCTTCCCTTAAAGACGTATGCATCTTCAAATACTTGATTTCTAATATGAACAAGCAACCTGACTAGCTTTACACACCTTAACAGTATCCCAGTTTTAAAGACAGGACGTTCCATTTTACAAAAAAGACTTGCTTTTTCTTTCCATAATGAGTTTTGCATAAAGGAAACTAGCCAAAGTTATTGGAAAAGCAAACATCTCAGTAAATTGGGAAATATTAATGCTTTTGAGATTTCAAGTTATTAATACTTAGTTACAACTGAAATACTATGAAAGATAAGCAAAATATATGTTTTATTTCTTTCTTACACAGAAAAATACTTTAAAAATTACTTAAATATGGCACAATAGTATGTGGGGCTCTGCTCGAGCCTCTGGCACAGGGAAGGGAGGTGCCAGATGCAGAACTTGCTGTAAGTTGAAACTAAATTAAAACACAGAGATGGAGGGGCCTGGCAAGGGGTAGGGCATAGCTCTGCCTTCCATCCACTTGTAAGCAGATCTGGCTGGCTGCCCACTGATAAAGATGATGCAAACATCTGTTACATCCTGGACTACTGGTACAACCACAGCTGTGGGAGACATTTAGTTTGTTATTTGCAGTATATCCTATGAGGCTTTGCTATATTTCTCTGCCTGTCTTATTCATAGTATGCTGTTAAAATTGTCTGGTCTTATGATTTAACATTTAGAGCATTAGTAAATGGAAACTTTTGCCCAAATTTTATTTTAGGTATTTCAAAAGTTTGCACAGCGATGTGGTCATTTAATCTAGTGAGCAGCTGACATAGAATGCAATGTATTATTATGAACAAGCTAATTTATTTGCAGCTAATGGGCAGTAAATAAAAAATAGTAATTCACAACATATTTTCTAATAACCAATTATTTGTAAACATTTTCTCAAACATATTACCTATTCAAAAGTTTCAATCAAAATTTGAGTAAATTTAGTTCTTGCTGATTATGGGGTGCTCTTTATTAGACTAGTTGGGGTGTGAAAAATAAGTTCTTTCAATTGGATCCGTGATCCATTTTATTCTCTGATTGAATAGACACAACTTTTAAAATTGGGTATTCCAAATGCTAGTGATTACAAACTCTGCAGTAGGCAGAGCAATTTCCTATTCTTTACATAGTTCTGTCAGGAAATAAGTTTGCCAGAGCACTGGTAAGAAAAAAAGACAAACGTTAAAACATCTGAATATCATAGAAGTGAAAATGATAAAGCACGGAAGTGAACATTTTTCAATGTTTCTGCAGAAAGTTTCTGCAGCTTGAGACCAGAAATATAAGAAAATGAAATGACTGCAAGTTAAGAAGCACACTATGGATAAGGATAAGCTATTCTGAGCACTTTGCCAAATACGTTATCTTCCCAAGGACTTCTGCATTATTTGTTCCTCTTCTGTCTTCTGTCCAAGTAAACATTTGTAAACTGCTTAATCCCCTCTCAGCAAGGGCATATAACTTTCACTGACACTAATGGTACTTACTTATGTTTTGTGCCAAGGAAATAGGACCTTTCTTAGGGTCAAATTAACTTCATTTGCATAAAGTAATGTAATCGGCCGGTCCAAAAATCCACTGCTGCAATCCAGGACCGAAGTGTTGGGACTGTATGCAATGTATAGCCTTTCAGAGAATTATAAAAACCTCTAAGCTGGACGACACCCATCAGCTCCTGGCCCTGCACAGCACCATTCCCAAGAGTAACACCCCGTGCTTGAGAGCATTGTCCAAACACTTCTTGAACTCTGTCAGGCTGGTGCTGTGACTGCTTCCCTGGGGTAGCCTCTTCCAGTGCCCTACCGCCTTCTGCCTGAAAAACCTCTTCCTAATATCCAACCTAAACCTCCCCTGACGCAGCTTCATGCAGATTCCTCAGGTCCTGTCAGTGGTCACCATAGAGAAAAGATCAGTGCCTGCCCCTCTTCTTCCCCTCACGAGGAAGCTGTAACTGCAAGGAGATGTCCCCTCAGTCTCCTCTCCTCTGGGCTGAACAGACCAAGTGACCTCAGCCACTCTTTGTATGGCTTCCCCTCTAGGCCCTTTGTCATCTTCGTAGCTTTCCTTTGGAGGCTTTCTAATACCTTTGTACCTGTTTTATATTGTCGCTATTTCTTATGTGACTTTCAAGTCACTTGCCTTAAAGGTCTCTTTCAAGCTTGACAGTTCTAGGATTCTATGCTTCTAGTTGTTTGGCCTTATTTGCCAGTCTCTAGAATTTCCATGTCTACGACTTGGCTGGTTTTCAGTTTTTTGATTAATTTTCCTGTTGCCTTTCTGGCTGTCAGATAGTTTGACAGTTTGTGCAGCTTGTGGATGTAATGTATCCTATGATTAAAGATGGTAGGGTTCAAGAAAGTGCACTTCATTAAACTTGGAAAATTGGTAGGTAGCTTTCTGTAAGAAGCAAGTGCATGGCAAAGTGATATGAAGGCAGTGGACAGTTCTTTAGTAAAACATTCAAAATGTCTGAGTACTGGCTTTACTAGTGCAAAGAAATAAAGTTTAGCACAAGTCTGGTTTGACTAAACATGAGCTTTTTAGTGACCTAAAACTTGAGGGATGCTGTCAGAAGCTGAAACTGGGTCGAATTATTATGGATGATCATAAAAGAATGGTATAGAAAATTGGAAATTAAATTTGGAAAGGCTTGGGCACAAAGAGGAATTCAATTATAAGAGACAAAGCCCTGAGAAAGGAAGAATGAGAAAAGGGCCTGCACATTGCTCAGTGAATAGGTAAAAGATCAATAGATGCCTTGGCATTCTTAAAATAATTTTTAACTTCTTGCTGCTTAATTTTCACTAGAAGTATTAATGGACCTGGGATTTCTTACTATTAACACCTATGTCAAAGTTTGAGAAACTTGTGTGTTTATATAAAAAATAAAGGAATGAAAAATACCTAGTGAAGTAGGGTTGCAGTGTGGCGATTTTTGTGTTTGTTTTTTTAAACTATGAATGATATTTATCCAACAGTAATTGAGAATTGACTAGGTAATTTAGACAGCTGACAATATTTTCTGTGAAAACTCTTGGAGAACTGGTAAGATTCCTAGCATACTAGCAGGTGTAGATCTTTGCTCTCATCAGCACATGAGTCAGGTGCCTAAGTTAGGACTCTAGGCCTCAGTGACTAAAGATAACTCAAGGCTGCTATTGGAGGCTGGGGGCTCCTCTGGCAGTGTCTTTCCTTATTGGAAACTCTCATTTAGACATTTAATTGGCTTCTTGAAGAAGGTATCTATGGATACTATTTTCTGAGCCATACTGCTCTTTAAACCTTTTTGATCTAAGCAATATCAGACCAGGCAGCAAACTTCAGTTGCTGGAAAAATACACATTGCTCATAAACATCTGGAAAAAGTCAACATGACTTCTTCAGCAAATGTAGTGTCAACAAGCCTACCTACAGTAATAGAATAAACATGCCTTACAGGTAGTAGAGAAACAAAATGTGATGTAGATCTTAGTAAAATTCTAACTTTTAGTAAATATCTTAGTGTTGACATTTTCTTCAGCCGTACTATGATAAACATGATGAAAATGAAATTACTGGAAAGGGGGTTAGGATGATGATTGAGAGAAAAGTCACAATCAGATGGAAAGCCTAGAATTCTAACATAGGTACTAAACTGATGTCCTAAATTAAGCAGTATGGGCATAGTTTCAATGCAGATAGAGTTCATGGTGTACCTTCAGGGCCTGGTAACGTTTGTCTCCACTGATGCCTTGGATGAAGAAATAGGAAATTGTTTGGTTTGTAATTGTTAACCTAGAGCTACTTGCAGAGTGGAAGGTCTGTATGCATTTTAAAGCACAATAATAGAAATCAAAATTATAATTATAAATGAATTATAAACTGAGGAAATAAAATACATACGGTTCACTAAAGGAAAGAGCTAAATGATGTTAAGATTTTAAATACTTGATGAGAAGATGATCTAGGAGAAAAAGTAACTTGGGGTCCTGGCAGTTGGTAACAAGCTGGCTTTGAAGCTAAGTGTGGCATGTTAATACAAAAGCAAAGACTTAGATCGTTGTTTTGAGCTGAGAAATGGGAATCTAGAATAATTCCTTCTAAAAGTAAAAAGTGAAAGTATTTGAGGTTTTTTTTTTTTTTAATCAAGGAAATCCTAATGATAGGAATATAACCATTATATAACCATATAACCAGGTATAAAAATCTTTTAAATGTGACAGCCTGGAGCTAGGACAAGGAAATGGAAGAAAACCACAACATCTTTTTCTCAGTCTCATAAAACTGTGTTCGAACACTGTGAAAGGTCAAACAAAATCGCTTTTGGGTACAAGTAATGGCAACAGCTTCTTGAACTGCTTTAGACATTCTTCCCAGTCCATGTAATAAGTACCATCTCAAACTGGCTCATTTTATTGATTAAAAACATTCCTTTCATAGAAAGAAAATATACTGGGGTGCATATCTATGCTTTTCAGCAGCTAATAAAGTAAGAATTAAGTTATGTACTGACATATAACCTACTCATAAATGCTAATTCTGATCCTAATACTTCACAAGTATGCAATCTTCATATTAGCATTATATTGCTGATACAGTAGTCAAATTCTCTTTATATGTGTACTGTGGCATCAGTGTGGCATGTAAGTGTAAACTGGGTATGTTTTAGAAGGCTGTGTTTTCCTATGGGCTTGGGCTTTCACATGTGTGGTGGGCTTTTTTTTGGTGGGGTTTTTTTGGTTTTTTTTTGGGAGGGGTGTTTGTTTTGGCTTTAGGTTTGTGGTTTTTTGGTTTTGGTGGTTTTTTTTGCACAAAGCAGAAGTCTGTATGACTTCTCTTCAAATTATGGTACAACATGTCTTGGGATACAATGCTGGAGAATCCTTCTCTTTGTTTCCCTTATTTTCTGTGATGAGGATAAAGTCTTAAAGGCTGCTCTTGCATTTCTGTTTTGTTACAACATACATGTCTTCTGGTATGTTCTTATCTGGATATAATCTATGTCTTATGAAATTTTGTGCTCAGATTATTTAGAGTAGGTACAAGCAGAACGGTTTTGATTTGTGAGAAAGTGAATATTCATAAAGATCTTTGGGGGTGAATTAAAAAATATTTTGTGTTTGATATGAATTGGTTCTCCGGTTTACCACTGTGTGGGGCTTTGGAAAAGATGACATAAAGCTCAGGACTAATGAATCATGGAATTCAGATGACCAGTTGGATCATCCAGTCTTTCTGCTTATATACAGTGAATCTCCAAAGAGTATTTTCTAGTCTGCCTTGTGCTGTTGTAACAGTCAAAAGCTAGTGGGTTTCTGCCACCTACCAGTCAGGCTGTTCTCTGGCTTAATACACTCAGCTTTTAGGAAGATTTTCCTATGATGCATGCATTCACCCTAGTGTTTCTCATTGTTCTTTCTTGCTTCCAGTTAAATGGATACTAGTTTTCCACACATGGATAATCATCTTATGTGCTCCTTTGCAACTATAGCATAATGTTTCTGTATATCAATGGAGAATCCATGTGTATTTGCCTAAACTTTAGTTATTTGTATGCCTGCATATGCCAAAGCTAGATGGAAGCCACAGAGAGCAAATGTAGGAAGTTTCTAAAAGTGTGGCTAGATATCTTTGCAAGTTCAGTTTTAAACCACTGAGGTTTAAAACTGTTGGTGTAGAAAGTAAAATCCACTCCTGTTTAAATAAGATGTGTTTTTTAATAAGTGAAATGTTCAATAATCAGTATTAAAAATCAGCTTTTATATTTGCCAAGCCACCCGAGTATTGCAGGCAGTAAGAGATCTTTTTGATGACAGTTGAGTAATAGTGATCAAATGAAAGCTGCAGCAGTGCTGTCTAGAAAGATGGGTCACTGCATTCAATCTGTATTTGTTCAGTGGTTGGGAAACTGATACCTCTGGAAGTTATTTGAATGTGTTAAATGGAAGGGGTAAAGAATTTTAACTGTAAGCTTAAAGGAGGTTTTAAGGATAAAACCAAGTTTTATAATTCTGTTGAATGCTTATGAAGTAAAACCCCTTAGACCTCATGCCTCTAGATTCTAGTCTCACACTGGGATGCCACCTCCAACTCCTTCTGCAAAGGCTGAAAAACATAGGCAGGGATTCTGAGAATGATGTATGTCTTCATGGAAGATTAGGGCCTGAGCTGTTTATCCATCAGTCTGAAGTAGTACTGCCAATAGCTGTCATCAGAATTTGCCCTATTTCCAAAATTTTCATGATCTCTTTAAAATAGCAGTGCCTTCTGCACTGGTTGGATCACAAAATAGTAAACAGAAATCTAGAAACAAAACTTCTTAAATTTTTGGTAGAAAAAACAGTATTTGGACTGTTTTCCATACAGCAGATTTCAACATTGTCCTTTTATATCTTTAATTACATAGAGTACCCCCTGATACAGGCAGTAGGGCTCAGCAGAGGCAGTGAGAGCAGAGCCGTTGCCTTGGGTAACTGGTGGATTTTACTCACTTTAGGCTGGATCCTGGCTGTTACATCACCTGCAGTTTCCTGACACTAGTCTTGCAATGCAATAGTGTAAAAGAAGGGCTGTAGTTGTTTTTATTTGAACATGAAAGAATGAAGTGAAGCATGCCATCAGTTGCAATTGGTAATAATGGTCCTAGGGTGTGGGAGATAGTCTGACACATTCACTTCTGCATGTGTAGTGCTGACACTCTGCAAGATGTAGCATATTCACTGGCCTCTCTGTACGCCAGCAGTAGGGAAGGAGAGACCCCTGTGCACCTGTGTCTCTTGTATGTGCCTTCCAGACACTGAACATGGGCTTTGGCTTCCCCTGTGAGATGACTTATTATATAAGTAGCAGGTCCACATAGACAAAAAAAACATTTTGGTGTCAGATACATACAAGCAAAAGGGAAGGAAAAAACCCTAAAAGCAAATATGTTTCTAGAGTTTGCATTTTTACAGAAACATAAAGGAGTTATTTTGTCTTCTGCAGATAAATGAGAGAAAAACAGTAAAAATATTAAAGTGTGAGAGATACTGTAATACTGGTAGACAGGTGAAATGGATTTTCTTACTAGTAAGGTGGCAGCAAGTGAAGAGTTTTGATGTGGTCAAGGTTTTCCTTTTCGCTATACTCATTCTTGTGAGGAAGTTGAACTGATTGTGCATGTGTGTATATGAAAAAGGCTACTGGTAGAAAAGATACTAGGAAAATGGGGAAGAGAATATTTGCAGCTATGGAATAAAAATAATTCTTTCTGTCCTTGTGGCATTGTGCACATATAAAAGTAATTGTAAGAAACAATTAATTTGAGGTTTCTGCAATAGTAACTTCAAGTTATGTGTAATATGCATATTACACATATATATACATACAACTACAGTAAAAATATGCCCAGATAATTTCTTTTACAGTGTATTTTAACAAACACAGCCAAAATGCACCGAACTTTTATGTGATTATTTGAAATGTAATCAAGGTTAGTCCATTAAACCACTCATTATTATTTGTTCTGTTGAGAGAATAAACCTGTGGAACTGGAAGAAAGCAAATTTGTTCTTATTTATTTATGTCATGGAGGTGTTTGAAATTAGTAACCGATGGCCTTTTTAAGGAATGAATTTACCTATGAAAAATGTTATGTTTGTTTCTTCTATGCCATGTTAACTTTATGGATTAAATTGATTTCTTAGAATATCAACAAGCCATATTTAGAAGAAAGTGGGGGTTTCCCCTTTATTCCAGAAAATGTTAAAAACTGCGCTACTACTTGGGGATGTACAATGGTAGCTCATTAAATTAAGCTCATAATAAAGCTAGAATCAGCTTTTACATTATTTTGTTTTTAACTAGAAAGTATTTACTTTACCCTCTCTTGAAAAATAATTCTATCTTTTTTTTAAAATAAATGACAAGTACAATGTTGCTGATTTTTCTCGTGTTCCTCCAATGTGAACAGTGGCATTTTACAGCCTTCTTTTTTTTTTTTTACTACCATTTAAAATGATTACATGGGATACATGACTGTAGATAAATGGGTCTTATTTTACTTAATTTATTTTGCAATAAATCAAGTATGTGAGGGAAATATGAGTGTGTGGGTTCTCCTGACTATCTGTGAAACCCCTCTAATGGCATTGGGGTGCTATCAGTGGGATTGCAGAGGTGCAATTTGAGTATACTTCAGAAGTTGAATAGATGAAGCCAATAATGTCCCAGTGGTCCTTTGAATTTGGCCCCATGAAATTAATTTCCACCTCAGCTTGTACACAGAATAAATTAATTCATACAGACTCAGTATTGCTCTTCTACAATCTGTGTAATTGCTTGTTTATACCAGCACCCGGTAGGTCTCTTTATCTCTGAACTTTTGTGCTCTGCAATATTAGCTTGTCTACGGCTGTAAAATTAAAAGTTACTTAAGGATTTTATTGAGCTGAAGGGATTGTGTTTTTCAGCCATAGAGGGTTTGTTTACTTAGCAGTGATTCAACCCCACCCAGTTGTAAGGCCAGCCCAAGCTGTTATCACACAATGGGACTTGGTGTTTGACCATAACTGCACGTCTCACTCAACAGGCAATCAGCATTTTAATTAGTGATTAAAGGAAAGTCATTGTACTCTAGCTGCTTTATCACAATAGCCTAATAATTTTGTGTTGAATAAATAGATAATGCAAAAGGGAAACCTCCCCTCATAATGTTGTCATTAAGGGCTCTTTTATTCATTTGTGTATGTATTAAAACACACATGACATGAATAGAGGTAATTATAATTAGTCCAGGTTTTTTGGCAGATTAGCTGATATTTTTTTCATTGGAAACCTTTTCCTTTATAATGCCACTCCAAAATGAATGCAGTATTTAAAAGTTCAGATAAAGGTAAGTAGTGGTGGCTCTGGTTCACCAAGCTGTGTGTCTGTGAATGATTGATTTCCTGTGTGCATCACTGGAATTAGGTAACTTGCATCATGACTGTGATATACTGTGTAATTGATGCAAGCCTTTTCATAGCATTCTGAGATTGAAATCAATATTTATTTGGAGTGCAACAGATGTAATAGGCTGCATTTCTTGTGTAAGCGTTGGTCTAGCTCTGTTTCTAGTTCAGTTTTGTAGAAGATTGTTCAGAAGCAACTGATACATGTTTTGGTGTGGTTAAAGAATTAGTTAAGAGGATACAAACAAGATATGGAAAACTGTCTGGTCTGAAGCTATGAGTGCACAGTTAATGTATTCTTTTTATTACGAATGGACTGACAGTTTATACATAATTTTATTTATTTACTACTGCAAATATTCTTCATCTGCATATCATAGATGGCAACTGTGGATGGCTAAGCTTCACTATGCTTTTATCTATACTAACAGTGAATGTTAGATCCTAAAACATATGATATTTTGGAGACAAATAAAAAAATCTCCCCTTTTATGTAAAAAATAGAGATTTTTTTCTGTAAGTAAACAGGTTATTGCAAAATTATAATGCTGTAAATGAAAAAAACTTTATTTACAGCAAGGATACATCTTTAATGATTCGGATGACTTGGCATGAAGATTTTCTTTCTCTGATTTTTAAAAAAATTTTTCTTTTGTGCTGACAAGTACTCTAACTTGTAATGAGCTCAACCATTTCTAACTTGGAAATTAGAGGGCGTGGTAGATAAAGGGACACTGTCAAACAGATTACTTTGTGTAGTTTGCAAGGGATTTATATACCCAGTTTTGATTACTTAGTTTTGAGTGTAACACCTATTGTCATCTATGCTTGCTTTGCTAATTTGTTAAATTCAGGTGTTGAGGTTCAGAGAGCTGTGAGGGCAGAGACTTTCTGCAGTCCCATTGCTTTGTGTTGTGCTTTTGAAGTGTTAACAGTTCTTGTTCTAAAGAGTCAACACCCACTTCATGCTCTCTTGATACTCCTAGTAATCGTTTCTGCTGATAACTTTGGCATGTTGAAACAACAAGCTCGCCCACACCTAACTCAATAAAAGGAGCTCCGAAATAGATACAGTGGTAATTTACTACTTGATTCTTTTATAAGTGATGTTAAACCATTCTGCATGTTATATGCGTGAAGGTATCCAAAGTGTTATGTGAAACATGCAGAGGGCAGCCTTCATGAACCTGTTGTGCATATTTGCTTTGTCTGACCTCCCTTACCACCCCTGCCTCACACACACCTCCTGCCTCACCTTACAGGTGAAGTCCACAGAGAGATTTTGACTTTTTTTGGTGTTGAAGTAGGAATTAACTGCGATTGATTTTTTTTTTCCCACAGGTGATTGTTAGTGAGGTTGAGGCATGAACTACTAACATATGTTGCTTTATAGACTTTCTGAAGTACCCATGCAAATACCTTAAATGAGGGAGGGAAAATTAAATATTTGATGTAAAGACTGGGTGGCCAGCATGAGGAATATGAACAGTAATGGAGACAGATGAAGCACGAAGGTCCAGTTAGACTGGAGATAGAAAAGGGGATTGTTAACTCCACCGATATATATTTAGAAATGTTGGCTTGTACTTGCGCTTTATTTCAGTAACTGGAAGCTTTTCAAGACTTCAGTACAGAGAATGCCTGGATTGACTTCCTATTTTATTACATGGTAACATGCAACTTTTACTTCTGTATACACAAAAAAAAGGGCTGAGTTGTACTTTATTTTTCATGGGAAAAAAAAAGTCCAACAAATCGGAGATCTTTATAAACTGCTTTTTTGGTGGTTGTTGTTGTGGGTTTTTTGTGGTTTTTTGTTTGTTTGTTTGTTTTGTTTTTTTTTTAACCTAAATAACATTAGTCATAGAATAGAGTCATAGAGTGTTAAGGATTGGAATGGACATTAAAGATCATCTAGTCCCAACTTCCCATCCCATGCGCAGGGACACCTTTCACTAGACCCGGTTGCTCAAGGCCTTATCCAACCTGGCTTTGAACACTGCCAGGTT
Organism: Oreocharis arfaki; assembly: GCA_013398015.1. Lineage (NCBI taxonomy): Eukaryota > Metazoa > Chordata > Aves > Passeriformes > Paramythiidae > Oreocharis > Oreocharis arfaki. Next base: position 390,855 of record VZRR01003451.1, on the reverse strand, counting down.
GAGGCATCTAAAATCTCTTTGGACAACCTGTTCCAGTGTCTCACCACCCTTACAGGAAAGACTTTTTTCCTAATATCTAACCTAAATTTCTTCTCCTTTTCTCTTGAAGCCATGGCTTCTTGTCCTGTGACTACAGTTCCTGATGCAGAGACCCTCTTGGTTTCCCTGTAAGCCCGCTTTGGATACTGGAAGGTTGCTGGGGGGTCTCCTTGCAACCTTTTCTTCTCCAGGCTGAACAGCCCCAACTTTTTCATCCTGTCTCCATAGGGCAGGTGCTCCAGTCCTCTTATCCACTTCATGGCCCTCCCTTGGACTTGCTTCAGCAGTACCCTGTCCTTAGGGTGGTGGCACCAGAACTGAATGCAGCACTGCAGGTGTGGTCTCGCCAGAGCAGAGGGGCAGAATCCCCTCCCTCGCCCTGCTGGCCATGATGCTTTGGACTTGAAGCCAGTCAGTTTTTTACTTTCTATCGAACTTTTTTTTGTTTCTCTTATATACTATAGAAAACATCCCAAGAAAAAAAAAAAGCCACGTTTTCTGTGAATGACACCCATAAATGTGAAGTGCAGTTGTATGTCAGACTTTTACATGGTTGTTGTTAGTAAAACAGTGATGGGTGGAGACTTTTTCCCATGTAATAACAAGGATGAGTTACAGTAGTCACTACTACTTCCATAAAAGCTTGATTTTAAACTACATTGTTCCAAACAGTACTAAAACTGTGTGGTGCTACTGTGATTCCTGTTATCAATTTGTGGTAGCAGTTGGGTGCTCCAGCAGCTGTGCTGTGTCTGTCTTCGCAGTCTTGCTTTAGCTGAAGCAATGCCCTGTGAGTTGACTGAATCAGGAGGAAAATAAGTAAGGGAAGAGCACTGCAGGGAAAGGTGGGCCTTTGTTCCAAGCTGGGGGGACAGCACTGCCCTGAAAGTGGATAGTATTGAGGAGATAGATGCTATGTGATTATGAGTGAGAGACAAGGATGCTCATCTCCATGATGAAGACACCAGGCACAGATCCTATAAAGCTGACAAGTAGGTCAGCATTCCAGAACAATCAGATTGTAAACTAGAAAGTCAAAGGGTGAAAGATCCCAGCTAGGATGCTCGATCCCTTTACTCTCCACTGACTTTTTTTCCCCAGCCTGTTAAATTATCATATACCAAATATATCATACTCTTTTCAGTTAGTAGTTCATATTCATATTGCTTAAAAGCTAAGAAATATCTCTGTGCTGCAGAAAGCAGCTGCACATCTGGAAGAGGTTTTAGTGTTGGTGTATTTACTTGTGCTCCAAGGCTCAGCTATCTCTCTCATGAACAGTGTGACAAGCTCATTTTATTAAAGAAAAAAAAAATTGGCATGAAGCTTGACATGGTATTTATAATGACCACTAGCCAAACTGTTGTAGAATTGCATATATTTCTCTGCTCTGTTCTTTTGGCTTGAGGCTTTGATGTAATAAGCAACTTCTGCAACACTATGTAAATAAAGCCAAGTCTTCTCTACTGTCAGTATTAATACTTTGCTAGCCATATTATGTAATGTTATATGTGCATAATCAATACCTGTGAGAGTAAGATGGGTGTTACATCACGAAGCTTTCCTAACAATGGAATTGCTAAGCCGGTCGTTTAGATAGGTTTTCTAGTAAGTGTTTTATGCGCTTAGTATTGTAATCGCTTCTGGCAGATGGTAATAAATATGTGAGACTCATACTCTTTATAATATATCTTAAATTAGTTTAATAGTGACTTCATACTTGCATCAAATACTATTATGACAGTTTTTTGGCATCATGAGTCAAATATCACCCTTCATTCCTGTCTTCTGGAATGTGGATGCATTTTTGCGGAGGGAAGGTTCATTGTTTGGTTTTTTTTTTAAAGTCACTCTCATGTGGCTTGGGCGTCTCTAAAATGATGACCTCCTTCCTCTGCAAGTATCACAGAAGAGCAGGGTTGTAGACTCCTCTTGTCCCTCCTTCCTGTTCTGGTCTTTAGTAGTGTTCCTCCTGTTGTGTATTCCTGCTGAGATTAAACATCGTGGCAGCATGCCAGTCTGTTTTGGGGAGCGTGCCAGTTTAGGAGTGGGATGTTCATTGTGATATGTTCCATGCCTTTCTTCCTACACAGTAAATGGATAAATGCTAACTAGTTGATTTAGCCAGTTTATGCTGAATTTCAGCTCCTCTGTTACTTAGTTGGACCATCCTGGTTGAAAAGTGGCTTTGCTTGATGTGATGCAAGGGGATCAGTTTTCTTCAGCCTCTTAATCAGTTTTCAATTTCTTCCTTCTAGTGTACAATCACATTGACAGAAAACCCATGATAATTTTGATAAGAATTTTATTAAAAACAGAATGAGATCTTTAGAACATTTAAACTATGGAAATATCATGCTGATTATGTTTTTAATAGGCAGCATTACTGATATCAAGTTACAAGGCGATGTATATTTTCGTGCACAGGATTTTGTAGCAATCTGTACATATTAGCTGTTCAGAATCCTTTTGCAAACATGCAGATTCCCAGTAGTCCTTTCTCACTGTAGTTATTAATGCAGCTGCTACTTATCACTAGTGCTATTATCCAGAAATATCAACAGTTAATCAACATGTTACCCTCCTAAGCTAAACTTTAAAATGCATTTTATTAGTAAAAACAGACCTATAAATGGTGTAAAATTTATGAGTTGGTTATAGAACTATTAAGAACATGTAATACATTAATATGCTGGGTTTTTCTAAGCTAACATAAATATTCTAGGTACTTGTCATAAAAATGTTACTCACTAGCTTTAGGTTATTACTGTTCTCAAAAAAAGTTAGACGACCTACTTGGAAATTAGGATTCTCTCTACTTAAATGTGTAAGCCACAAATGAAAATACAGCCATATTCCTGTGGAGCTGACATAACGCTAGTTACTACTTCATGTCAGATCTCCTCTTCCTTGTCCTAAGGCATAGACACAAATTGGTTTTAAAAGTAAATGTTTACAATATATAAGACAATTGTGGTTGAATATAAGTGTATGTCTGAACAAGACCCTGTATTTCTATTTTTATTTTAATGAGTTTGAAATTATTTGCTTAGACTCTGTCTACTTTGTTGGGGTTGAACCAAAGCCTGAGGTGGAGGGATTCCTTTTATTACATTGTTTGTATGTCATCATTGTGGCTTCTCTGAAAACGTTTGTTGTCCCTTAAATCCAGGAGTCACTGTCAATGTTCCTTCATATACAGTCTGCATTTTTGACATGCCGCCAAAACCAGTAAGGTCTTATGATATATATTCCGCACAAACTCCTTCAACATTTTCACATCTGAATTGGTCACTCTTTGATAAAATATATTGTACTTGTGCTTGCAGAACCCTTTCTAATCCTCTAGTTTCTTGTTTTACATAGAGAGAGGTTTCTTGTCATGAACACCCTGGCTAGAATAACACTTTCAAAAATTCTTAATTATTATTATATTGTAAAGTGTCAAATGGCATTATTTTTGGCAGGCAGTAATGCAACTATCTTTCTAATTAGGTTTTATAACTTTATAAACATAGAGTTCAATTATCTAAGAACTAGAGCTGAAAGAGCACTTCTTTTTTACTCAGTTATTTTGGTGTAAAACTGCATGTTTCCAATCTTACCTAGTGTAGTTTTAGTGGGGTTTTTTGGTAGTTGGCTTTTGANGCGGGGTGGTGTTTAATATTTCAGCTGCAGAATAGAGATACAGAAGAAGCTCTACAAAGAACTTCTAATTTATGGGGTATTTCTAAGTACAAGTGCACAGTTTCATTTTTGAGCCGGTGTGGATATTTGTGGAGTAGATGGTGGTTCTACTTCCTTGAGCTAATTTCATGCATGTATATTTTGATGCAGCAATATTCCATTCAGGTGGTTGGTGTTCTGTGTTTCACTGATCAAAACAGACTGACCACATCAATTTAGCACAGAGTTGAGGAGAAAAGAGTGCAATAAGGAGAAATTAAAAAACCATCTATATATTGAGTAGTCACTATGTGTCCATGTGGGCATTGCATGCTTGTCTGACTAGACATCTTTCATATAGAACATGTAATTTCTTACAACCCCTTTTTTGATGTTTTCTAATGTGCTCTATTACAAATACAGCACCACTCAGGCTCTCTGAAAGCTGTGCCAAATTTGTGCCAACTGTGTCTTCTCTTCGAGTGGTCTTAACTGTGTCTTGAGTTATACAGCCTTTCAAGTGTGCTTGATAAATGAAAGTCTGAAATAATGTTTGTACTGCAACTCAAAAATATGCATACGGTAAAGCTATTCAGAGGTAAGGAGTTGAACCTGCACATTGGTTTTCTGTCATTCAACCAAATACACAAAGATGATTGAATTCAGTCTTAAATTTTATAGAACTAAATTTTATGGTGAGCACAATCACACTCTGTGGTGATTGTTTTCAGTGCTGCTTTATTAAGTTATGTAATGGCAAGAGTTCAAACTGGAGAGATTGTTGAAATGGTAGATTTAGAGACTGTTAGAATGCTTGTCAGTAACAAGTATATGGGTTTTCAAAGCGCAGAGATTTTTACCTAGATATTGCTGCAGCTTGTGATTTTTATTTAAATAGTTTGGAGGTTTTAGACTTAATACCCTGCTTTTAAAAAATGTTTTAAAATCTTGTTTTATTCCCCAAAGATTTGTTTTCTGCTGTTGCGATTAGATGATGACAGCTAGCTGGCTTTTAAAATTGATCAGGAAGTATTTTGGCAGTCATTCAGTGTTGTAATAGCACTTTAATGGATATGAGCTATTCACCCAGATCAGACTCAATGTCAAAACAGGCAAAAATACAGCTGTCACTCTGGACAAGAAGTTGCATATATGCAAGCAGCTGCTAATAATACTGGAAGGGAAGCCTTATAATAATGCTTTAAAGGTGAATGTGTATATATGCATACATACTGCTTCTACATGTGTAGACATCTCATAATAAATGTGCCAGAGACCTTAGTTTCTGGCCATGGGTGTGCTTAGAAAAAAAGAGAAAAATGAAATATATACTCTGACGTTTGAGGAAGTTGTGATAAGTTCATTATGTGCTGGTAGGCTCTCAGGTTTTTTTGAAGTAACAACCTCTGAATGACGTGTTGCTAGGAATGTAGTGTAAATTTTCTGTTTTAACAAGATGATGACAGGTGTGGGTCCTCATTTAATGTGTTTTGTTGTGTGTTTTGATGTTAATTTCAGTGGAACTTCCGCCATGCATAGAGAACAAGAATAATGCTATAGAAATGCAGTGGCTTTTTAAAGGTGATTTTCTGTTAGAAATTTAATGTCAGTACCTTAATGCTCATATGTATGTTAGAATCTCACTTGTTGTTTTCTCCTCTGTATGTGTCCTAAGGTTTGAACTGGTTGCATATGTAGGTTATTATAGACCCTTTGATGTTAGAGAGGTAATTGGATAATCTTTGTGTGGACAAAAGCATTCATGCTTTCTTATTGAGGAAAGCATATAAAGTTGTATATAGACAAGATGTTTGATGAAAATGGAAACTCATTTCTAGGCATGATATGTATTCTATTTGTAATTTTATGGTGGAGATAAGTAAATGTAGGGTACCGAAATGCTTTGTTGTTTGACTAAATAACACTCAAGAATGTTAAGAAACAGCAAGATTGAGTGTCTTCTACCCCCTTTTAAAATACAGTAGCACATATATTGTCTAATGTAGGCTATTCCAGAAGCTAATTGGATAGCATGCAGCTAATGATGGTGGTTTTGCTTGGTTTTTCTACTTTTGCTTGTCTTAGTGCATCTGGTGGCTTAGTTTCATCTTTTAAAGTGATTTTTTTTCCATGGAGTTTTAACTTGATGGATTTCCCAGTGTTAGAAATATGAGAAAATTGGGATATGCAAATTTACAAGAAATGCAGGATGTCCTCAGAGTATATTAAATTTTTTCGTGTAGCTCCCTAAGCTAAAGGGACAAATTCAGATGTTACAGGAAAGTATTTTGAGGAGGCCATAAAATATTAAGTCACTTATATTGTGCTTGTATATAAATGTAGAGATTCTGTAATGAAGTTTGAGGGTTAAACATAATAATATGTATGCACACAATTCTGTTGCTGAGCTTTTTTTTTTCAGACACACTGAACCTACAAACACAAAACCATTCCGCAAGTGTGGGGAGGATGAAATTGGCCAAAAACTTGAGGATTAACTCTCCTTTTGTGTGTGGCTTAGAGGCGTAGGAAGGACTCTGAACAGGCCAGTAAAGCAATCCTTGGTAAAATGGGAAGACTCTGCCTTTGGCTGACATATCCAAGACAGGCCTCTCCTTGGGGATAGCAAGTAGGGGAATGTGTGTCAACTTGGATTGTTAAAGCACTGAGAGGAGTGGGATAGTCCATAAACTATTCTTGTTGGGTAAAATGCTTTTGGTTTTTTTTCATTTCATATCCACAGTGAAAATCAAACATTAGGTAGTGCTACGTGTCGTGTGCATATCAGGAGTATGTACTTAATAGACTCATTTATGTTTCTCTTTAGACATGTAGGTCTGCATGAGACTTGAAATTCTGCCCATGTAAGTGGAATAAGGTCATATTCAGTATAAGCAAATCTGTATCATGTATTGCTTGCTGTATAACTGAAAGCTGGATATCTGTTGCATCATTTTGTAACCTTCTCCGGGAAAAAGGAGTAATTTGCAAGCTCATGTATTCCTCCTGGATGGCTGAGTTTTCCAAAAATGCTGAATTTAAGTCTTTACAAAGTACAGTTCAGGAATTGTATTGTATTTAAAACAGAAGTCTCTTGACTCTGAAATTAAGAGTATAGTATTTACTCACAGATGCTTTGGGATTCCTTACTGTTTAGTTTTTGTTTTGAAGTCAAACTGAATTAGGATAAAAATTCTCATTAAAACACTAACCAGAAATAATGGTTCTCTACCTGCAAATTGTTTTTCTTTTCCCCTCCACGATCATGTCTCCCCCTCCAAACGTGAAAATTTACTTTTTTGAAAAAAGAATGTGCGATGTTCATCTCTGCAATGCACCTTTTCTGCTGCCTTACTGTTCTATGCAAGATTTACAGTGCCTATATCTGCTCAGCACATTGAGAAGAAAATACATACCTCTGAGCTCCTTTGACTTACTGGCTTTTGGAGCTGGTTCCCACTATGGTAACCACATATGGCTGTGGAATTGGGATCATGGCAGACTTGCAGCACAGACATCTAATGACTTGCTGTGCCTGGTATAAATTGCTCAAACAGCATCCTTCCAGGTTTTCCTCTCAAGGGAGAAAGTGCTTTAAAGAATGACCTTCGTCTGCCCCAGCACGTCAACCTGGAAAGTTTCTATTTGCTATCGAATTCTTGACAAGTAATAGGCAGTACTTAAACCTACTTAGGACGTAAAATGTGAAAGACATGCTGCTTTTTTCTTTTAAACAGCATTGTTTTCTTTAATATTGCATAAAAAATACATTTCTTGCCTTTCAGATTTTTCTTTGCTTTTTTCCCCACTTCTGCCAAGGGATCAAAAAAACCATTTTGTTTTTAAATGTCTTCTGAAACTAGAAGATCTAAAATATCTGTTCAAAACCATTGTTCTCAACCTTCTCATCCTTGAATTACACATTATTAAAGTGTTCATTCCCTCAGAATTGGAAGGACTAATAGTACCCTCTATGCTTTCAATAAATGACAATACTAAAAATATTCATTATCATTCAGTCCTTTTTCTGAAACATCAAGTCCATGAGTGTGTTGCTCTAACAGAATACCAGTTCATTTTCAGTCATCTTTAATCAAGCAGATAGCAATTGCACCATTGTGATCAGTTATTTTGATATTGGTTCTGAACCAAGTCTTGCTATTGTACTTTGTGGAAATCTCGGAAGTTTATTCGTTATTGTGTTTTTTAGTGCAAATAAATTATTGTTAAGATACAAGGGACAAAATGTTATCAGAGACCAGAAAGAACCCATATTGGTTGTTTTGCCTTTTTAAACTGAGAAAGATAATGTGCAATTATGGTTAATTACACGTAGTCCTTAGTAATCCTCCACAAAAAGTGCAAAACTGTCAGGCTGCAGAGTTCTTTTCAGGACTTAAGTTTTTTACTTGTGAATCTAAAGTGGGGGATGTTTTGGGTGGGGGTTTCTATGGGTTTTTTGTGGGTTTTAGTATGTTCAGTTCAGTGCTGACTTTTCCACCATTTTCTTATGGCTAGGTAGTAGAAATAAACGAGACCCCAGTTAAGCTGAAAAAGGTAATCAAATAAACCAAAACTGATTTTTGCCCTTCTTTAGAATGAGTAACACTTGTGAGGTTTAAAAGTGTTATCTTTGGAGATTTTCTTGCTTGGGCAAATGGTTAGTAGAAAAAAATCATTTGTGGACATTTCCAAAAAATATTTGTTGTTTGTAGCATTGAGGGGAATTCTTTCATTCTGAAAAGAATTGGGTGACATATTTTTGTATAACTGAGATGTGTTGGGTGTTGGTATCCTTTTTTTAAAAAACAAAGCACCACACAAAACACAAGCAAAAATGGTGTGGATTAATATACAGTGTTGTAAAGGATGCTTCTAGTACATTTACTTCTTGGCTAGAGATTAAGTCAACTGTGCAGAAGCTCACTGTGTTTTAGGTCAATCTGTGAAAATGTCTAGTGTAGAACTGAAAGTTTCTATTCACACCATTTACTCCAAATATTGTAGTTTGGATGAGATTGTTGCTGAAGTGGCTGAATGTTTTGGTAAAAGCATCTAACAAGTAGAAGATGCAATTTAATGCTTTGCAGTTGATTGAGTATCATTTTTTTCAGGTTGTTGTTTCCATATAGAAAGTAAACGGTAGTGCAGTTTACTTGGAACACACCCACCTGCCAGGCTCACTTTGCTTAGAAGCATGTATATTGTGTCTGTAGACACTTTAGGTTTTTTGTGTTCTGAGGTTTGTTTGGATTTTTTTTGCGCTGCTTTTTTTTTTCATTATCCAGAGAGGGGTTAGTATTAATTAACACACATGCAACATGACCATTTATCATGTTCATTGCAAGCGTCTAGGGCTGATCTTTCTACACTTGGTAAATATTAAAAAAAAATTATATATGAGAGGTTAGAAAGACTCTTGAAGTTTAATTTGTCTGTTTACCACTGTTATTCCCTGAAGCTTGTATTTTATGCACGCACCTTTCCAGAGTATGCTCTACTGCTAATTGAACTTAACCTAAGCCCCTTTGCTTTCTCTCTTCTTTCTCATTCCCATCCCTCACACTCCTGAAGAGGAAAAAGAAAATACTCAGATTTCAAATTTCTTTGAATTTTTCTTGAACCATTTTTGTGGACAGCACAGGTCACTTCAGTTAATGAGGTAATGGAGGACTTTGTGGGATGATAGAATATTGTGCCAGTATTGAAAAATCCAGGATCTAGAAATTTGGGAAAATGCATCAGCTTCCCCAGCCCACAGCCACAATAACCCTTCCAGCTTATGGTACAATTGCTGCTCCTGCCATGTGTTTCCCCAGCTGTGGAGCTGTGGGTGTAGCTGGTACAGCTGTTGGTGCTGTGTGGTGAGGAACCCCCACTGCAGTGCTTCGTCACCTGACATATTCTTTCCTGCACAAGGAATATCAGCAGCAATGCATGGCCCAAACCTTCCAGTGGCATGTGCAAGCCTTGGGCTTAGCCTGAGCTGTAATGAAAGCAAGTCCCACAGCTGCACACTTTTCCCTGTGTGTCAGCTGATGTGTCCCAGATAAGCAAAACTGATATGTTAGAGGGAATGTGAGGGCATATAAAACAGGGGGAACTTATGCCACTGAGAGCAGTGAATTTCAGATTAGGCTCAGAGTTGAAATTTTGCCTGGCAGTCGCTGTGGACTATGTTGAATTACAGTGTTTTGGGTAACTACTTGGAATTTATGGTCTGTTCCATATGGGTGGCTTGCAAGCTGTTTTTGAACTGCTTGTTGGAATAGCTTAGTCTGCAGTGGTCTTAAAGATTCCTTCTCTAGATAAGACCCTTGTCCATTAAAAACCAGCAATTGTCTGTCCAACTGTAAATAGAAAAATGACTATTTTGGCTGCTGATACTATCTGGAAGTCCAGTAACAGATGTGAGATAAAGGGGTCTTAAGGCTAGCATTGTCCCTTCTTAATGGGGAGAGGTAGTTCTGGATACTAGCACCATGAGGCAGGAGAGATGTCTGTCCTCTTGGCCTTTGCTCGTGAAACTGTGTCTGCAGCTACTCTGCACTTCATGGTCTTTAGGAAATAATCCTAAGCACCACAATGCTTTTGGATGTTCCTGAGAGGAGCCATCACAGGCAGTTTAACTACACTCCACATATCAGAGGAAGAAGAATCTCGTGATGCCTGGTGTCAGCAGGAGTCTGTAGATCAAATAGCATTAGTGGGTTTTGACTTTGTCTGTAGCCAGCAGATGCTAATCCACTGAAGCCTCACTCAAGCCTGTGGAACACTTCTATACATTTCTATAGCACAGCATTGAGATTTCTATACATTTCTACAGCACAGCATCCTCAAAGTTGACAAATTATTTTGAAGTGGTAGCTATTATGGAATTTTGCAGTGTAAGTTAATGATATTTGCTTGTGGATCATGGAGTACCTGATCACTGCCCTCACTTCAGTTTGTCAACAATTTCCACTGTTTGAATTTTTTTTCTCTTTTCATGCAGAGCAGTCTCAGCTGTTTTGTGGCAGGCCAGTAGTACACACACACACACACAGACACACACATACTCTCTCTCTCTCTCTCTCTCCCTCTTTCTTTCTCTCTCTCTTTCTCTCTCTCCACAGCCACCTTTTGCCCTCCTTAGTCTTAGTGAGGGGCCCGTCTGGCCAGCTCCAGCATGTAGCAGAGAGGAGCATCTGGCCCTTTGTGATTGGAAACTTGCTGGGTAACTGATTCCTTATGCAGAATTAAGGATGCTGAAATAGACCCTGATGACAGCAAAGCTTTCATGAGAGGGTTCAAGAAGTTGACATTGATGCCTTAGAACAGTTGAAAAGAAATAATGACGTGGAAGTGAACTAATATAAATAATTTAATAGGAAATCTCTGTGCAGTCTCAAATATAGTCCTTTTTTGTTCTGAAATATGTCAGTGTCTGGCTATTTTTCTGGTGTTATGGAGCCAATATAAAGATCTAGAAAAGTTGTAAAATATTGTCACAAGCAGAATAGCAGAGTCAGCGTTTAAAAAGAGGAGCAGTTTTTCAGAGAACAAATTATGCAAAGTAAGATCAGGGGAAGGAGGGAGCACTTTATCCATTAAAATCTTAGCATTTGACCATTACCCTGTATGTGAACTTAACAGCTTATAAGTTGACAATTTTACAGCATACTGGACAAAAGTACTGGAAATTAAGTTTCTCAGTGTTAGAAAAAAATTGAACAAGGCTAGCCTGTTACCCAAGTAACTTGAGAAATATCCCTCTGATTACAGTTAATGCTTTCCTCATTAAAACTGATGTTTTTAATTTTTATTTATTTATTTATGAAAAAAGAAGTTGGGGCAGAAGCTGGCCATTATTACTAGTCAGTGAAATATGAATAATCATCAACACTCTTCTATACAACAGTTAGAGGTAGTTGCTAATAGCCTTTGCTGGAGTAGTCAGGTCATTTGGACTATCAATTTACATTATAATATTAAATAAAATGAAAATGAAACATAATTAACCACCACCTTTTAGTATGTTTATTATACCAATGCATTTAAAATATTTTGTCAGGGGTTGCATTCTCTTTGCAGGGAGTGTGCCTTTGTGTGTGCGTAGCTAGGATGTTTGTGTGAACAGACTTTCTGTCCTTTAGTTTTTGAAGCCTTTTGGCTTAGGTTTATGTGGCTAAACGATGTTTTAATAAAGGATTAGAACATCATGTAAAGTTGTCTTTAGCAGCATGAATATTGGAACAAAATACAGTTTCTTTAGTAGGCTTAATCTGTAACAGTTTTCTGAGTTTGAGACAACATTTGTATGTACTAATCTGAGGCAGTAGACCTAATTTTATATAGGTTTTGGTGGCAGGTTTTCTTTGGGGTTGTGCTTTGGTTTTGTTTATTTTGTTTTTTCCCCCAGGAGTCCTCTCCTGCTATCTGATTGCAGTCTAATTTCCATTGTATTCAGTCTGGTATAGAAATACTTAATGTCAGGAAGGAGATATTTACTGGAATACACAAGTCCAGAATTCATCATGATTCAGTGTGAAATCCGCTCACCCTTTGCTCCCCACCCCCTCTTGAATTGGAATGAAATGTGCCTTAAACTGAAGTGAAATACATCACATGCAGCAACAGTGGGCCCTCGCTTCGCCTCTATTCCTGGTGTGAAATCGATACACTATCTTTCCTCCTGACCTGTTCTGTGACCTCCATTGCAGCTTTCATGCTGAACAGCAATTGCTTTGAACAGTCTGGGTCTGCCACAGCTCACAAATGATTCTCAGCTTCTGTCTAAAACTGGTGCTGATAACAAAGGCTTGATTTTAAATAATGCAGTTGTAGTCATCTTCTAATTATGAATTACATGAAAGTGCATGGTCTTCTATTATTAAACACTTTCAATAGCATGTGCAGTGTGTTTGCAGCCAGAATAACTCCTCACTGAGAAGACACAGGAGTTCTGCTCCTAAATGTATCTGATAAAGTTTATGTTGTTGTGGAAGAGGAGAAATATGGCAAATACTTAAGTATTTTTAAGTGGCAATACATTTTCCTTTGACCTTATCACTGACTAACATAGTACTTTTTTTTTACTAATATTTGAATTTTCAAAGGTAAAAACATATTAGCCAATGCCTACATTTAAAGTAAGGAGACTGTTCTTGAATCAAGATATTTTAAAGCTGTTGCAAAACTAAACAAAACCCAATCCTTTGCTTAAAAAATAATTTAAAAAAAATCGAAACAGAAGGAAAATGCATTCCCCATTCCTGATTGCTAACTAATAGTGATTTATGAAATATTAGGATTTTGAAGATTTTTTTATTTATTTTTGAGTGTGATTTACTGGAGGATTACTGAAAGCAAAGAGGAATTGAAGATATAATGGGCATTTATGCTTGCACCAAGAAGTCTATTGTGCTATTAGCTAGATTACTTTAATAGCCTTTACTGGCATTGAAATCAAGAAACTGCATGAATTGCTGGATAAGCATTCATTTTTCCAAAATTTTGTGGTAGGAAATAGGATATCTTTTGGATTTCTATTATAAAATGAATGTCTCTTAATGGAACATTCCTCTGCCATTCTTCCCCCCCCACGCCCCCCAAAAATGTGACTGTAGTAATTTTGCCTTCATGATTGAAGTAAAAAACAACCTAATATGGGTTGCAAAGAAATGCTAAACCCTCTAATGATAAATGGACTGTCTGGAATTCACTTATTTATGAAACTGTTTACAATGAAATTAATAAAAGAGAATATTGCTTTCCTATATATATATTAACAATACTTAACCATATAAATAGTCTAATCCTTTTATTACTCTTTTGTGTTTTCATTCCAGCAGTTGCCAGCTTAGATTTCTTACATTGTCAGAATTTGGGGAAAGAGAGGTGTATAATAATGGAGTCTGTATAATAGAAAGAACCATGAAGGTGGTGTAAAACTCACCAGATTTCTAAAACATAACCACATCGTTGTAATGTAGAGGCTCAAGACGTACTTATTGATGCAGTATCACTGTCCAGTAGTAGTATTTAAAAAAACCCCAAAACCAACAAACCAAAAGCAAACCAGCAAAAAACCAACCAAACAAAAAAGCAACCAACAAAAAGAGAAAAAGCTGCCTTAAGAATCTCTTAAAACATGCCGAAATGGCCTCATAAGGATCAGGTAAGTAGGAATCAAAAATAAAATAAACAGGTGGTGCTGCTGAGAAGCTTTTTTATTCTTTTCCTCTTCTAAGCAAGTAGAAACACATTTTAAAAAATAAAAAACCGTTGTACTGCCTTCTTCTCTGAGGCTTTCAGTGCCACCAGCTGTTTTCTCCCCAAAAATACATTTGGATTGCCTTATGTTTTTACTCTTTGTTCACGAAGAAGTGTATGTAAAGAGAGATGCCCTTCAGGATAGGTCCAAGTCAGCAACAGGCAGTGAGGAGTTCATATATTTGAGTATTCATCCCTGAGACCATTTTTTTTAACATCAGCATTATCCTTTTTGACTGCTGTATGACATCTGTGGTTTCCTGTACAATTTTAGGCTTATTTTCATTCATTTTAGACTGATCTGTTTTTGTTTTTAAAAGTAATTTAAAACTTGTGTTATCCTCTAAATGTGAATGAAGTGGCATAATGCAATGCAATGCAATGCTCAACCCAGTATTGAAGAATAGGTGTGTGTGCAGTAGTGTAGTTTCAAGAAGTGATAGCCCTGTTCTTTTATCTACAAACAAACACAAACTGATATGGTTGCTTGCAGTGTTGCATAAAAATAACATTTACATACTCATGATGAAAATTGCACTTGCAAGACAAGAGGAAGAATTTTTGTTACTTATGAGTCAATTCCTGTTCAGATGTGTGTATGTGAATGGTGTGTGTGCACATTTCTGCACACGTAGTGCTACAGGCATCAGTTCAACATCTGCAAAAGCTTAGTCTCCAAGTAACAAAGGGAAAACAAGAAGTTTGTATTTCCTTGTTGCTGCTGTTGTTTCTTAATAAAAACAGTTTTGGTTGACTGCAATCCTTTCTGCAAGAGTGTGTTTTGTGAGTAATAGCTGTACAGTGGCTCAAGAACTGTATTTGCCACTCAGAAGTTCAAGATCAATAATGGGGTCCCCTGTTCATAGGAAATTAATGAGCTTTGATGATGAAAGACTTATAAGACTGTATGGTGCTCAAAATCTTTTTGAAGCCACACATTATGATAAAAATAAAGTTGAAAGTATTTATCACTTTTCCTTCAATGAAATATTCCCTAACAGCATTTTCAAAACATTTTATTAAAGCTAAATTCCCTTAGCCAGAAGTTTGTTTTGTTTTTTTAATTATTATTGTGAATATGAGCAAGTAATACAGGGTATGTTCCCTCCAATGAATTGCTGTGCAACAAGGCTTGATGCTAATTCTACCTTTCCCAAAATCTGATATCAAGCAATTTATCTCCTAAATAATACTCCTGAGTACTAAACCTGAAATGTTTTGGCTCCAGCCCAAGTCAAACTTCAGGAAGCTTACTCTCAGGAGCATGTTCCTTATCTCTGTAAATTTAATTGTTATAATGAATAGAATACACATGTCAAGATATTACTTATGAGTTTTACCGGTTTACTTTTTGTTCCTGAAACAGAAACATCAAAATGACAGCATGAATATCATATAAAGGGTTTAGAGACAAATTATTAATTTCTGCTTTTTTAAAAAGGGAGAAAAAGTTCTGAGAGAGAAACCTACCAAACTGGACTATCCCCTCATCTGAGGGGTTTGAAAACCTTTAGTACTGATGTACAGCTGGAAATATATTTGCCCCTGTGCTCTGCAGAGCTATGCATAAGCGCTTTATGCATCATACTGTCCTAGGAGTTCCTGTCAGCAGAAATAGATGGGTATTAACTACATGAATCCACCAGCAAAAATACTGTATATACTGGGGCACCAAGGATGTGGGCTTTAAACCTGTGGAAGAAGGTCTATTGCATCAACAGTTTGTTTTTTTTCTCCTCCTTCGTATGTCAGGGAATGAAACCTACAGCCTTGTTCAGACCTCTTAGATTATGGACTGAAGATTGCATTTAGCTCTGTGAGTCTAGTTCTGCTACTGATTCTGTTTTGTCAAAACAATGGCAAAAGGAGTGATTAAATATTTTTTAAAAAATGCTTCCCAGTATCAATATGAGTAAAACTAACCAAGGAGAATTTTACAGTAAAAATTCCACAATGTATTTGAATGCAAAAAAAAAAAAATTACTAAAAACTTAAGTGTATTGGAGAAAGAAGAATGACTTCAATGCTTAAGAGTGCTTTTGTAATCTATTAGAAAATTATTATGGAACATTAATCAGGATGAGAAAAAAGTGGTGTGATATTTTCTGTCTGTTAAAAGTTTGAGTATGTCTCCCACTACATTTTTTGTGAGGAAAATTTAATACATTATGAGTATTTTAGAAAGACAATGAGATATGCAAGAAGCTCCCTTCTGCTTAAATTTGTAGAGATTAGAAGAAACTGTGAGGGACTTCTGCGGCACCTCACTGAGCTAACAGGCAGCATAATGACAAATGATTCATTGCTGACAGACAAAACGTAGTGCATATCGGAAAAAACCAATTTGAACTACTCATACACATTGCTGAGTTCTAAATTAACTATAACCTAGAGGAAATACGCCTGGATGTCACTGAGGACAGCTCAGTGAAAATCTTTGCTGTCATGTGCAACACTAAACATAAAAGCAAACAAAATGTTAAGCAATGTTGAGGGATGGGATAGAAAATTGTATTGAAAATGCATCTAATGATACTGTACTGTGAGCATTATAATAAATATATTGTGGTGTATAGATCAATGGTACAACATCACTTGAATAATGTGTTTGGTTCTGATCACTGGGAGAAAGATAGCAAGAACAGAGTCAGTCTGAAGTAACAAAAAGTACTTGTGTTTAACGCAATGAGGCTGGGTAAGTATAACAGAAATAAAATGAGAAATGCATGACAAAAATAGTGATATACCCTGAATGCTCCTATTTACTATGCTGACAATGGGTGATGCAAGTGGCTACAAAGTAGAACTAGAAGTTTACAATTTAAGTATACAAAAACAGGCTCAACCTCCGTCCCTACACTGTATGATTAATTACTGAATTTTGATGCACTCTACATTCTTTATATCAAAAATACAGAAAGATTCAGAAAGTATTTGACATGTGCTGAAGTATTGAGAACATTCACCATTTCAGCAGGGGGATGGACCAAGGGTTGGAAATTCAAGACCTCACTTCATTTCTGTCTGCTACTGACCTGCTCTTTGACCTTGAGCTTCACCTCATAGTCTTTCTCAACTGCAGGTATTTGTAGTTGCAAAGGATCCAGGACAAGACTTACAAAACTCTTCAACTGCTTAACTTGAAAGTAGTTGCTAAGCTTACTTTTTAATCGATATGAAGTCAGGTTCCCATGTAAGAATAACTCTCTGGTTTTAGTATCTTGTCCCTAGACATAGGTCCCTGATGATCTCTATGTGAAGGGTATTAAATTTCAGAAAAGTTAAAAAAAAGCGATAGAATTATGTATGTAAAAGTAGATGTGATCAAACTGCTACCTGAATGGACTTCGGAAACAATTTTAACCTCAGGGCAGGTATTTTTTTCAAAGCTGTTCATATTTTATGTGCTAATAAAATGCAGCAGATCAGACCCAAGTAGCATAATCAATATGGATAATTGCTGTAGCCTGTGCTTCTTCATAATATTAGCACATTGGAAGGGGAAAAATGTAAACAACGACAGACTGTGGATATACAGCTTAGTTTATCTAGTAGTCCAGTGCTCTAGAAATGCTTTAAATCGTTTTGAATAGATGATACTACTCTCAAATTTAGTATAGGAAGGCTCCCCATTGACTTCTTATATTGGAAAAAAACTTTATGATCATCAAGTGCAACTGCTGGCCTAACACTGCCAAGCTCACCACTGACCCATGTCACTAAGTGCCACATTTACACATCATTTAAATACCTCCATGGCTGATGACTCCACCACTCCCCTAGGCAGCCTCTTTCAGTACTTGGATCACCTTCTTGGTGAAGAAATTTTTCCTAATTTTCAACCTTCCCTGCTCCAAGTTGCAGTTTCCTCTTGTCCTGTTGCTTGTTACTAGAGAGAAGAGACAGATCCCTGCTTTGTTTCAGCCTCCTTTCAGGCTGTTGTAGAGAGTGATAAGGTGTCATCCCTGAGGCTTTTCTCCAGCCTAGACACCTCAGCCACTCCTCATCAGATTTGTGCTCCAGACCCTTCACCAGCTCTGTTGCCCTTTTCTGTACATGCTCCAGCACCTCAATGTCTTTCTTGCAGTGAGACACAGAACTGGACGCAGCACTCAAGGTGTGGCATCACCAGTGTCCAGTACGGGGGGAAAATCGCTTCCGTAGCTCTGCTGACCACGTTATTTCTGATACAGGCCTAGCTGCCATGGGCCTTCTTGGCTGCCTGGGCACACATTGATTCATGTTCAGCTGCTGTCAACCACCACCCCCAGGTGGCCCTTTTCTGCTGATCAGCTTTCCAGCCACTCTTCCCCTAGCCTTTAGCACTGCCTGGGGTGGTTGTGACCCACATGTAGGACCTGGCTCTTCACCTTGTTTAACCGCCTTCATTTGGCTTTGGTTCATTGATCCAGCTTGTCCATTTCTGTCTGAAAAGTTTTCCTGTCTGCCAGCAGATTGATACTCCTGCCTAAATTGCTGTCATCTGCAATCTGATTAAAGGCATTAAACAGGACTGGGCCTAATACTGAGCCTTGGGGAGCACCATTTGTGGCTGGTCACTAGCTGGATTTAACTCCATTCACCTCCACTCCATGGCTCTGGCCATCCAGCCAAAGTTTTACCCAGCAAAGAGAATACCCATCTAAGCTATGAGCAGCCAGTTTCTCCAGGGGAATGCTGTGGGAAATGGTGTCAAAGGTTTTACTGGAGTCCAGGTAGACTGCATCCACAGCCCTGTCCACTAAGTGGGGTCACTCTAGCTTAGAAGTAGGTTAGTTTAGTCCAGTCCTTTCACAAACCCATGCTGGCTGGGCCTGACCCCCTGGTTGTCTCTTTTGTGCCACGTGATGGCACTCAAGATGATCTGTTCTATGGCAGACCTGCCCTGACACTGAAGTCAGGTTGACAGGCCAGTGGTTATCTGAATCCTCCTTCCAGCCCTTCTTGTAGGTGGGCATCACTTTTGCCAACCTCCAGTCACCTGGTACACCACCCCACCCCCCGTTAGCCAGGACTGCTAGTAAATGCTGAAAATTGTCTCAGTGAGCACTTGCACCACATCCCTCAGTACTCGGGGTTGGATCCCATCTGCCCCCATAGACTCATGTATGTCTAAATGGTCTGTAAGGTCACTGACCATTTCCCTGTGGGTTATGGGGGCTTTATTCTGCTCCTGGTCCCTGTCTTCCAGCTCAGAAAGCTGGATTCCCAGAGAGCAACTGGTCTTACCAATAAAGACTGAGGTAAAGAAGTCATTAAGTGTCTCAGCTGCTTCGCCTTCCTTTCTTATCCCTTCTGAAGAGTGTACAGCCATCCATTGCAGCACTCTTTTTATGTGAATCATCCCACCATGTTTCCATGGCAGCTCTCAGAAAACTGATGGCAGTTTTCCTGTTGCACAGTGGTTTTCAGCTCCTCCTATCTGTTGCTTGTGCTGTGTGTATTGGTGTAGAGGCACTTCAGTTGGGCTATTGATCCCAAAAGGTTCTTGGGGAGGAGAAGCCTTAATTCCTACATCTCCACTGTCATGCACTTCTGTGTTTCTAACACATCAGTAACCCTTGTATCTTTGCTGCCACACATCTCCATTCCCTGCCTTCAATGAAATGGCAGACCAAAGGACATCACATCCCTCAAACATTAGTGTGCTGGCTCCTGGCTTATCTCTTGTGAGCCTAGTTTTATCTCTTTTTACTTTCAAATCTAGCTTAAAGCTCATTCAGTGAACCCTGTTAATTCCTGGGCAAAGATCCTTTTTCCGCTTTGAGACAGGTATACTCTTTATTTCCAGCACGTCAGCTGTTTGTAGACCAACCCTTGATCAAAAACCCCTGAAATTCTGCTAGTAACAGAATTGTAGCTTGTAAATTGTAGCTTCTGCTAGTAACAGGCTTGTAGCCAGGCCTTGATTGGCTGGCTCTTCTTGTTTCTTTCCTCATCATTCCCTAAAATTATAAGGACAGAAAAGAGAGGAATAGGATAGTGGAGAAGCCAAACCTGAATTTTGTGATGAGTGGGGACTCCTAATCACAAGTCATCCAAAGCCTTATTAATTTCCTGTTCGGGTATCCTACTGCACAGTGCAGTAAGGATTGGGGATATCCATAGAGGACTCTGGTTTAGGCAGCAGGTGAGCACACATATGGGCTATAAGGGACACTTATTTCTAGAAACAAATGTTTATATTCGTGGTATTCTGTCATACAATTCAGATGTGCTATTCCTGAGCTATTGTCTGTTCTTCTGGCCTACACTGCTGTTCCTCAAATCTTGACCTGATTGTATTTTTAGGGAATATTGTGACACTTCTGTATTGTCTTTGGAATCTGATGGACTAGAAAACACATTGAAGTTTTTTTCTCCTGACTAGTGTACAGACTAGGGGTAGAGATGATTGGTGATTCTAGTGATGGCCTGACTACTTGAGTCCTTTCCTTTCTTCAGGGGGTGGCAGAGATATCAAAAATGTCGTACAGAAGGCCCAAGTAGATTATCCTCCTTTTTTCTCTCAAAATTGATCAAATCAACAGAATAATTGTCTACACTCCTCTCTGGGTTACAATCATTCAGTCTTCTGTCACATGGTTGGAAGAAATCTCATACCATATCTGATGTTTTAGATTTTAAATACTCAAGTTTAAAGAGGAAAGTATGACTATAACTATAGTTACAGCTGAGTTACATATACGCATAGCTTGAATAAAAAAGTGGTAGGACTTCATTCTAAACATATCTATGCACAAAAATTAAATAAGAAAGTAAGGAAAAAGCATATGGGGGTATATAGAAAGCTAAAATAATATAGGAGAACACCTTGCCAGAGATCAAACTAAAGAGGATAGACAAGCTTTCATTTGAAAAATTTAAATACATCTGAGTTTCTGCAATCTCTTCTACTTCCATAGCTGATATCACTTAAGTTTTGGCTATGAGGTGTGAAGTGTTTTTTTTTTTTTCTTGTGATAAAGTTCTGGATATTCTATACTCACAAAATTGAAAATGCTAATGAAATAATTAATTGTTTGTTAAAAAAGAAATCACAGTAGTTAGAAACCTTGAACCAGACACATGTGGCTTGACTGACACCTGAGTATTATGTTTCCCAGGGACCCACAGTTTCGGAGACCTAGGGCTGTCTGAATCTAAGCCCTCACACTCTTCATTCCTCAATTTTCAATGAAAAAACCCTTGTCCTCTGGAAGCAGTGTTACTGTGCTGATATTTGCAGGGTAAAATAGAGGCAATAAGTTGTTCAGAATAGATTTCGTAGTTATGAGGGAGGGACCTCCTAATTCACATTATTTTTACTAATTAGGAGTTGAATCCTTGAATGTCAGAGCTTTTCTCCGCAAAAAATCCTTCCAACACCAAGCCTGTGTTATTACTGCAAGGTTGAAAAACAATGTTGATCTGTTGAGGTGTGGAAAAGAAGCAGAAAGCAGCAGTGTGTGAGAACCACAAGGTTAAATGTTACACCTTGACCTCTGCCAAGAATTATCTTGGAATTCTTAGGAGACAGGAACGAAAGGAAAAGAAAGGTAGATCTTGCACAATTTCTGGGTTTTTTTCAAATATTTTATGGGGATAAATATTTCAGTGTTTGGAAATTAAGTGGGATTTAACTCTAGCACCAGATCTCAACCTTGCCAGTTACACAGCAAAAATGAGGTGGAGGGAAAAAATATTCACTGCAGCCTATGAAATGGCTGCAAAAATGAGCTCAAGAACCCAGAAGAACTTTCAAATTGCCATCTTGAGTAAGAACTGTCAGCTACCTCCTAACTGTGACGTCTGCAGTTAGAACACTTGTTTTTTTTTTTTGCCCATGTTGCATTCAATGAGTTCTCATCCATACCAGGACAACAGGGAGCCTCAGATCCAGCATTGTCTTAGACCAGGAGCATATGTATAATTGCTCCGTAGCTGTTCTTCTGGCCCATCTGAATATGAAGTGTGGCAAAAAGCTATTCTTTCCTTCTC
>VZRR01003451.1:166416-366416 GCA_013398015.1 Oreocharis arfaki | reverse complement strand
GTCCATTTGTGGAAATACACTTACTGTGCTAAAATAAACCCCAGCAATAAAAGACAAACATCATACAAGAAAATGAAAGAATTTTTTTTTCTTCCCAAAGCATTGGTGTGGGTTGCAGTTAGAAATCTGATGTGCACTTTGAAATGTATTCCAGAGTCTCAGGACTGTTTGATTTTTCAGGCACAGTAAGCCCCGTTCTGTGCTAACCTAGGTGCTGTGCAATCTTGATGAAGTTGGTGGGATTTTAAGAGATTTACATTGACGTCTTATTTAGCTTGGTGTTTGGGGATATGATTTGGTTTTTTTCCTACTATTGTTATTATTTATTTCAGCAGAGAGAGAATAGGTGAGAGTTAAATGACGCAAAGAAAATTTTTAGAGAGCATTGGGTAATTGGCTGGGTCCAAAAAAGTTCATAGGATCTTGGCTCCTGATGTGGAATCTAGCTCTGTGCAGTGCAGAGGAAGGCTTGGATCATGACCCACAGTATCTGCTATTTATGGAGCCTTATATATTGCTTAATTTAAAACCAAAATGCAACCCCCACTCCCCCACCCCCTCAATGCTTCCCACTCTCCAAAGAAGTTCTAACCTAATTCTGACTAGATGTAAAGCAGGATTGTGGTTCACAGTCCAAACCTCTGATCTGGGCTTGAATCATAGAATGGCTGAGGTTGGAAGAGATCTCTTGTCCAGCCCCTATGGGTTGCAGAAACAGTTATCTGGACCTGGTTGCCTAGGATCATGTCCAGGTGGCTGGTGACTCTCTCCGTGGTGGAGACTCCACAACTTCTTTCTTCCAGTTCTCCATCATTCTTGCTGTAAAAAAGTGTTTTCCTGATGTTCAAATGCAAGCTCCCATGTTTCAATTTCTCTGTCATCTGAAAAAAGAGCAAAAAATAAACCAACCAAACAAAAGCTGGCTGACAAGTATTCTACACAAGCTTGGTGCAGTGAATACTTATTTAGGATCTACTTAATCACAAGGGTGTTCAAATCCACATCTTCCACTTCCCAGAAGAATACTATAACTACTTCAGAATAAAGGTTTTCTGGAGTGAGCTGTATTCTGCTGCACTTGTTTAGCTACTCAAGTAATAGCCAGTATTACTATTCCAGACTCATTTGGCCAAGGAAGTGGTTGGAAGAAAGAGCATAATTCTGAAGGCCTGTGATGAGGGCACTCATCTCGGGAAGATTCTGATAGTTTTTGCAAGGATTGCTTATGCGTTTTTGAATGACTCTTAATACAACCTGCTCTCACTGTCTCACTTTGTTTCATCCAATGATTCTTGATTTTTTTTCTTTAATAGTGCTGTTGTTTTAGCAGGAGGAGTTAACATGTCCCTCATTTTAGGGGTCTGTGGTAATCTTTGGAGCAGTGGAAGATGTGTGTTTGAGTATCAGGCTGAGGCATTGGGAGACTTGTTCTCCAGTGTCTTTGCTGAAGCCATGTAAAAACAGACATCTCTTCCAGTGCTGTATCACAAAGCAAAAAACAAAAAAACCAACCAACCGAACCAAACAAAAAATGGCAGAAGGAGTTAAATTTGGGCATTTCATCAGCCAGTGTGATGGTGGACTGAAGATTTTGAAGCTTGAATTTTCTTTCATGTAGGCATTTCTGTGTGACACAAAGTGAAGGG
The DNA here is from genome assembly GCA_013398015.1 of Oreocharis arfaki. Taxonomy (NCBI): domain Eukaryota; kingdom Metazoa; phylum Chordata; class Aves; order Passeriformes; family Paramythiidae; genus Oreocharis; species Oreocharis arfaki. The sequence continues at coordinate 364,770 of VZRR01003451.1, read as the reverse complement.
TTTGTGTCTCTCAGGCACACACAACGTAGAGGAAACTCACCCAGATCCCTTGTACTAGCTGACGTGGTTCCCTGCAGATAGCACTTGTGTTTCAAATCCCATTTTAACATGCTTAAATTTCCTCGTATGTTGTATATGGTACTTGGACATCTAACTTCAAGGCCCCAGGTGTCACAATAAATAAGTCTCTCTGGTAATGTCGCAATTAGTGAATGCTGGAATATCCCAGAATTCAGAGTTGTCTGGTCCTGCCTTCATCATAGATCTGTCTCCTTTCTTCTGCCTCTGGGGTCCCATGGGGTGAAAACAGTGCTGAGGCCTGTTTAGACCAGGTTTCAACTTTAAATGAGCGAGGGACCAGGGCTGTAATGACATGAAATTGTTTGCACTTGACACACTGTAGGCATAGTCTTGTTGAGGAAGGTCCTCAGTTTCCACAGTAGATAACTTTCCATTTGCTTGTAGAGCTTGTAGCTGGAGAATGATACTAATTTTTTTCTCGAACCTGCAGTCTCAAATTACGGTTGAAACAATTTTAAAAACCAAGATTATCTCAGAACTATGTAGATGTTAATACTATAAAAATAATGATAACATAAAATAATTCTCTACTCACTAGAGTATTTATTTTTTAAAAATCCCAGCCTAAAATCCTGCATTTGAAAAATCTGTAAAATTTCTCAAATAATTTATCTCTACTCCAGTGAAATACCATTAAATTATGAGGGAAGAAGGTATTAATTTGTAGAAGATACGAAAGCATGTAAAATGTGTTTTTATTCCAGAGGAAAGGGAGGAAAAAAAAGAAAGAAAATTGGCAGGCACTGTTTTGTGTGCAATTCCCAAGTATATTTTAAAAACAACATTGAATTTTTATAGACAAATTATATTTTCTGCTAACATGGAGCTGGGGAGGGATGAATAAGAGAATGATTGACAAATCTTTCAGGGCCTGATTTTACAAGATGCTGCGCACCTCCTGATTGCTGCCAATCACTTTCATTTTCTTTCAGCCGATCCGAGAACATATGGCATTATTCAGATGGTGCTGAGCACCTTCAGTCACAGTCCTCATAATACCACAACATCCTCATTCTGTACAAATGTGAGAATTGCTGTTGACATTTAAAATTGGAGGGTTATTTGGTCTTTGTCTGGACAAACTCCCAGCTGACATAAATGAATGTTCTGCCTGAGGAAGGATTGAAACAGTAAACAATAAATAATCAATTTTATAAGCACTACTGTATATATACAAAATATGTGAAGTATCCATTTGATTTATAAAATTCAATACCTCTTCCACTTTTATTTGACGGGGAAAAAAACCACCATTCTTGTGGAGAATTGAAGTTTAGTTTACTCTCAGTGCAAATTTTGAAAAGTGGAAACTGTGGGTGTTACGTGCACAAGGCAGTTGATTTAAAGAGATCAGAAAGGCATTTAATTTAAAAATAAAATTTAAAAAATCAATTTCAACATACTGATTTGTCCTGCATTACAGTTACCTGTAGAGATCCTCTAGTCATGTCTATCTGTTTTTGATGCCTCTACAGAATAACTGTCCAGCATCCTCTGCCCAACCAATCAGAATGTAGGAAAATCTACCGATATGACGGAATCTACTGTGAATCTACCTACCAGAAGTATGTTGAAATCTGTGTGAGTCTTGCCTCTAGCTCGTGCATTTAGTGCTCGTGCTCTCCTGCTGTTCAAAAATTACACGTGTGTTGAAACTGTACACTTGTGTGCAAAACCTGTACAGCAGGGACAGAAGTATGTTGTTTAATTCTTTGGGATTGTGCTCTAAAAGCTAAAAAGCAAATAAAAAAACCCTAAGACTTTACTAAATCTCTTAGGTATGCTTCTGTACAGTGCAATAAACAAGAGTGTACACGCTAGAAAATCTAGGCAAAATGTATTGCACAGGTGCTTCACATCTTAGGGATTTGAAAGGTGTGTTATGTATAAATTAGCTGTCACTTTTTTTCAGTCATGTAATGGAATGATGAGTTGTAATTTGCATAATCCTTTAAGAAGTCAAATTATACTGTCATGTAGCAGACTTAACATGCTAGCTAGGATTTCATAGCTTTGCAGCTAATTAGTATGTACCTTACAGGACAGTTAAATTGAAGTTGAGTCCTCTTTCTTTGCAGTCATTTGCCTTTGTCCGTTGCCCTAACAGAGCCCGCTTTTGTGCGTAACTCAAGATTATTACTGGTGCTTCTGACAAAAAAGCTATTGCTCTGGGCAGGCAAATGCAGAGTGCTTGACTTCCGTTAGTTTTGCAAGCAGTGAAATTTCTATTTTACTGCAACAAGGATTTAATTATCTATTTCGAAATAGAATCAAAAAGTATATATTTGACAGGTGTGTTGCAGATGATTTTGTATTATTATATTGCAAATGCATTATGAATTCTCTGTTATTTCACTGGATTTTGAAACTGCATTCTGTCACTTAGTGTTTGCTTCTCATGCTTCAACTATATTCCTGTTTTGTGTACCGGTGTTACCATTATCATCCTCTGTATAACATTTCATTTTCCAATAACCCCTTAACTTCTAAAAATTAGTTGTACTTTGCATTAAAACAAAATGTTTCTTTGGCAAGGGCAGTCATACTCATCACGGTTTTTTAGATCATGTTCTCTCATTCTCTCTTTTGATTCTATAACCTGCTGCTTGTTTCCTGAATCTTTTCTCTTAGTAATAGGTACAACCACATCAGTAAAAGCTGTTACTTCGATGTAAATGAAGACTATCGTTTTGGTTTACAGAAGTGAGAGGAAAAGAGAAATCTAGATTTATCAAAATAATTACAGCATCAGTGTAACTTGGTGAGCCAAAATGAAAATCTGACCACTTGCTTGGCTTTTTTTTGTGAATGGCTACTTTTGGTGTGAGATTTTATTTATTCCTGATTTACATAGACATAAACACTTCCTGGACTTTTTGAATTTTTTGTGGCTTTTCCCTTCTATCTCTCTAAATAATGGCAGTGTCCAGGGTAGCTGAAGCAGTCTACATCTATTATGGTTTTAAATGTCACCACAGAACTTAATTTCAGTGGTTTTTCTTTTCTTGTAAGTTCAGTAAGCATAAAAATATATTCATTTATTTAGACGTATGAAACAGATTTGTTGTGCACTATTTATATCAGTTTTTAGAACAACTTCAAGATTTCGAAACTTTGTGGAAATAAGAAAACTTGGCACAGTTTGTCATGAGTGTTAAATATGGCGATGGCTTCTCTCTGAATGCTGCAGTATAGTTGATTATCTTGATTTTGTTGGGTTTTTTTTAATTAGATAGAATTTACAGCCAGTGTAGTTAAAACCAGCTAGCTGTGCTGCCCACAAAATGAAATAATTGATGTTCCTTTGCAATTGCAAATAAACACTGGCAAAATAGCTTTTCTGGGGAAAAAAAAATCCAAAAATCGGACGTGCTGTGAAACAATGTTTTGATACGTTTTGTTACTCCTGAAATGTGAATTATGAAGTATTATAGCCCAATTCACCTTGCTTGTAAAAAACATGGATTATTTTGGGAAGCTAACAGGTAGATCTTTCTGGAGAAGATATAGAGTCCTTTTTGATTAGTGAAATTTTGTCTCGGTACTTCTTCCACACTAAAGGTCGCTGAGGCATTCTTTCTGTCTTCTTCCCAATGGATGTTTTTGGTACTTCTTCCCATAGTAATTAATTTCCAAAAATATAACAACAAGTTACTGAAAACTGCTCACTAATCAAGACAAAAAAAAAAATTCAAGCCATTTTTGTAACACTTTTAAAGCTTTCACTCTAGTGTTTCGAGACATATGAGCATTGGGTACTAGATGTTCATGTGCATCTCATTTCCTCAGTCTCTCCCCTGATTAGGTTGGGAAAGGAAGAATGGATCTGAAAATGCCACTGGCTGTCAACAGAAATGGCTGTGTGACTTTTTTTTCATGCAGGATAATTTTTGGGCTGGGCACAAAGCAGCAAACTGATTTTTGTGAAAGCTAAGGGAATTTTAAGGGCTGGCCAGACAGAGTAGGACAGGACAGAGAATCGTGGATTTTGGAGCTTGACTTTTTTCTCTCTACCTCATTTTCAAATTAAAAGAAGTATTATACAGGGAGCCTACTCTGGATTTATGCTTGAGCATGTACCTGGTAAAGGTATTTTGTGTAAAGCTACTTAGCAGTTGAAATCGAGATATTTTGATCCTTTCTGTAAAAATTTTAAAGGCTAATACCACAACCTTTTATGCCAGAAATGCTTTTCAGAAAACATTTGGTGAAGGGACATTTTAAAGCAAATTTTAGTGCTAATAAATACTGGAAATAACAGTTTGTAAAAGTTCTTTAAAGTATAGATTAGTAAATACATTTTAGTACTATTAAAAAAAAATTGCGAAAAGCTTTTTGCAGCACAAGTTCCTGAGGAACTGGACTAATGGTTACATTAGCTAATATGTATAAAATGGGCAAAATAGTTAATATTCTTATACAGATTTCTCCAGACTCTTTGTAATAGTCTTGCAACTGAGCCTCACAGCTGCTGCTGGATCCTTCACTTGGAATGGAGTGGAACATAGAGTTTCAAAAGTTGTTGGCAAAAGACAACAGATTCCTCCCCTCCTACACTGTCCCCCACCTTGGTTGCCATGGGTCCATGGGTTTTTTTAGGTCACTAAACATGTAAATATGCTCTTTAAAAAGATCTGCAGTAAGCTTCAAAATCATTGCAAATCGTTTCTGTGTTCACTAGTGGTGGGGACTTGTCTCAAGCTGTGGAGATAAAATCAGAGGCTTGCCAGGTACTGGCCTGGAATACAGCTGTCCATCAAGTCCTGAATATTTCCCCTTTTCCAGTCCCCACAGCTGTAGCAAGGTATGTCCAGGCTCTTTTTTTTTGTGATGTCAAACAAAATTGACAACAAAAAGGGATATTTCTTGTTCAGTTCTAAGTACTTCACTACAGCCAAGGCTTTTCCCTCTGCCCACATTGAAAAATATTTCTTCCACTTGCTCAGACACCCCTGGGTATGCACTCTTCTTCACCTTCATGGAGTGTCAAACGGAGAACAAAGCATGGGTAGATGATCTCCAAAGACAGCTGAAGAGGAGCAGAGCTACTTGCCCATGCTCTTGTTTTGTTTGTTGCTAAATTACAAAGAATACTGGCATGTCAAAAAAGAGGAGTTTTTCTTGTCTGCAGGGAATCAAGCAGAGGGTTTTTTTGTTCTTAGCCTGGAAGTCACTTCACAAAATCACCCTTCAGGATATCACCTAGGTGGCTGTTGTGTGTTATCTCCCAAGCAACGGTGGAAGAATCATCTCTTCCTTACTTTTTTCCTGTCCATATTAAGGAGACTTAAAGGTCATGTCTCTCTTCAGGAATATAGAGAACAGGGAAGAATTCTACCTTAAGCTATTTCTTCTGAAATCAAGAGCATGGAATAAATATTTAAGGAAAACACCTAAAAAACACCACAAATACAGCTATGGTCTTATTAGCTATTTTCATTTCTCAGCAAGTTAGTGAAATGAACCTAGAAAGAAGGCTCAGTGATTTCAGTCTAAGGGGAGCAATCTGTCCTGGAAGGGGTAGCTTGGTTACATACACATTTTCATCCTGAGCCTGTAAATGCTCAAAACATCCACACATGATAGACCAAAGTAAGCTCCAGTCACACTCCATGTTGAATCAAACTCATAAATATTTGTACAAATGAGAATAGGAGGTGCAAGCCTAAACTATTCCATTCAGCCTCTAAAGGCTTAAATTCAGTTTTATATATTTATCAGATTGATGCAACAAAGTCAGGATTGGTTTGCATATATGAGAAACCTAATGGCCATACTAGTCAACACAAATGAGAATATAAACCTTTAAACAGGCCAAATAGCTCTCCTGGAGTTTCTAGTGAGGGAATTCAACCAGATGCAGAGTGTGGGAAGATGAATACTTGAAGTGGTCTGCAGTGCCCATCACCATCTTAATGTGGTGGTGCAAAAAAGCTGCAAAAAACCTGCAGAAGAGGAGCTAGTGGTTGCAAATGGAGAGCCCTGGCATTGTGAGAGTGGATTAGAACCCCCAGCTGGCCCCTTGGCAGCTGGACCTGCTGATTCAGGTCAGTATAGTCATTTAAGCAGGATAGAAAGGTTGATGATGGCTGAGCAGTTGCTGTTTATCTCCGTCTTGTCTCTTAGTTGTGATGCTGCCCATAAATTGCTTTAGAAAGACATGAGACTTTTCAGAATTTTTGTTTGTATATTCTGACTTATCTGATGCTATATAGCTAAAGAAAAGATACACTAGTCTTCAACAATTATTTCAGCTCCAGGAAAAACATATAGCATGTAAGACAAGGATTATCGTTCAGGCTAATGCTGCAGGGTACCTGAGTATTTTTTCCAACAATAGCTTCAAGATCCCATGTTTAGGGGTTAACTTAAGAGAGAACAACTGAAGAAGCTGCTATTTAGTTTGCTCTGCTCTAGTAAAACAGGAAGGAGAGGCCACATCTCCATGCACAGTGGATTTCACTTTGTGGCAATGTTCTGTCACTTCACAGCTTGATTTTACTTCTCACAATGTGAATTTAATAGTTGTGTTTGAAGAAGATTGTAGGTATCTCCTCTTCATAAATTTGACCTCTCAGAAAATATTGAAAGCTTATAACCCAATTAATTCTCTATCAGCAAATGGTAGAGAAGCCACCGTTATACTCATGTGTGACAGGCTTTTAACATAATTCAACTGATCCTTACAGCCTCAGTGTGAGGCTGCCTGGAAAAACTTTCTCTCTGTTACCTGCCTATGTTTGCTCTTGCCTTTGTGTAGCATCGAGCGTATCTGTGGGTTCTCTGTGCTGAGGTGTTCTAGAGGTCTTTTGCAGGAAGGAAAAAGGAGTCATTAACCAAATTTAAAACACATTCAAAACTGAGCCAACGTCTCCCTTACACATAAGACATGAGTGGGCTTTCTCTGGGTTAGAAGTGAGATTAGCTGTGGCACCTTAAAATGATTAATGATCACTGGCTAGTATTAAGTTGAACATCTAATCCTTGGCTGATTGGAGCATTTGAGAGAACAGCACTCAAAAAATACCATTTTTTAGTAACAGAAATTTTTTCATATTTTGATTATGATGCAATTAGATGTGGCAGTGGCTGTAAAGTTTTACTTTGAGATTAAAGAGATGGAGCCTGAATAGAGAGTAGGTGTGAAGCATACTTGTTACCTGAAAATTTTCTTTTGCTGAAAAGTAAAGGACCATATTTAGATTTGAAAACTGCTGTTCAGTCTATAGGTCAATAAAAATTTTGAAGATTCACTTAAGCTTTGCAGTAACAAATTTTAATACATATTCTGAGTTAAATTCTGAAGTGAATTTGGTATTGGTCAATTGATGAATTAGGCAATTACCTTTGTTAAACTGTCTGGGTCTTCAGGTCCTGTAACCACACCCTTTCAATAAGGTATTAGTCACAGTTTGCTAATTCCCCATTGAGACAGGTTTTTTGATATTGTACTGAAATTGCTTTTTCATTTCTTTCTCACTTCAGATATGAAGGGGTCTTTGTGTGTTATTTGTTTAATAGGGTTTTCTGAAGTTTTTTTTTTTTTGTGTTGTGGTTTTGTAGTGTTTTGTCTTTTTTTTTTTCCACAAGTCATATTACTGGTTTCAGAAGTGGAAAGGTCAATTCAAATTATCTGTGACTGAGCTATTCTGTGTATTCAGCAAGGTTTATCTTTTCCCATGCTCTCTCAGTAACTTGCAGTTTTGCACAAATACAGAAGCATTAATTTCAAGTATATTCAAAATATGACTTGGGAAGGGAGTGAGCAGTTCATTTGGCTTACTAACAGCTTAAATAATCATTCCACAACTTGGGAAAGGGGAAATAATTATCCCACAAATATAAGGACCTAGCTAAATACCTGCTGTAAAGCTCATATAAGTGGCAGGAGTTGTGGTAACAAAGCTGTCCTGGATAATTTTAAGTATGCTTTTGAATGATAGAGTTCCAACTCTTTGTCTTCATCTGCTTTAAAATTGCAATATAAGATACTGACACAGTCTTCTAGTTCTTTTTAGAAGGAAAATGCTGATTATAAAAACTTCAGATGGAAGAAAATCCTGTTTCTCTTTAGATATACAGTGCTTACTATTAGTTAAAGTATTGTTACCTTATTTTCTGTCTGAGTTTTTCTAATTTTATGTAGCAGAAGCATGCAAAATCCAGCATTAAGAAGCTGAAAAATTCTCCTTTAATATTCATGATACTCCTCATTTCCTCCCACCCCTCCATTTAAATATCTGTAGACAGCAAACCAGTGATCATTTATCCTCCTCCTTGACACGGGTTTCTCATTTCTAGCAAGGCAAGTTTTCCGGAATTTGAAAGCTTCTTGTAGCTGATTAAGGCTTCTTGGTTTGAATACTAGTATAGTCCATTAGTTGTTCCTGTGGGAATGCTCGGGGATCACAGATATAAACTAGAACCATGTTGTTACGTGCTGTTTGAAACAGAAAGATTCTCTGTCTCGACATCAGTAGTGATTTATGTAATCCTTTCCTATTGCTAGTCCGTGTTTACTTCCTTATCCATCAAAGAATCTTTTTCACCACTCTAGCCAGGGTATTGCACTGTAGGCTAATATTAATTTGGTTATCCACCATCATCAATATGCCTTTTTCTAGCTTATTATATTGTCTTTGTTTGGAATGTGTGCACTTAGTTATGAGATAGACAGCTTTGTGCTCAGCTGTGTTGAAACACATCTTATTCAGGTGAGCCCAGGCTGCCATGCAATCTGTGGAACTGACAACTCCCCGGTATTTACCATTTTATTATCTTTTGTGTCATCTGCAAATTTTACTGGGAAGGATTTCATGTTTTCTTTCATATCACTGATTTATTCTCCTGCACAGGTACTCCGTAGGGAATAAAGGGCTCATGGAGTTCTTTCCCTGTGCGGAGTACTTGGGGTAGATCTAATCCATATATCAGAGCTGCTGGTCATAATGTCTGGGAGCAGATTAGGGCTGCCGGCACTGATGAGTTGCAACCAGGCAGGGGCAGTGAGTCATGAGCACACTCTTTACTTGCAGCAGTACGAGATGGCTGCAGCCTTCTTTCAAGTAATGTGAGGCTTGTTTCGCATAGTGATGTTGTTGAAATATAGAGACAATTCTCCTTGGAAAATTTGTGTGCTTGTAGTGGTGGCTACTAGTGAATTCCTTTTCTTTTTTTTTTCTTCTTCTTCTTTTTTTTTTTTTTTTTTGAAAGCTGTTTCTGGAAACAAAGCTAGATTATTTGCAGACGGTTAGCAAATTTAGTGACTGTTTATCTAAAAAGAAGAGCAAATAGGTGGTTTTTGGAAACCCTAAAATCTTTCATATTAGTTTTCTTCCTTAATGGATTATTTTAAATTTCTTTTCAAATTGGTGATTTTATTTAGAACTGCATGTGTTTTTCAGATGACTAGAATATTAAATGATGAAGTCATCAGGCATAAGGCTTTATTGAAAAAAAGTTCAGAGTTTACTAAAAATGAACCTTTTGGTTAACATTTCGTTCCTCATTTTTTCTCCACCTTCCAAAATGGAGGAAACCTCCAAATCATGTTCTAAATATTGTTTTTCTTTATTTGGCTACTTAGAAGTCCTGCAAAGTGTTGTATCTTGCATAATTTTAAGGTTTAAGTTGTGTCATTTAGCAATCAGTGAATTCTTCTAGCTAGCCTTAGGGTTTTATGATGTAAAAGTGACACAGCTCTTGTTTCATGTCCAGATACAGCCATATTGCTGAACTTTGAACTTCTTTATAAAGAAACTCTTATCATAAGCATGCTAAAATTCCATTATGATAGTGATACCTATAGTCAGTTTAAAGTATTTATACTGATTTTCTGTCCCTTTGCTCCAGTTAAACCACACAAATATTTACGTCTACATCATCTCAAACTGGTATACAGGAGACAAGACTTGCATTGCATTTTGTAAAATTTTTATTTTTGTTGTGCAGCTATTTATCATGTGGTTTTGGTCTTAAAAGTTCCATGTTTGTATTCACACACGTCCATATACGCACATACATAGAACGCACAATTCTGAAAAGAAAGAAAATTCTATAATTTTAAGGAAAGAGACAATGAGGCATAAAGCATACTTCTACCTGAGTGCAACAGGAAGTTAACAATTTTCAATTGTTTTAGGCATGAAGACATTCTGTGTTATTGTTCCAAAAAAACTAACAAAAAACCCCCCAACCCCAAAACAACGAAAGGCCAGAAAACCACTGTACCATATGAACTAAAAATTTTATAATTAAGACTTGCCCTTAATTTCTGGTAAATAGGGAGTAAATTTCTAATGGATACCAAACAAAAAATTTGGTCAACAAGAAGATACAGTCTGTCACACTTCAAAGTTTCTGCTCATTGACCAACAGGAGATCCATGAAAGGAGATGCCTTTGCCTCTTACAGTTGCATTGAACTTTGTCTTACAGTTTCATAAGTGACGTTGGGTCTGTGCCATCTTTGAGATTGCAGACTGTGATGCAGAGTAGTTTAAGATGCTGTATCATGTACCATTTAATCAGGCTGCACTACTTAGAGTATGTGTTGTGTACTGGGAATAATTTGTGTGTAGTCTTTCCAGCTGCATCTATATAAAAGGTGAAATTCCCCTATCTCCGCACAAAAGTCAGCTAAATGGGCTGTGGGGAATGGAGCAGCAGTTGAATGAATTAATTTCATGTAGCTGTCCATAGCTAGCTGTGACACTGCAGTGTTTCCTCCACAGCTGACTCACAGCCAGGATCTGTACACATCTTTGTGCTGGTCTTGGGCTGCTGAATTTGTACGCATTGATCAATTGTCTCCTTGGCTAGAAGCGTCCTGCATAGTGTTCCATCCTTTTGCTGAATTCCAGTGACTCATTTACATGCCTGGGGCAGTAGTCCTGCAAGCCTTGTGACTGCGCTGGACTTCATTAATTATGGTTATTAGCTTTGCTACCTCTATTGTCATTGCAGTGTCAGGAGAGGGAATGCTAGCACTGTCTCCTTCTGCGTATCCTTTCATGTAAGCCACTGTACACCCTCCTTCACAGGGCTGGAAGAGAGGTGCTGTGGTGCAGCTCTCCTTTCCCCTGCAGAAAATCTGCCATTTCTGGGATTAGAACGCTCCCCTGGCGATTCTCAGTGATGAACATATAGATGGTCCAGGCACAGGGAGGCAGTGCGAAGGTTTTCAAGCTGTAAAGGCTTTGTGTAACCAGTCACACTGCAGGGCACGATGAGTTTGGCAGCCTGGCAGTCCTGGGGCTGTCTGGAAGAATCACAGGGTTGCAGACACTCTCTGCACTGGGCTGTACACTAGGCAGCCTGTCACCTGTGTAATCAGTGACCAGTACTGATCAGTGGATTGGTTGTAACTTGCTTTGGTATAGCATGTACCATTGCTTTGTCTAGCAGTATTTTCTTTGCCTCAAGGATGCTGCTGTGCTCTACAATTTGAGCTAGATGTTATACTAAAAAAGGCATTTGCGAACTTGGCAGGTTGGATTGAATGGGTTTTGTTATCCAGTAGATACAGAGGGAAATACTGAGCTAAGATTAAGAGCAGAATACAAGCCAAGTCTATGGCATATTTTGGTATAGCTTGATCAATTGGAGCTATCTAGGTGTAGTGTAGATCCCACTTGGACAAAGATCAATCAGCAAAAACCTCTACAGCATATACTATTTTACTTGCAAAACTGCTCTTTTACTGATATTGCTTGTTTTGCTAATAAGTGATAGCTTTCCTGTATGAATCTAAAGCTGATCTTTGCTGATATAGCTGATTACATGCTTAGTGCTTTGCCACAGTGGTGTACCAAGATTGCTCTATTGGCAAAATGCTCCTAATGCCGACCTCATCTGATTTTAGTAATTCACTGTTCTTGATTTCAGAGCTCAACAAAATAAGACTCCTATTGTAGAATTTGAAGGGACATTAGTTGCTCCTTGACTCTGTAGTGAATAATCATTGGGATAAAGAGACTCAAGAGCTGTACTGCATTTAAAAATCAATCCTATTTTTCATAATATAATTAAATTTTTTGTCATTTCAGATATTCTAGCTGTAGACTTGCATTAGGGGTGAGAAACCTAATCTTCTGAGTTACTCAATGTATTTGACTTATTTTGCTTATTTCAGTTTTGGTCTCCATAGAATCCTGCTGATGGTGTGATTTGCCATGTGCTAAATCCCACATAGTTGATCTCCTTTGCCTTGAAATCAAATGATGTAAACAAAAACTTTCCAAAAGTATTCTCATCTTTTTCACCCCCTCAAAAAATCTCTCAACCAGTATTGAAGTGAAAAGCCTGGCAATCATAATCTAGTCAGGCACGATGCCTTGCTGTGTGCTTTGGGCAACACCTAGATCCAATGCGTAAGGGAGCATTTTATGGTGGTCACAGCAGGAGGCCTTCTTGCTTCCAGGGGCAGCAGCTTTTAGTGCTGCTGCATTGCTGCTTGATTACTGGTGATGGTTTTGTTACATGCTGGACCCAGCGTGACTGAGACAGTTCTGATTCATATCACTCTGGGGAGCGTCAGGCATGTATCCAGACCATGCATCAGCATCAGCGGTGGCTGTGGCATTGAAATTGCTGGAAAAGGCATGGAATCAGATAATCATCCATAAAGGAGTACTACTGAATGGCTGTGAAGTTCACAGCTGGTAGATTTGTATCTTATGGGATCATGGTACTGTGTAACAGGCAAAAGCTCTTAAGTTTGCTAAACAGGTTAAGGCAACTTCATTAGATAGGGATTTTTCCATTGTTGATGTTGGCTTATTTTTACCTCACATCCTCACTAAGTGCACTTGCAAGTTATAAACAGGTTTTTTTGTGTGATGTCAAAAGAAGAGCTAATCAACTGTTCCAGGTCTAGGTTGTATTTTGAAGATCAAACTGAAATCTAATTATTGACATTGTCACTAAATGGAATGAACTATGTTTCAAAATGTATAAAATTACATTAACTTTTCAGAATTTTCTACTCCAAATTTTTCAGTTTCTCTTGCTTAGATATTTTGATGCATTCCTGCAGCAATGCCTATTTCACAAGTATAAAACCAGTCCAAGCAATGAACTAGTCATCCTTCCCCCTAGCTTACACCAGATGCAATCTATTTTAGCTTGAAAGCAAGGAATAGATTGTCTGCCTTAGTCTGAGAGAGGCTCTGCCCTTAGAATCTAGGAATTCACAAGAAGGGGGATCAAATATCATGTTGTATGGATGTTTGGATAATTTTTACATGGGAATTGGCTGACTCTTCAATTTATTAGAATAAGTCCCCTTTTCCTCAGGAACAGTTTAAGGAGGTGGTGACCTCCTCTGAGCTTCCAGGCTTGTAGAACCGCCTAATCTGAGTGCTTTTCAAAGGATAGTTAGCACTGGCCATGCAGATCCTGCAAATATTTGTACAGGGACTTGGTGGCAGAGCAGCAATATGTTCATGGTTGCAAGTGGGAGTTTTGTTGTTTTCTTTTACTTGCTACTGGAGAACACCACAGTCCTGATGCGTGTGATCTCACTCCTGGATGCCTAGGAACACTCTATCCATGTGCTGTTAAGATGTTTGCAATAAGTTGGAGTGTGGCAGAAAATGCTGTTCAATGCCAGGCTCTGCAGAGGAAAAGTAGGGTTTTACAAGGGCTCCTCTGCTCTAAGAATTGACGCTCTGCGTGTTCAAAGTTTACTTGCTGTAAAGGTAAGAATTAGCTCTTTACAGATACGTATTTTATAAGATATTGGTGATTTGGTGAAATATATTAAAATTAATTTTAGCTTCTTCTAGATTAATATTTGTACATTGTTTTAACTTTTCCTATGTTATTATCTAAGACTAGTTTGTAAATCTTAAATAAGTGAGTGCTTACTGATGGTTATGATATGCCTCCTGTTTGTATCCACTGTACAATATTTATGACTTTGTATTTTGAGTTGCTTTGATGACTCTTATGCATAGGTATTTTTGATTGACAAACAACTAAATTTGGTTTGGATGACCAAATCCAATGTATGCAAATATCAGCCCTTTATTGCTATGTTTAAGCAAAATTTTACTTCTGCATTAGAATGAAAAACATAGTTTGAGTTGATACAGGTATTGCATATTTCATGAAGGTAGCAAGATGACATTAAGAACAGAAAGTTATTTTATTTTAGCCCAAATGCAGTAGTAACTATAAACCAGAATTAACTATTTCCTTTCTGGCCCTTCGTGCTTGTGTTTTGATACTGAAATTCTCCCCACTACTAACCTATATTACTAAATATTCATTGCAATCCCCATAGCTTCCTCTACCTCTGCTTGTACTCACTGTTTCTTCACCTCCAGCCCCAGAAAGATGGCCACATTCTTTGTTGTGTCAGGGACACAAGCACTCTGTAGAGCTTTAGGGAGTGCTTGGATGGGTAGATCAGTGCCTGGTAGTGGTTTTAATGTACCCATCACTTCCAGCAATGTTTCCCCTGGCTTGAGACTTGTGTTTGGGAAACCACCGTATGCATTCCAGACGACACTGCAAACATTCTCTGCCAGGCGAAAGCAGGTAAATGTAATGAAGCAGGAAGGTAACTGGGGAACTGTACAACATAATTTGATTATGGTCTTAGACGCAAGGGTCTCAAAAAATACTAGTTAAAACAGATATATTGGTGTTACAATGTTTGTTATATGGTAGTGAACAATCCTCTCAATAAATGTGAAAATTTAGGTCAGAGCTGTAATTTGCCACACTGGTGAAAAAAAATATTGCAGTAGAATGAACTATCATGCTGTTGCTTACAGATCTCTTTTGGCAATTGGTTTTTCAATGGTTTATTTGGACGCAGATTTAGAATGTGAAAATCATGCTGGTTTTTTATCCTTACTCTAGTCAGATGAAAAATACCCCTTTGATTTGTATATGTATGACACAATTTTCTCAAAACACGTTCTGCTGCGTGATACCAATTTTTGTAAGCGTGGAGTGCGTGTTTTTTCTCTGAGCCTTTTTTTAACCCCTTTCACCATATACCCACCATCTTTCAAGAACTGTTACCAAAAAGTCTGAATACCTTGAACAATCTTCTTCTTTCTTTTTTTCTGTCATTAAAGTCTTCTATTACCTTAAACCCCAACAATCTGCTTTCTCTCTCACTAATATTTCTTGAAAATGAAAAGCGCTGTCACACTTACACTTTTTAGTTCCTACCAGAATAATTGGGTGACTTTTCCAGAAACTCCTTTTTCAAATTGTCAGAGGAAGATTGGATTTAATGTAAATTCAATAAGATCTACCTTCCTTGAGATGAATAGGTCTTTATTAGATAGTTAAGGGTAATAGCAGCTGCTATTTTAGTTGCCGTAAGACTGGCCTCTTATTTGCCTTGTGTCTTGCACAGTCACTAATTTCTGGGTGCATAAAATCCTATCTAGTTGGTGCAGTAGCATTTTACGTTTTCTGCCAACTCTCTCTTTCCGTAGCTATTTGTCATAATACAGTTTAAATAAGGCTATATAAAATACCTATAGCATGTTAATCACAGAATATTTGTGATGGAAGGCAGTTCACTGTTTGCAATTTAGAAATTCAGTGTAAAATACTAGGTATTTAGGATGAGTACCCTCTGGATACATGGGTGGATCGCCATTTGAGTCTGTAGCTTGCACTGCGTAGCTAATTCTGTCTGCAGACATGTGTGAGTTGAGTTGTCACACTGGTGCGCACGTGTATATTTATTCAGGGACACACAAACACGTACGACAGAAAAGTTAAATCATTCCCATTTGATTCAGAGCATGCCTATAGGAAGAGAGCTCAGAAGAGTAGAAACAAGGGCATCTCTGAACTCAGAGTCTTTAAAACTGTGGAGCCAGAGACACTGGCTTGGACTTGGGAGGGATGAATGGGTAATATGCTTACTGAGACAAATGAAACTCGTGCAAGGTACGGGAGCAGGGTTCCTG
Source organism: Oreocharis arfaki (assembly GCA_013398015.1). NCBI lineage: Eukaryota > Metazoa > Chordata > Aves > Passeriformes > Paramythiidae > Oreocharis > Oreocharis arfaki. The sequence continues at coordinate 348,746 of VZRR01003451.1, read as the reverse complement.
GTTAGCTGAAAGTCAGCTGAAGCGGAAGAAATGAGGCTGAAAAGAGTAGCACAGGCAGTGGCTGACTTGTGGTGTTGAGGGGACAGAGGCAGGTGTGGGCAGTCCTGTGGTCCTCAAAGGGTACTGCTTGAACCTCAAGAAATCCTCATGGGTAATGGGGAAACTTAAGAACTGTATTGTCCACAGCCTTAGTGGACAATAGTGCTAGGAAAGTTAAAGGGTACTTTGGAACGCACAGAAAAATCTGTATATCTTTTGCTTTAACTTCTGTGTGTATTGGAAAGGATGAGGTCAAAGTTACAGGGGTTCATGCCCTTTGCTTCTGCTCCTGACAGCTGGAGAACAAGGCTGGCATTGTCTTACAGGAGTAGAATAGTCTGTTGTGGAGGGGGAACCAGGAGGGTCCATTGTGCCAGCAAAATCATGAAAAACAGTTTTCTCACTAGAGGAGGTTTAAAAGCCTGTGGATGTAGTGAAACCCAAACACGGTACCTAGATGAGTGGAAAGGAGTGTTCCATGGCTGCTACTGTGTTATGGATCAGATGAAAGATACTTTGCATGCCAGTTTATTGTTAAGATTTTACGGATTGGTCAGATACACTGAAGACATGCTGACCGCAGTTGTAACTTTTCTGGAAAACAAAACAAGGCCTCTGAGCTCCATATCCATCTAGAAATCACTTATGGAGAGATTTAACTGCTCAACACAAGTAGCTAATTGCATTCTAGGTTGCAGAGTCAGTCAGGACACAGCAGAGGAGCACTTGGTTAAAACGCTTCAGAGCCCTTTCCATAATAACAAGTGAAACACTCCTTTTTGTGGCTTCTCCAGGCTTTTTAGATTTTTGCTGTGGGGTTTTCTGGAGTTCTTTTGGGTGAAGAAAGGCTTCCTCATGTAGCGCACTTTCTTTCTTCCCTGGACAGAAAAACTGTAGATATTTTAATTGCAAAAATATTCTAATCTGACCCAAGACTACCAGTTGTTGTTATTAGTCAGTTTTAAACACTGTGCTTACCTGTGTTTACTGCTGAATGGTTGTGGCTGTTTTTTGATTCATTATACCAGGATTTTGGTAAAACTTCATTGTCTGGTTAGTGGCTAAAATCAGTTAATGATCTAAAACCAGAGTATTTGACTGATTTAAAATTTTGAATGTCAGAAGCACGAAGGCAGGGAAATCAGCTTTTTGTGACTTCAAAATTTGGGTTCTAGATATATACTCCAGTATACTGGAAAATGCATAGAGTTGACAGATCTAGGCAGTGGATTTGCTTCTTTTTCATTCAAACATTTTAGGAAAGGATTATGGAACCTTTTCCTGGTTTTTATTTATATTATCTTTCTAGATTTTCATTTTAATATTCTGCCAGTTATTGTATCATTCGTGTTCTCTCATTCTTTTGTCTCAGAAACACGTCCTGAATGTGCTTTTATCTGTTCATCTTATGTCAGAGGCCTCCGGCCAGCCATACCTACTGATGGTAGATGTAGCTCCCCAGGTCACAGGTTGCCAGGAATGTATGATGCCTCTTTGGGAGGCTGGGGCCAACAAACAGTCCTTTTGCAGAAGGTGTGCTGTGGGTGAGGAGCTTTGTCACTGAAGGAGCTACACAGTGCTCAAGTGAGCAAGTGACAGAGACCAATTCTTTCCAGAGCTGCTACAGTCTCTGGACTCTCAGGAGTCTCGAACCTCCATTGTAGTGAAGAAACAGATGGACTTGGAACCCTGCAGGGTAATTAATCACAGGACTGTTAACCAAGGGACTGTTAAAGGTGAAGGCTGGAAGCAGGTCACCCCATGTACTAGGAAGAAGGTTCTTCTTCCTTCTCAGAATTTGACGAGCAGGACCGGTAGCTTCTACAGCAGGTATGAGGCTCTGGAACCAAAAGGCCAGACAACTNACAGTCCTTTTGCAGAAGGTGTGCTGTGGGTGAGGAGCTTTGTCACTGAAGGAGCTACACAGTGCTCAAGTGAGCAAGTGACAGAGACCAATTCTTTCCAGAGCTGCTACAGTCTCTGGACTCTCAGGAGTCTCGAACCTCCATTGTAGTGAAGAAACAGATGGACTTGGAACCCTGCAGGGTAATTAATCACAGGACTGTTAACCAAGGGACTGTTAAAGGTGAAGGCTGGAAGCAGGTCACCCCATGTACTAGGAAGAAGGTTCTTCTTCCTTCTCAGAATTTGACGAGCAGGACCGGTAGCTTCTACAGCAGGTATGAGGCTCTGGAACCAAAAGGCCAGACAACCGATGAGGTGGGCAAAGGTCTTTTTGGGATAGGGGGGCCTCCTAAGACAACACCACCTGTACCTGGCAACAAGACTTCCTCTGCTAGCAGTAAAAGAAGGGTAGTTGTCATAGGAGACTCCTTTCTAAGGGGAATGGAGGGTCCAATATGCAGACCAGACCCAACTCGCAGGGAAGTCTGCTTTCTCCCAGTGGCTCTGATAAGGGATATTACTGGAAAACTCTCCAGTCTAGTAAGGCCCCCTGGTTACTATCCACTGTTGGTTGTTCCATTTAGCAGTGACAAAATAACAAAGAGAAGTCTGAGGGCAATCCAAAGAGTCTTAAAGGCCCTGGGACAATTGGTAGAGGCAACAGGAGCACAGGTAGTGATTTCATCAATTCTTCCAGTAACACTGAGTAATATTGATAAGGAATAGACAGATCTATCAGGTAAATGCATGGCTTTCAGGCTGGTATCAGCAGAAAAATTTTGGGTTTTTTGACTATGAGAGGATCTACTCAACACCTGGTCTACTGACACCTGATGGATGCACCTATGCCAGAGGGAAAAAGGAGTTTTAGCACAGGTGCTAGTGGGCCTCATTTTAAACTAGCTTAGAAGAGGGAAAGGGACAAAACCAGGCTCTCCAGTGATGAAGGATGGGATGGTGTTCTAAAACTGGAGGAAATGAGCACTAATGGGATCCCTCAGTCTGCTTCACTGGGTATTGGCTACAAAGTACCCCACCTGAAATGTTTCTACACTAATGCCCGCAGCATGAGGAACAAAGAAAGAGGAGCTGGAAGCTTTGGCCCACTCCCAGAGATTTGACGTCATTGGCATAAGCGAAACCTGGTGAGATGAGTGCTGTGACTGGAGTGCCCTGTCAGATGGTTACAGGCTCTTCAGGAGGGATAGGCAGGGCAGAAGAGGTGGAGTGGTGCTGTATGTAATGGAAGGGGCAGAATGTGTGGAGCTCACACTTGGCAATGGCACAGTTGAGAGCCTCTGGATAAGAATCAAAATAAATAATAAGTAATGCAGGTGTCATTGTGGGAGTCTGCTATAGACCTCCCAGGCAGGACAATGATGCCGACCAATTATTCTTTGAGGAACTAAGGGACACTTCCAAGTCGACTGCTCTTGTCCTTGTGGGGCCTTCAAATACGTGGAAACTAACTGGGAGCATCATACAGCTGGTACAACCTGGGCCAGAAGATTCCTAAAAAAGTGGATGACAACTTCATGGGACAGGTCCTAAGGTAGCCAACTCAGAAGGATGACCTCTTTGATGTGCTGCTTGTCAACAGAATGGATCTCGTGAGTGAAGTGGAGATTGGTGGCTGTCTTGGCCACAGTGACCACAAAGCAAGAGAGTTTAAAATCTCTGTTGACACATGAAAAAGTGCCAGGAAAACTTCAGCTCTGGACATGACAATTGCTCAGAGAATTAGTGGATAAGGTTCCCATGGAAAATGTTCTTGCAGCTGCTGCAGTCCATCAGTGCTGGTCACTTTTTAAACATCACCTCTTAAGGGCACAGGCAATTCCCAAACAACAGAAGTCAAGCGAGGCAGGAGGCCAACTTGGCTGAATAGGAGTCTTCTCTTAGAAATAAGGAAAAAAAAGGAAGATGTATGCCCAGTGGAAGCAAGGTCAGGTGACATGGGAAGAACACAGAGATACTGCTTGTTGCCATAGGGAGAAAATTAAGACAAAGCTCAGCTGGAGTTGAAGCAGAACTGTGGGAGACAATGAACAGAGTTTTTTCAAATATGTTAATGGCAAAAGACAGGGTAGAAATAACATCAGCCCATTCCAGGATGAGGATGGCCACCTCACAGACAGGGACAGGGTCATGGCAGAGCTCTTCAACGCATTCTTTGCCTTCATCTTCAACACGGATGACAGACTAAGGGCGTCTCAGTGCCCTGAGCTGAAGGACCGTGACTGCGAGAATGATCAACTCCCAGTCGACCCTGAAACTGGAAATGGTGCAGGATCTGCTGCTCCAGCTGTATCCCTACAAATCTATGGGGCCTGATGGAATTCATCTGAGAATCCTCAAAGAGCTGGCTGATGTCATCACAAAACCTCTTGCAATGATTTTGAGTGGTCTTGGGAATCTGGAGAGGTCCCAGCTGACTGGAATCTGGTGAATGTTGTCCTGATTTTGAAGGGCAAGAAGGAGGACTCTGTAAACAACAGGCCTGTCAGTCTCACTTCAGTGCCTGGTAAAGTTATGGAGAAGATTATTCTGGGAGCCATGGGAAAACACCTGAAAGACAACACAGTCACTAGTCATGGCCAGCACAGCTTCGTGAGAGGAAAGTCCTGCTTGTCACACCTGATTTCCTTTTATGACAAGGTAACCCACTCAGCTGATCAGGGGAAGCCAGTTGATGTAATTCTTGGATTTCAGTAAAGTTTTCGATCCTGTCTCTCACAGGATCCGTCTGGACAAAATGTCCAGCACAGCTGGATAAACACATCATGGGATGGGTGAGCAACTGGCTCGTGGGTCAGGCACAAAGGGTTATAGCGAATGGAGTGACATCAGACTGGGGACCTGTCACTTATGGGGGTCCACAGGGCTCCATCCTCAGCCCTGTGCTCTTCATAAATGACTTGGACGCAGGACTGGAAGGGATGCTGAGCAAGTTTGCAGAAAGTAGAAAACTGGGAGGGGGTGTTGAACTCCCTTGAAGGCAGGGAGGCCCAGCAGAGAGACCTTGACAAATCAGAGGCCTGGGCAATCACCAAAGCCATGCATTTACCATGTGAAGTTCAAGAAGGGAAAGAGCTGGATTCTGCACCTGGGACAGGGTAATCCTGGATCTACAGGCAGGCTGAGGAATGAGATGCTGGAAAGCAGCATCAAGGAGAGGTACCTGGGGGTCCTGGTTGACAGAAAGTTCAATCTGAGTCAGCAGTGCCCTGGCAGCCAGAAGGGCCAAGTGTGCCCTGGGGTGCATCAGGCACAGCATCGCCAGCCGGGCAAGGGGGGAGACTCTCCTGCTCTGCTCTGCACTGGGGCAGCCTCACCTTGAGTGCTGGGGGCAGTTTTGGGTGCCATGATATAAGAAAGATATAAAGCTATTGGAGAGCATCCAAAGGAGGGCTGCGAAGATGGTGAACGGCCTGAAGGGGAAGCTGTGTGAGGAGCAGCTGAGGTCACTTGATCTGTTCAGCCTGAAGGAGACTGAGGGGAGACCTCATGGCAGTCTGCAACTTCCTCATGAGGTGAGGAGGAGGGGGAGACACTGATCTCTTCTCTGTGATGACCAGTGACAAGACCGAAGGGAATGGCCTGAAGCCGTGTCAGGGGAAGGATAGGTTGGATATTAGGAAAAGGTTGTTCATCCAGAGCTGGGCGCTAGAACAGGCTCTCCAGGGAAGTGGTCACAGCACCAAGTCTGACAGAGTTCAAAAAGTGTTTGGACAGCACTCTTGGGCACATCATGTGATGCTTGGGGATGGTCCTGTGCAGGACTTAACGATCCTTGTGGGTCCCTTCCAACTCAGCAGATTCTGTAATTGTATTACTGTGTGAAAACCTTGTTCTACTTCATCACTGTGGCACAGCTAGGGCTCTTTTTCCTTGCTTAAGCCTGCTGCAGTCTCTCTGGCCCCACCGTCAATCATCAGCTGGACGCTGAGACGAATTTTTTATAGAAGCTTCTGTCAGTAAAGAGAAAACATTTTGAAAAATACAGTCTAAAAGATGAATGTCTGGCTGCTGAGTGGCCTGGTTAAACAGGAGAATTGACTTTGCCAAGTTTTGTTTTGGTTTTTTTTTGGTGTAGGTTTTGGTTTTTTTTAAATTTAGGTTTTTTCCTAATTTAAAACAAAAATTGATTTGGGGTCTAGCCCAAATAATAAACGAAATGAGACTTTCTTGGCAAAGACTCCTTATTGATTAGCTTACTAAAATTCTTAAACATCCCCATGATTGTTTCTGTCTTCACTTTTCTGGCCTCTGTAACATGGGAATTCTCAGTGCATTCTGGGAGTAGCAGAGAACTTAGGTACTTCAGTAGCTGTGTTGTATCCCCTGTAGTCCCCTGTTTTGTTTTCATTTTCAGTGAAAGCTTTTTCTGAGGTTCAAAATCCTGCAACGGGTATTACTCCGTCTCTGAAGGAAGTATTCCAAAAGAGATTTTGGATGTCTTAGCAATTGTATTTAGTCTTTGTGACCAGGGAAAAACATTCTCGAAAGATTTAGATAGGCAAGAAGCCACATATTTTTTTCAAAACCAGTTTGAAAAAGAATGGTGGAAGCACATGGTATAATGCATAGTAAATCTTGTATTGGAAAGCTGCAAACCCTTGTTGAGAAGTTGCATTTGTCTCCTGAGCCAGAGAATATTGCTGTCCTACAGCAGTCCTGCAGTACTGGAAACTGCATTGAGAAGTGCAGCCTACTTGTTAGTTGATAAATAGAGATTAGAATCGCCTACTAGGCTATATTATAGTGCTTGTTAACAATTTTTACCTTCCTAAATTGATTTAGTATAATCCTTGAGATGGCTTTTCCTCATTTCTGGAAGACATACAGATAATGTGGTACTTATATGAAGTCTTGCACGTCACTGAAAACCTGCTGTATTTCTGTAGTAGAATTGTGTGGCAGGATTATATTAACATAGATTTTGGAATATTTGAGCTCCCATAGGGTATGGTGTGTGGCTGATATGACATGACTTGCCTTCAACAGTTGTTTTAACAAGATATCCTTCATATAAAATATACCAAGCTGAAAGGCATAACTGAGTGAGTTAAGTAAGAAACACTGGTGGCAAAATTCTTCACTTTCATCTTTATCTGATTAATTCAAGGCTGAGTGTTACAGTGAAAGTCTTTTTAACCTAGCATAGTATTTGGTATGTTTATTTAAGGAAAACCAAATAAAACCAGAAAACATAAAACCCCACCCCAAAAAAGCCCTTTTATATTATTTAGTACAAGATCCTTTTTATTAAATTGTTAAACTAATTGCAAATATATGTGCATTTACTCTAGTCAAAACTAATAGTTCTTAAAATATCTTCTCACTCCTCCTAAAAACTGCTTTTATAATACATTAATTAGCACTTCTGAAGTACTTGGCATATTTAACACAAGATAATTTACAGTTCCTAATATTTTAAACTGTATTAAAAAGTCTAGCATTAGCAAACAGAAAATACACTGTATGTGAATATAGCATTAAGTGCTAAACATGTAATTTACATGTGGCTCAGTCTTTAATTTATTAAAAATAGATATACTTTAATGTCTTGATAATAATGCTGATATTTCACAAATCACTTTTAACATTTTCAAATTCCTGCTGATGGTTTATTTTTTTAACAGGACCATGCAGACCCTTAATATCTGTTAATAACAATAATTAAATTCAGGGCTATATAAACAGTTAATTTCAGATTTTATGGCATGATACTGTATTTTGATTTTTATCTGTTTTCTCCTTTCACAGAGCTTTTAGTATTGACTGAAAAATATTCAGCCAATTTAATACCTGAAATACAGTACTTGCATCAAAAGGCTTTGACTGACCATGTAATTGAGAAGATTTCAGATATAGACAGCTTTTTATTGTCTCTTGACTTTATGTTGCAGGAAAAGCTTACTACATGAGGATACTAAATGGCTTGAGAGTTTGGTAATGGGATGTGGAGACCTTCACCTTAGGTCACTAGTTTGAATGCAGCCCAGGTGGGTGGAAACTAAAACCCATTATCATCGGATGGCTCCTGGATGGCCTGTGGGAAATGAGTTGGTGGTCCCAGGCAACTTCCTAGGAGAAAGACAACAGTATTGCAGAATCAGCATCTTAGTGCTTGCAGGTTGGGATCCTTGCTGAAACTGCAGAAAAAACGGTGGCTGGAGTGAGCTTGGGTGCTGAATTGCCTTCTGCACCTCAAGTGGTTTGTGTAGGTCGGACAAGAAGCATAATTGAGTAACAGAATGTAGGAACCGTTGGCATTCATTAGGTCAACTCTGGCTTGTAAATACACTTCCAGAACTGTTTAGCTATATTTTGAGCTCAGTATCGTTGCTTACAAGGTACTTCAGAGAAATGCTGCACGTTCTTTATTTATAACAGGAAGGTCTGGGCAAAACAACCCCAAACAAAACCACCAGAAAATGTTTTACTTTAGTTAGCCCCTCCAGGTTTTGTGTTATAATCCTGGTTTAATTTTTTCTGCCTGTAGTTCTGCCACCAGTCTCTCCCGTTGTTTTACTGATCCTTGTTCTAGAAGAGGAAAGTAATATATGCTATATTATTGTCAGAAGCAGTGAAAGACTTGTAATTGTAATCACTGCATAAAATCAGTGCTCAGAATTTAATTGTTGGGAGAAATGGCCAAACATGTACTCTTTTCCAATCCTTCTTACAGCTCCTATGCCTAGTGGCTTGTGTGTCTGTCTTGAACGTAGTCTTGATTAGTTAATGAAGCTCACGTGGCTGGTTAAATGCAGCCTCATCAGGTGCTCCCTGCTTTTTCTTTGCTCAGGAAAAGGAGGAGCCTTCCTTCTGTCCTTAGAGCCTTCTGAGCAGCCAGCCCGTGGCATTACTGGTCCCCATTACTACTGTCTCTGCCAAACAAAAACCAATTGTTATCTTTTATGCATGGGCCAAGGGCCCATGCCACTAGTGAGAAAGACCATGTTTCTGTCAGGTAATGATACCTTCAGTCACACTCACATTTGCTGGGCATAACAGCATCAGTCAGAGATGGTGTTTCATCCCAGAAAAGTCAGGGGAGCAGAGTGGCTAGGGTATTTCACCAGTTGCACTGAAATCCACTTTACTTCCTGCAATTTTTGATGTTTCAGGATTATGGCAAGATGGTGGTGTTTCAGCTTCATTTGAATTCCTCAAACTTGATCTGGGTACTAGTGCAACTGGTGCTTGGGTGAAGAACTTTAGGACAGAGGTAGTGTCATGATTCTCATAAATTTCAAGCAAGCATTTATTTCTCCTTAAAATACAGCAGCCCCTTCTCAGAAAAGCTGGACAGTGAATTAACTAATATTAAGATGCTGGGTAACTTTCTACTGGAAGTGGTAAATTTTGTTTATATACAGATATAAAGGATTTATAGTCAGTATCCCAAGTGCCTATATAATGTAGATGCATCCTCTGTAAGAAATTAATCAGATGCGTGACATTAAGCTGGCTGAATATTCTCACTTCCTCAAATATTTATTGACAATGTACGAATATTCACTTATTTGACTTTCCCCTATTTGTTAAGATAGTAATGCATGCTTCTTTGAAGAGAACTTTGTTTAGAAAGTTGCTGAAGGATTTTTTTCCCCTTGAGAATAGTTAACAAAATAAAAAATTCTAAATGGAGTATATGTTGTTGTTTTGAGAGAAAGTTTGCCTATAATAGGCTAATAATAATAATAGTAATCATAATAGTTATTATACCTGCATCTATTTTGAGATCAATAAGTATGATAGCCTTAATAAAAGCATCCACAAAGTTTGTGTATTGTGCAATATAAGATGCTAGACTATTTGGATGTTCTGCTAAAACATTGTGATATAAACAAAATTACGGAAAGCTTGAAATGAATATCAACTTTTCAACGCTTACAGGGAAAAAATTTGATTAATTTGTTTCATAGCAATCTTTAGCAAAATTTCTAAATAGTGGCATCTATCTATCTTGGTAGATAGTCATAGGAGTTTTTGTTAGTTTTTTGATGAAATAAAACCAGTTACATTTGACAAAAGGAACTCTGATAGTTTTCAAAATTATCTATTAATTCTAAACTAAATGCTTGTGCATATTTACCCCTGTGGCCTTGGGTTTTGGCATGGATAGTTCCCACTTGTAGTTTATAGAAATCTGTCAATTTGCTTTTTTCCTACCATGTCTTCTCAAAACAGCTAAACCTAGTTCTGTAACTGTGGATGATGATCTAGGGACTGCAGGAGTTACACAAGTCACAGCAGAGGTTTGTAACTTCTTTTAATTTGCTAATCCATGCATGCAACAACATTTCCAGCATTACCCAGAGATTAAGCCCCAGGGCCAAGGGCAGGGCCTCAATTTTAGTTTGCTAGTGATAGGCATACTGTGGTTCGAACTAGGTCTCTGCTGTGGACAATATAAAGCCTTTTCAATTTAAATTTCAATAACGGTAGCAAAATATTAAACATGAGGAACGTGAATTAGAAAAAACCCAGCACTGTGTCTTTGCATTCAGTCATTCCCCTGGATAAAGTATATGCTGTAATATTAGAGACCAAAAAGCTGTTACTTCATCAAAAGTGAAAAGAAATATAGATGTATTATGTTAATTTTATGCAAAATATTTATGTCTGAGAGTGTGATTATTAATGAGTAAAGAACAAAAAGATGATTTTTGTGTAGATGATTGCAGTAATATTTAGCAGTGTAATAAGTACTGCACTTCAATACAATTTTTTGATAGATTTTTGTTTACTCTAATGATTAACTGGTAATTCGTTCACATTAAGTTGGTGGTTTTTAATGTAGGTCACAGAAGTAGCAATCACTTTATTTGTTGATAGTAAATTTAAGAGAGTAGAAAGATTTTTGGAGATGTAGATTCAAAATATAGCAGTATTTTACATAACAAATTGATATTAGTTTATTGTAATACATCATAAAGCCTCTTAAGATTGGAGAAAACTGACGTGGTAGCATTCAGATGTTGTTTTGTTGTTATTTTGTTTGTTTTTTTAAATTGTCATCCACTTTAACTATTTTATTTGGTTTTTTTTGAAGGAATATATATATATATATATGTGCACATAGATTTTTCTGAATTAATAACTTTTAGGTGGGACTCATGCATTAATTCCCATGAGCTGCAGGCAGTACATAGCTCAGACTAAATGCAAAAAGAAGAGCCATCTTGAATCTCTGCCTTTAGTATTTATTGGAATAACAAGTTATGTGGTCATCTATTACTACTGTTATGTATTATGAATATAATTGTGCAGGTAATTTCCCTCCAATTCCAGTTTTTAAGAAGGTAGTAAAAATATTGCAATGTACTTAACCAAAAGGAAGCCGCAGTAGTATCTATGTCCGGGTAGATGGTGCAGGGGTAGTGAGTCTTCAGAAGCTTGACTGACAAGAAAGGCGTGTTGAAGACCAGAGTAATGCACCCAAGAGCTCTTGAACTCTCAGTGTTCTGCAGAAATGCTGCATCTCAGGACAGAAGAGTCAAAGGAGGAACACAGTTTGCCTTACTGAAGTGAAGCTTTTCTTTAAGGTGGAGGTCCTAGTCTTGATGTTTCATATACCCATAAGTCCTGTTACCTTTGCTGTGAGTTCTGTATGTAGAAAGCTTGCAGAGCCTGACAGGATGTAGACTTTGACTCCTTCAGCGAGGCAGAGGTAGATACGGCATACTTTCACTATTGATGGGGTTTTTCCCCCTTTGTTTAGGCTGTCCTGTTACACTCACATCCTAAGAAGTTTAGTGTAGTTTAGTACATTAAGTTCATCTGTGTACTTGGTTAATTTCCTGTCCTTTTTGTTTGGGAGCAATGATTGCAGGTTTTTGTGTACATCTTTAACTTCTTTGGGATTGTTATACTTGTTAGGTACTGAACTGGTAGAGGGTCATGGCAAATGGTACCATATCTGCCAGCTACATCATATTGCTGCTTACCTGTCAGTACACTGAGGAATGGCCACTCAGAAAGGGTGTCTTGGAAGCTGTAAGTCTCAATCCTTTGTCCACTCAGATACTTTCTTATAGAACGTAGTTTTCTAAGATCATTGTAAATATTCCTATATCATATAAAAACCCATTTTTTTAAAGCATAGTGTAAAGAGATGTTTTTCATCATCTTTTTCAATAATCAATTGTATTTATCATTTCAAATAGAAATCAATCTTTGTCAGGCCTCTGATTTTGGGGAAAGTGTTGTCTTAGATCACAGAAAATATCAGGTAATGAGATACCTTATTTGTTTTTAGTCCCTGGCATCAATATACATGAAATTGCATGCTGCAGTTGTCATCTCTAAATCTATTTTTAAAGAGCCTAGAGTAAATACTTCAAGTTCAAAAAACCCTCAGTGTTTACAGACATTAGATTTTCCGTATGACTGTCTCAGTATTTTGGGAATAGAATAGCATTAAATAGTGAAGCAGCTCTAGAGTGGAGATTTATTTAAATAGCTTCTCATGCCAGCTAAAGAGAGTTCCTTGTTGGCTTGTTGCATGAGTTGGGTGTTAAAACCTCTCTGACCACTTCATAATGATTATGAAGTCATACCTGTAATAAATAAGTTTTAGGTCAGACTCAGCTGAGACCATAATAAAACTTGTTTCCTCGCTTTTAATGTTTGAAAGGTAGTAGTGCAGCATGTGTGTGGTCTGAGTTTTTTGCAGACGTGATCTGCATTTAATCTGGGAAAATTAATTCCCTAAGCTGCTGGCAGGCAGCATGTACTTGTTAATTATTCAGGTGGATGACAAATGCAGAGCAGAGGTTCTCGCAAAGACAAAGTTTGTATGATGCATGTTTAGTAACTGATAGGCTTGACATTCTGTGGTGTCTTACTCAGTGCTAATCCTAATAAGCTGCCTGATGAGATGAACGCCTATCCTCCTGTCCTTTAGAGAGAGAAAACAGAGATTTGAAAGAACTTCATTATAGCAATAAATCCCATACTTTCTGTTATTCCCGGTGAAAAGAGATCTTGTCCAGATGAATCACACACACAAAGAGAAAAAAGTCAGAATAGTAGTGTAATACAGAGTAGGGAAATGAATAGAGAACTATTGTGAATGCCTCCACTGTAAAAGCAGCTGCAGTTTAACTTTATTGATAGGCCAAGTTTATGCAGGTTAATGCTCTTCAAAATCTTCAGCATTGTTCTACAAGTGATACAATCCTGTGGATGTATGATTTCACAAAGATTTGCAAGTTGCCAGGGAAATAGATTGAAAATATTGCATTTTCTGTAGTTGTTTTCTGTGTTGTGAGTATTCCATCAGTCAGTTGCACCAGACAAGGGCAAGGGCCAAAAGTATTCATGGGCATTGGAAGCATTAATAACAAAGGGGCTGCCAGTGCAAATGGGTTCTGGATTTTTCCAAATGCTTTTATTCTGTGTTAATTTCTCATGGCTTGTTTGACTCCTTCTGTATTTTTTATTAGAGTAGGAAGAATGATAACAGATCTAATTCCCCCACTGCATTGCAGAGCATCCAGCACCAATCCTGAGTGGCACTTCTTAAGTTATTCTAGGGCATAATAACCAAAGGTGCATCTTTTCTCAGTTCACATCTCTCTTCCATGTGTCAGCTCTTTCTTATGCCTCACTGAAATAATAAAAAATGGGCTGTACTAGCATTTTTCTTTAAATTATAGGTACATAGTTTAAAATACTACAAATTTTATATGAAAAGAAAGTTTTCTACTGCATTTAAAAAAAAAAACCGAACGTGTGGTACAAGATGCTGATGGAATATTCCTGTATTCTATACTTCTATGAAGCTTATATCTGTTTGTCTTATCAACTGCATTTAAACATATCCTCTAGCCCAATTCAGTATTAGGCTGGGGGAGAAGAGTCACTAGATTTATGTAAAGGTGGCAGTGCTTAACTTCTCTCACATCCTCCCCGTTCTCTGTGTGCTCATATGGTGGAGGAGAGAGGGGTACTGTAGGGCCCGGTTCTGTCTGGTACATTGACAGGGACCTCTGATAAAAAGAGTTGTTCTTGCTTTCCAGACTCCCCTGAAGTATGGTGGATGCCTAATAGCAATCAGAGAACAATATTTAAATATTTTGAGAGGAATACTTCTTGGCTCATGAAGGTTAAAGTATTAAAGTAACATAGGGCACTTGTTTATCTTTGTGAAACACGTGGTGCATTGAATCCTAGCTCTGAGCAATCCTCCTGTCTTGAGGTGAAGGAAAATGTTAACTTAATTTACAAGCTAGCAGAGTCCTGGGCATCTCCAGATTAGGGGCTTTTAACCGAATGAAATTGTTGCTAATAATTGAAACTAGTTTTCTGATGCTAACTGTGAAATTCAGCTGAAATCACCAAACTCATTTCCATGAGGGTTTAAGAGCTGGTTGAAATGAGAGTGTAGCAGAAACGGCTTTTGTTTGTTCCACGAATTTATGTATGCTCTTTTCTTTTTCTCTTGCACAAATTGTTGGGTGTGGTGATTTCAGTTCTGAGACCACTAAACTCACTTCTGCTAAGATTTAAGTTTTGGCTGAAATCAGAGCATAAGTCCTTAGTTTGTTTCACTAATTTATGTATCCTCTTTCCATTTTTCTTGTGCAAATTGTTGGGCATGGTGATTTCATTGCTGAGACTTAATTTTACCTAGCAGAAAAATGCATTATGTACTGTGTAAGTAATTGGTGTCTACAGAGTAATTTCGTAAAGTACATGATTCATAATAGCATGTACTGAGCTACTTTTAACTGAAAGAAGTTATTTTAGACATTTTAGCCCCTATGGTTAAGCTCGCATTTCAAAGGACAGCCCTTGCTCTTTGTGTCATTATCTCTTTCCTTAATATTTGCAAATGAAAACAGCATTGCATGGATTTAAATAAATAGAAGAAATTGTAAGGAAAATATTACACATTAGTGTGCATTTTAGTGAGCATGTGCAGAAACTTTGATTTGTTCCGTGAACAAAACATAAAACCCCGGTCACAATTCATTAATATAAAGAATTCCTACTATACTCAAGCAAACTTCAAAAATACTGAATGTCGGGACAACCTCATTAAAATGTCACATACACACTTCAATAAATCTTACAAAATATAATATTTTAAGAATTCCCCATTAAACTGTCATGTATTTTTTCTGCATTTCTTTTGCTATTATTGCCTGATTACCAAGATATTTGTATGCTAATTGAAGCTTTTTTCTTCTTCTAATTGTCCTTATTCCCTCATTCATTTTGGGCAGAATCTGAGATGTGCGTGAGAAACAAAGATTTATCTTGGTTTCTCTGAGGAAATCGTTTCTATCTGTGAACTTCCAGAAGAGAATTTGCATGAACGTCATATGCATCAGATGTAGAATCCAGAGGAACACGAATTTTACCCATAGGAAATGTTTTTTTCCCTTGATAGATGCACAAATCTGTGACTTCATCCCATTTGTAGCTTGGTACCAGGATCAGATACAGTGAGGGTGGAATGCTCCATGCCCTGTCATTCCCTCCTTATTTTGTCTGCACTCATAGCTTATTATCAAATCAAAATTTTGGCAGCATTTTTACAAGAGCTATTCTAACATCTTAAGCTTTTCTTTAGACCAGCATCCTGGGAGAGTGTTTTATCCAGTGGTTGCATGGTAAAATTGTTTGACTTCAGGAGGCTAAATCTTTGTCTCAACTTCCTGTTGCAAGGGCATAATTATCTTCCTCCTCCTCTAAATTTTTTTTTCTTTTTGTGGAGAAAAAATGGATGTGTGGAATGACGAGAGAGGTATAGGGAAAGATCAGTTCTTCCTGCCGTTGTGATGTTTCAGCTGGAAGCTCAGCTACCTGTGTCCAGAGTATAGTTTTTGCAGAACATTCTGAGTAGAAACATACCTGGTCACTTTTTTTCTGACAGGAGGGGAATGAAACAGAACTGAATTGGAGCTGGTGTTGCTGCTTTGAATCCTTGTTCCTTAATCCGGAACAAAAATTGTTTGAAGAAAACAGCATTTCTCAACCTACAAATGAAAAGGAAGTAGAGCCCCATGTAAAGAAACACCCTACCTATTGCTCCACCAGCCCTGTTTTTGATTGCAGAACTGAGCCTCTTCTCTACCTCTTCTGTTTTTCAAGCTGTGCCTCCTGCCAAATCTAGGGAATGCAACTGGTGCCTACAAACAGATTTGGTAGTGTGGCCAGATTTGTGGGACAGCTATCCCAAAAGGGCATACATTAATAGATATATGAGATGAACCCACATTTTCCTCATGCCTTCCTGAAATGCAGCTATAGTGATAATGTTCAATGGCTGTTACCCTCTTCCTCTCAGTGAAGTGCAGTGTGAAAGATCAGAATTGAGAAGAATAGACCATAAATGTGTCTTGAACTTGTAGGGCATGCAGCTGTACATGCATGTAATTCCCAAAGAGTTCCTACTTCCTTTGCATAGGAATGCTAGCAGACTAAACCAGAGCTAGAAAGCAGCCAAGTCAGCAGTTAAAAAAAAAAAGGGGGTTGCAGGAGCAAACCAACCCTAAACTAAAGCCTGACCACCACACACTTAGCCTAAGTGTTAGCCATCCTTAAGGTAATGCTTCCATATACCAGAATATCTGCATGCCAATAGGTTTACATCTCTCCCCATGCTGCTTGAAAGACAGCAATAGAAGGATAGCCTTTTGTGGCATTCAAGTAATGGAGGAAGTACCCAGATGTTGTCACAAAATGCTGCTGTGAGTTATCATGACTTAAAGACTTTTTTTTTCAAGTTACTACTGCACACTCCTCATGCCCAGGTCATCACTCTCTGCTTAAGAAATTGTTGGAAAGGAATCCTGGAAAGGAATAAGCCAATGATAAAGAATTTCGTAGCCATTTGATGATTTTATTTGTGTTAAACTTTCACTCAAAGTTTATAAAGCCAGAAATTCCTCACCATGTAGCTCCAGGCTCTGTCACTAATGAGGTTAAACATGTCTTTCCTACCAGGGAACTAGCATTTTTTACTGAGTGAGGCCTTTATTCAACAGAATTGTCTTTTCACTTTGCTGGTCTTTACCACCTTCCCAGATTAGGTAAACAGGAATGCAGCCACTTTGCTCCTCTTATGAGGTCTCTGAAAACAGTAAAGCAACAAGAAAATCCAAAGACTGATTATCATTCTAACAGCCTCTGCTTGTTTTTCAAAAACTTCTCACCAATACCAGCTCCTGTCAGGCTACACACTTCATGAGCTTTCTCATGGGAAAAATGGAAGGAATCAAGATTCAAATCCATTTCAAGCAAGGAAAGCAAGCTCTGAAATTGGATACTCAGTTGGGTCAATTCTGAGCTATTGCAATCAGATATTAAAAATATTTTAATGGTAAATTCAGATCACAAAGAAAGGAATAAAAATTAGGTGGTGCGCTCAAATAGGTTATGAAGTGAAGGAAATGAAGTCTTTGCGTGTGTTGGATAGAATAAGGAAGTTGACACTCCATTTGCGCCAAACATCTTTGGGTATGACAGCCATTCTTTCTGGGCTAGCAGAGTGAAAATATTTCAATACAGAAACATGGAGTTATCAATAGCTTTGAGTCATTGAGACTGACAGACTTTTTCTAGGTCTTCTACTTTATTAACATGGAAAAGAATTTGAAAAATAACTGATTTCAGCTGCCCAGTATGTCCATTAAGATCAATACAGCTCAACCTATTCCTACTGTGAAGGAGATTGGAGGTGAGCAGAGCAGGATTCTGCCTGTGGCTTCAAAATAAGCTTAGAAAAAAGCTTGTCTTCAGAAGAATGTAATTTACCATCTTCAAATAATTTTTAAAGCTTGTATGTGGATGGGACCCCTTTTCTTTTGCCGACTTGGATTACAAAGTATTCTTTAATACTTGTATGATGCGTCTTTCGGATTATGATAGCAGAAGTGGTTTTGGGAAACAAGGAAATGCACTTATTTCTTTCTAGCTAATCTTTTTGATCAAGGTTCTCTACAAATTGAAAGTCTAAACAAACACAGAATAGTTTTTTGGAATCATATAGACAACAACTATAAGATGCTTAAATAACCCAACAATAATAGAGGAGTTACATATAATATCACCTTGAAGAAGGTCTTGTCTAAGATCATGGTTAATATTGTTTGGGAAGAGCAGGAGGATAAGCAGTGTCAGAGAAACAACAGCCCCTCCCCCCCCTTCTTTCCTGGGGGGCCTGTTCTGAGGAAGTCTTATTCCATACCTCCATTTATGATGAAGTCGTCATGCAACAGATACCCAGGAATTTTATCTTGTCTTTCCTTACAGTGCCCAGTCTCACTGATGATCTAGGTATAACAGCATATTAAATGATTCTGCTCCATGTATAACAAATGAAGTAAATCAGGGGTGTTCTTTAATTGTGTATTTCTGCTCCTTTCCATTCTGAAGATTTCTCCTTCTCCTCAGATTAATGTGAAGATGGCAGACACAAGGGCTATGGTTGTGATTCACTATTATCTCTGAGATCTGGTCTAATTGTTAGGAGACCTGTGTTGGCTATGACAGGCAAACGTGTGACGCATTTCACAGTAACTGGCAAGGGTAGGATTGGTCCCTCTTAGGAAGTTCTCCTGTATCAGTGAAAAGGAGCTTCCAGTCTAAACACACCCAGGCTGTACTTAGAGGGTACCCAATGTACCCAGAGTGAGGGGGAAAAGGTACAAAAATTAACTTCAGTTTGCTGACGTTTGTTTCACATAATGTCTGCAGTGCTCCCAAGTATCTCATTCATTTGAAATAAAATTGTGCAGGGAGAAACGACTATAAAATGTTTCTCCCAAAATTTCTCCTTACTGATATATGTCATCTTTCAGAAGATTTTCTTGTCATATTCATATGCATACTCCCAAATACTCCTAGTTTGTCCAGTTCTGATTGCTTCATCTGCAAAAAGAAAGCCTATGTGTACCCAGCATTACTGTGTCCCAAGTGTTAAAATTCTTTCTTTACTTGTCGTATTATTATTTTTTTTAATTCCTAACCTATGCACAGATAAACTCAATCAATTTCTAATGTGGCTGTACAGATTCTCTAATGCAGCCTGGGATACCATCTGCCTTTTTTGCTGCAATTTCATTTCGCTGGCTCATGTTCAACTTAGTGTCCACTAGGATTCCTAGGTCCTTTTCTGCCAAGCTGCTTTCCAGCTGGGTGACTCCCAGTATTATGTTGGTGCAGGAGTTTGCACTTCTCCTTGCTCAACTTAATGAGGTTCCTGTCAGGCTGTCAAGGTTCCTCTGGATGTGACCCTCTGGTGTATCAGCCACACCTCCCAGTTGTGGGGAGTATCATTGGTCTCTGCTTTCAGCACACTTGCTGAGGGTACACCCTGCCCCATCACCCAGATCATTAATGAAGATGTGAATTGTCTTAAGTTCCTTGCCTTTTTTACTGGTCACATGTCCTTTCTCTTTGTGTTTCTTTCTCTCTAATCTAATTTTTCAGTTCAATCAAGTTCAAACTTTTCATCTCTGTCTTTAAGGGTCATTCCAGTTCTTTGTCCCTGTGTGTATTTGCGCTCATGGCAGTGCTGCCTTTCCTCTTGTTGCTAGCTCAAGCTGAGAACACTTCCTTGTCTCCTCATTCAAACACCTCTAGCATGAGAAATTCAGTTCAAAAAGTAAGTGCCAAAAAGAGCTGGCACACAGCTGGGACACTGTGATTTACTGACATCTTGGAAAATTGTTGCTGTCGTGGGTAATAGACTGGTGTTGTTTATAACACTCAAACACGCCTGATAGGTTTTCCATGATAATTGGAAAGAGTATGATTAACCTTACCAGAGAAATTATGCTGTTGTAAGCAAAATATTCTGTCTCTGAGCTGACTTTAGCTAGAGGTGACCACCAGAGACAGCATTCTTCTTGCACGAATCTGAGAAACCTCTTGAAAATTATCCTCAGTTCTTTTTTGGTACATACAGACATTAAGTATGTTAACCATGAAACCTGCAGCTATTTAGGCCTTCCCGGAATTGTGTGAGTTAATTTTTTAAACTGTCTGATATCAATCCTTTTGCTGTATTTGTCTTCTGTGCCTTGCCCCTCAGACCTGTGGCCAGCTATTCTTCGGACATAGGCATTCCTGCTTCAGTATCCTTATCCCAGACTTGTGCTCACTTGGTGATAGAAACAGCACCAACTTCAGCTTGTGCTTCAGCAGGATCAACATGGATGTAGTACATAGATGTACTACATGGATGCACTACAGTTCAATGCCTTGGGGTAAAAGAGGGTGTCAGAGGTGAAATGCTACTGTTAAGGGAGTATTAGTGTCATTTAGTTCAATGTAAGCACCAGGACTCCCTGTGGGGTGAAGTTCTGGTATTGGATCTTTTTCTCTCTCTGTAGGTGTCTTTGGTGGTGGGGGGAAGCCATTCAAACCACCTGCAGCATTTGTTCTTTTGGGAAGAATTGCCAGAGTGAAGGCAGGCATGAAAATAAACCTATCAGTGCTGCTAAATTCTGATGACTCCCATTGTAATTAATTTAGCAGGGAACAGAGCCTTCTCTTGGCTTCTATCTTTTTTATTTGGGATTCTATTTTCTAAAGGATGCTACTTCACACAGACTGTTTATTTCTGCATGTCAAAGAAATTATGATTAAAATTCTGAATGCTCACAAATACAAAAATTTTCACCACGTAAACATTCAGCTGTGTTAGGGAAGATGTTATTTGTTTGGTGGGTGTTTTATAAAGAAGTTCTTTGCTTTCAGAAGAAACTTCAAAGACAGCCAGGGACAAAATGTGACTGGGCAAAGGAAAGTTTTTCCCACAGCACTAACATCCCACAGTGAGAAATTATGAGATAGGTTAATGATTTCTTTTTTGTTTTTTAAATGAAGGGTGTTTCATTTAAAAGTAAAGTAAAAATGGCTTTCATGTAACAGTCTCATGACAGCATGAGCTGGGCAGCCTATGGTGGTAGGGCAAAGCTGCAGGCAGTATAGAAGGATGCAGGACTTGTCAAGACTCTGGCAGTGCCTTGGTAGCGTTGTGGCAGTGTGAATTAACGTGCAACACAGCCCTGGTGTCGTAAAAGTCGGCTTTGAGATAGTTTGGGATTTTTTTGGGATAAACTATGGATATCTTCAAGTTTCACCAGTAAGTGTAAGTGAGAGGCATGTAGGTGTGGACACAGAGCAACCAGGAGTGGAAATGCTAAAGAAAAAACTGGTAGCAAAGTAATGGGATATAAAAAACCTCAAGGAAAAATTGCATTTAAGCAGTATTCAGTGCTTATGAGATCCAGTCTGAATTGTTTTAAGGTTATGAAATGAATTAAGAAGCATTTCCTGAAAATCTCTTGTTTTCTGAGTAAATGGTATTTGTGTACAAGACAAGTTTTTGTCAGCTATTGTACCACCAATCGGGACAGTGACTTTTAAATCAAAAGTAGATAGTTCCAACAAAGAAGATCTAGAATGAATAGTAAAAAGCAGATATTCTTTGCTCAGCAGGAAAAGGTGAAACCTCTGAGTAGAGAAATACCTTTTTCCCACTGACTTACATTCTCATTACTCTGTGCCATAAGGTGTTCAAAATCAGTTTCAAGACTGACCTTTGATCAGAAGGAGTCTTTTGTGAGCCTGCAGTGTGTATTCCCTCTTCATGCTGGTCACAGCAGAGACCGTGATTCAGACATGCAGGTGCCACCCTGCCAGCCAGACACCTCCACGTTCTCAAGCCAGCCTTGGACACGACCAGATCTTAAACATCACAATGCTCAGATTCTTTGCTAAACAGCCTTTCTTTGGTTCTCTTACAGTAACAAGTTCTGTCCGACAGGCAACTCATCTGAAGGATATATTTGACTTTGTGCCTGCTTCTGGAAAGCAACTTCATTTTGGTTCTAGAATGTCATAAAAGCAAAGTGCTTCCAGGTGGCATCCAAACATAACTCCAAGTGCAGTGAGGGGTCTGAGTGATCTGACGATTCTCGTCTGCCCAGCCATGTTTTAGCATCCATACTTCCAATTTTACCACAATGGAATATCTTCCAGCTGGTGTTCGAAAATATTTGCTTCACCTTTTATAGACCACATTTGCTCTGTCAAACAATTGTGTTTGATTTTTCTCTTGTCACTGATGTTGGGATATATATTTAGCAAATGGATGGAGAAAAGAATGTACCATATTGCAAAAATTTTTTTTGTCTTCCACATTTTCATATCTCGATCTTTTTGAGACTTCTAGCAGCAAAAACCATTTTATTTGATGTAGTTAATGTCCTGCATTGTTTCTTTGAGGTTATTTGCATTGGGTTTTTTTAAACCAGTATTTATTTCATGTTAAATTGTTCCTTCCATTTCTGGGCAGGATGCATTGGTTTGGGTGTCTACTGAAAGATCTAAATCATAGATCTGACTATAAATCTATTCTGAAAAAAATATATTTTTGAATAACTGAAAGACTTACCTAGTTAAAAAATTGTCTCAGCTAAGCCGTAAAGAAGTAACCATAAATAAGAAGTAACCATATTGTNAAATTGTCTCAGCTAAGCCGTAAAAATAAGAAGTAACCATATTGACTCCCAGCTATGTTATATTTGTGCTAATTTTGAGACCAAGTCATCAAGGAGTTCAAAAGAGTGCAATATATTTAATTTCTTTTTGACTTGAACAGAAAGTACACAAACAATCTTTGGTTCTTTTCTAAAACTTCTACAATACCACAAAACAGAGCTGTTGTTTTTGCAGTCTGAGTGCTAAATAGTAACTGGGTACATTACCAGACTTGGCGAGAGCTAATTATCATTAGCTTTCAGTTATTAGACAGTTGTAACTTGCTACCATTGACAAAATGCCAATAATGTAGTCATCTATCAGGCGTCCTTTGTTTAGAGGAATGTCAATCAGAACCCACTCTGGAAATTACAAACTGGATGAGAGAGGCTGCTTTTGAATATAATTTGATAAAAATATGACATAGTAATAAGTATTGATTACCTAATCTAATTTATATTCATTAAAACCTTTAAAAAATATTTTATTAAAGGGTCAGATTGTTCTTTTGTGTAGAAATCCTTGACTGGGGTAAGAACCTTTCTAAAGAATCTTTCAGAGATTTTTTGCAGTTCGTACTAGGAACCTTTCAAATCATTCCACACTCTTTTCTTCACCTTATCCACCCAAGCCTTGCTTCTTGTTGACAGAGATTTGTAGCACTCATTCTGCTTCTTAGATGACTGATACGTTCTCAAATTCCCTGGCAGCAAGCCCTGTAGAAGGCCGGGCTGGCAGTGTGTTACTGGCTCTGCAGTGCTACTGGTTCAGTCAGTGCTTCTCTCGAGCTATTTAGGCAAAGAGGAAAAGGTGTGTGTACCGAGCGCATCCGCAGGAAATGCCCAAGGATGTGACTATCAACAGAGATAAGCTTAATTGGTTTTTAGGAAATATAGTGCTAGATGTTTGTGTTCACAGTTCAGTCACGTGAACTTCAGGCAAATACAAATATCAGAAGGGAAATATATCTGGTATTTTCCCTGTTTCACAATGATGTGCTTTCTATTTACGTTTTTTTCTTGACTGCATAGTTTGGTTCACAATTTAGGAAATGATCTTTCAGTGGAGTTTGGCCACCAAAACATTTAAGTGGATAATTTAATAAATTTGACCCCTTTTCTAATTGTTTTAATAATGCATTGACTAGAGAAAACTAACTGCACGATTATGGTTTAACAGCAATTAATATTTAAAGTCAGGGAATTTAATTTTACTTTGTTTGATATATGATACCATGACCTGTACAGATTCAGTCATTTTAAAAGGCCACAGTTTTGCTTCTTGCTCAGAAAACCCTTCCTGTAGAACAAAGTGTTTTGGACCACTGATCCCAGAGAGGGCTCCTGCCACACCAGACACCAGAATGGTCACAGAACTGTAAAATAACTCTGGTCATCACCTTCAAATGCTATGTCTGCATATTCAGTAGCCCCTCTCACGTTTCAGCCCCTCATGTTTTAAAATTACCGAAGTTTAAACCAGCATGTCAGTTACTTCTGTTCTTTTTGGGGGCTGATGAAGAGAGTTGATTTCTCTGCGTGTGAGACAACTATTTAATCTACATCTTTAGTTACTTGAAGTGTTTTAATCTATTTGTACTTTGTTAGTGTTTAATTAAATAACACACAACCAGTGTGCTTCAGATACTTTGCATTTGCTTATGGCTTTTAACTAAAACTACTTTGCTTGTTACTCTGCAAATCAAGTATTCTTACCTTGGTGAAAGAGTGAAATTCATCCTGCATATTGATGGCTTTCCAAAGGCCTGCATATCTTTAAAATGCTGCTTAAGCCCTCAAATAAACTGTAAGTATTTTTTTTTAGTAAAACACAGGCATAAACTGTGTACTACACCTCTCAACATGATTATTTTAACCTAGACATATACTGGCTTGATGCTATCCTCGTTGAAGCCAGAGGCTGAAATTTTTATTAGTTTCTGTAGATCAGATTCAATCCATGAATGACTCTTGCCAGACACAGAATAATTAGAAGTGTTTCTGAGCTCGACGTGCCGGTCCCTGTTGATGTTAGTGTTATGTGCACAACTTCAGTATAGTTCCCTGAGCCTGCACTTAAACTAGGTTTTAGCTTGAAGTACCACTGTTACCATGTGGCAGTGTAGTTAGGGAAACAGTGCTGTCCAGAGGAAGGAGGTTGATCAGGTAATGAGGATCAGGCAAAGCTCTTTCTATTTTGTTTTATTTGCTGCTGTGAGCAAAATAACTATTTTTCCCAATTAATTTTTTTATCTACTCAGACCCACCCGTCAGAAGGGCTGGATGGAAACAAAATTTCCAAGTAGGCTTGATTCCTTTCTAATTGAGCCTCGTTTGGTTTTGATGCTGATCATTCACGCTGATATGAGAGCCAAGTAACCAAAATAGAGATCTAAGTGTTAATCCTCCACAGCTGTAACTAAAGCTTATCTTCCAGGTGAATGGCCTGTATGTTTTTATCCAGGTAGGGAATGTTGAAGGTGTGGTCACCTTTCATAAAGGTCAGGCAGAGCACCGTCACTGAATGCTGCCCTGTTCTTAAATGCTGAATGCCCCGTTCTTAAAAGCTTGAAGTGAGATGTGTGTTTGGTAGGAAGTAAACTGCATAGTTTCTCTGAAAACTTTTTTCAAGCCCTTGATTTGTTATCTTTCTCGCTGTGTTATCCAGTAGCAGGTCATGGGGCATAATTGGCTATTGCTTCCCTTGTGAGCTTCACAGGCAGTTGTGCTGACAGCTCTCAAGTTGCCTCTGGGTCTGTCATAGAGTTAAGCTGCTGATGGGCTTTCTGTGTTGCTTACCAAGCTACTGTGGATTTAACTGTGCCTCCTCCTGAGCTGTGATATATGATTGAATTCCCTTATTTAAGTGGCGCACACCAAGATCTTGTGACTTCTGTACATCTATCGCATCAGTGATACAAGAGAAAAGATACTGCTATACTCAGTGCCATTTAATAGCTGGACTTGATGTTCCTTGTGGGTCCCTTCCAACTCAGAGTATGCTGTGATTCTGTAATTCTGTGATCACGTTACTTACAGCATTTTGTAACGGTAGAGATTTAACAGAAAGAAGTGGTTGGAATTAATAGTGAGCACGTAAATGGCAAGCCTAACTCTTGAATTTTTTACATTATTAGCATGAATAGTAAAACACCATAGCTGAAGATGTCTTAAAGGCAAGAGAGTAAAATGTCGATTACTGTGAAGACAAGGGAAAAAAATAAAAAGGAAAATAAATACTGCTGTTGAATTTCATTGTGCAGAGAGAGCATCAAGTTAAATGGAAGGAAAAGAAGAGATTTGTAAATACAACTAGTTTTCTGACACTAAAAAAATTCTTAAAAGAATTTTGTTATGTACAAGTCTATATGAGTCTTGAAAAATCAGAGTTTTGAAATAGGTATAAACGTGTTTACAGTCCCATGTTGTTAGATTTTTTATTTATTTGTTTAAAAGGAGTTTCCAACTGTATCAAATCTGCAACAAAGTGAATCACCAAATGTAGCCTCTGACTATTTTTTCAGGAGAAGGTACATTTAAAACATGCTGTGACAAATCAATATACGACTGTATGCAAAATTACAAGTACAAATAGAATGTTGCTCTTGACTGGTTTGCTTGTATTGAAACTATATTATTTTATGTGAAGTATGCGTAATAGAGCATTAGATTTGGAAACTCTGTGTTGAATATTATTTTTGACAGCCTTTTTTAGGGTCACTAAAATTCCAATAATTCAGTACAGAATTGAAGTCGATTCCAGAGAAAAATTTAATATAGTCTGCTTGCCTGCCAGCTTCAACGTAGTTTCTGAGTATTGAAATGGTTTGACACATTGAAATATAAAGTGCATTTGTCATATCTATTGGTGAAGTATTTTGTGTGATTGCTTCTAAGAAAACTCAAGTCAGAGTAATACTTAATGTTAGTCTTCTATTTTTGCCCTTTTTTTCCTAAAAAGAACAAAAAATCGTTAGGGCATATAAACTATTATTAGTAATAAATATGCATATTCTTAACTGGTACTGTCATGTTGATCCTTAACTCATTTCTGTTGTGTACTGTTTTTTTAGTGATTTTATGTAACACAGATGTTAT
The DNA here is from genome assembly GCA_013398015.1 of Oreocharis arfaki. NCBI lineage: Eukaryota > Metazoa > Chordata > Aves > Passeriformes > Paramythiidae > Oreocharis > Oreocharis arfaki. The sequence goes on along the minus strand of VZRR01003451.1, from coordinate 322,188 downwards.
TTTGCAGTGATGAACAAGTGTTCTATAAAGTGTTCCTTTTTTTCTGTCTTCTCACAAGCAGTTCTGCATTTTAATGCAAATACTTTATGACTATCCTGAGGAGAGGTTAATTTGTGACCACTGCAACTGAAGTTTGCAAAAATTAGTATTTTTTTTCTTTTCTTTGGTAAAATATTGGACTTATTGATTACTTACTCTAACAAGAGCAAAGGGGATAAAAGACAATGGGAATGTATGCTATCCTATTACTTAACAAAATGTCTTCATGCTAGCACAAGGCTTGATTTAACTTCTGCGAAGTTTGCTTCAAGCTCATGGCTCACATGGAGCTGAAGTGAGATGGTTAGGCTAAGGTGGGGATGTAAATGGACAGCTCTGGAGAGATGAGCACAAGTAGTAAGACAGCAGGAAGCCCATGTTAATGGCTTGTCCATCTTTTGCATGGAGGCTTTGGAAGGGTGACACAAAGGTGTTTCATAAGTGTAGGTGCCCAAATTCATGGTGCTGTTGCTGCTTCATGCTGACTATGGACTTAGTGATGAGCTAGGTTTACAAACTACCTGAAAAGTGTATATGGGGTGTGTTCATGTGCTAAAATTCGTGTTGTTATCAGGCAAGCTCTGCTGCCTCTTTAAAGTGTCACTGGGTTTTCCCAGGGAGGAGAATGGAGCAAAGCAGTTTTCTTTCTGGGACTTATACCTAGGGATATTCTTGATTGTTAAATACAGTTTCTTAAAGTTTTTTTACTCAGTCTCCAAGAGGCAAAATTGACAAGGAAAACACTGTAAATATTGTGCGCTTTCACACATACTCTGGTGCCTTGATAACTCCTTGGCATTATTTGCGTTAGGTTTGTCTATTGCTTGCCAGGTGATGGTATTTTTTCACCTACTTTAGTGGTCTTCTGTCATTCCCAGTATAACGTTCCAGCTTAAAGCATTTCCAAGCATTGCTTCTCTATTAGCAATGTATTCTAGCAAAAATGGCTGCTTTGGTTTTTTCCTGTATATGAAGGCAAGTCGTTTCGACCAATAATTCATTTGTTGTTTAGAAAGATGCTGTGTGAATGATCTGACCCAAATATTTTTCCTTATAATATTAAAACAGGAATACTTTTTTTTTGGTGGAGTTTAAAAACTACACACACTTTAACAGTGCACCTCAGTACAACTAGACATACACAGAACTTTTATATGAATTTGAAGATTCACATTGCTTGCCCACTTTGTGTGGAGGATTTAGATAAAAAAATCACAATCAGAAATACACTTACTCATGGTTAAACATCTCTGTTGGAATATAGGAAGCATATTGAAGAGTGAGCAATGTATTTTGGAGTGACTAGGACCATGACAGGGAAACTTCAAATGGAGCTTAGTGGACCTTTTTGCTGTAGATTTGGAAATAAGTCCAGAAGGCCGAGCTTAATTTAACATGTGGCAGGTGGCCTGCATTTGCCTGGAGAATTCCTCTAGGGCAAGACAGCTCAGCAAACACATAAATCCTTTTTTCTCAGTTATCTAGTAGCACACTTAGTTGCCATGGGAATTATATTTATGCAGCAGATCTTCTGTAGTTCAGTTTGTGCCTAAAGTTTAACTGTACAGCTGTTACCGTAAATACTACATGGCAATATTTTCAAAACACAGCACCTTTGAACAAAAAGAACATGTCTTCTATTATTGATTTTGTTACATTATGAAAATACCATTTTGATTACACTAGGATCATGTTTCCCCAAAAGCTTCATAAGTTGATTTAAACTGTACCTCCTGTACAGCTCTTCCTAATATTTAGTTATTTATTTGTTTAGAAAAATAAAATGCTGGATTTACCTGAAGAGTATATTACAGCCAGTGAAATTTGGTAACTTAAAGGACAGAACTTATTATGAATAAAAAGTGCATTTACAGTTTTCTGTTTACTTTCAGCCTGTTGGGTTTCCTTATTAGCTCTATGTAATAAAACATTAACGTAGGTTTTATTTTAGATTTTTTTTGTTTATTTGTAGCTCTGCTTTGCTCACCAGAGGCATGTGAAGAGTTTTAAGTTCATTGGCTCTGGTCTGATTATTAGAAACAATTTTGTTTTAATCCTGATTTGTGCAACAACATACAAATCACCAAAGTTTTTGTGCAAAACCAGCATGGGTTTATGAAAAATAGAATTTGTGCTTTTTTAGGAATGAATGGATTATCCAACACAGTCTGTATCCTGACCCATTCTCTGTAATCTGTAGATTGCAGAGTATATTAAACAGTGGAATTAAACATAAATAAAGTTCTAGTGCTGAAATTCAGCAGTATCTTGATATTGATTGGAAATTTTCCCCTTTATATAAGTGGAATATTTACTCTTTCAAAAAAAAAAAAAAACTGTGGACAAAATATTCTGCAGTATTGCTTTACATAAATAGAACTGTGATTAAAACACAAAATAAAGGCTTCTATACAAAATTTTTGTGTTAGATTTTAATAGAGGGTATTTTTTGGCACAAATCATTCTGGTTTAACATCAAACATGTTCCTGCAGTAGTAGTTATTAAACAAGATTCCTGATATGTCCACTCAACTTCCAGGTATTTTCTCTTTGAGTATAAACTGTCTGAATATTCGGGAAATAAATTTCAGGAAGATTAATAGAATAAAGTAAATGCTTTAAACAGCAGCAGTTTTGAGATCATGAGTTTGCTGTTCCAGTGGTGTTTTGTGTTTCTTGAGTTTGTTTGCTGTTAATCCTGATGCTGGACAAAAAATACCTCTACCTGCCCAAATTTCTCTTGAAACTTATTCTGTGTTAAGCCAGGCTGAGTGGCAAACACCTGTAACATAACAGAACCCTTCTATTCCCTGTTCACCAGCAGTCATTTAAAAGTAGATGAGAGGAAAAAAATGCATATATTTGCTAGCAGCGTTACTCATTGCCTGTGAGAAAAGGAGTTTGCTGTCCAACTGACTGATGGATGGTGTGTGGACAAAGCCTGGTCAGGAAATTTTCCTGGCCAGGATTTGAGACCAGCTCAGTTTTTATTTCCCCACAGTACAATTGATTGCTAGAGATCTGATATGGAGGAGTTGGTCCGCAGTCGTAGAGGACTGGAGCTGCATGGTATATATCATTCTCTTAGTGTTTCACTGGACTTAATGTGTTTAAGAAAATTTTGCCTGTTTAAGAGCTCGCTAAATCAGTATGCAAACACATATAGCCACACTATCTGCAGCAGATAGGAATCTTACTTTCTGCTGTGACAGCTGAGATCATATGGAGTACAATGATAGGCTCTTCTTGCTTTGATACTGACAGAGAAGTCATCTGTGACCTTGCTCACATCTGAGGTGTTTCTTGGATCTGTCTATCCAAGAATAAGCTTGAATGTTACTCAGGAGTAGTGGATTGGAAAATGAAAGATAATGAGCATCTAAACTTAAAAGATTCACACAAGTGAGTTGGTTGGTCCTGTCTTTTCATGGCATTAAGACTTCTCTAAAAAGGCCCTTTCCACTTTTTTTTTGATGCGGAAGGTTGACAAAATTTTCTGACTTCAGGAAAGCTCATTTATATTTATTTAATCTTCTTTTATTTAAAGAAGATTGAAAGATTAGTTGATTCATAATGCAAGACTACCTTCATAGGGCAGAAATCTGGAGTGCTGCTGCTGCTGCTATTAAAGAACAGGCAATGATAACAGGAGCTCCTGTCTGGTAGCTGATACCTGATGTGTTCAACAGAGAAATGTGGCACTTTTGGGGAATTACTCTGAGAAAATGGTGGGCTTGACATCTGTAGATGTCTTCAGATTTAGATTAGCTAATTTTCTATAGGATACACGTTAACTAGCAGAGTCAGTGGTTTCAAGAGAGAAGTTCAGAAGCTATCAGCTGAAACTCAATGATTGATTATGTAAGAGGCCAAAAGTAGATAACATAACACATCTTCTTCTTCTAAATTCCATTATCAATGACCCTCTAAGGGATAAACTATATTGTTTTTTCTTGCATGGCTGTACTTTCTATTAAATGTGATCTGAACACAAAAGAGGATAAACTGCTTCCTTTACATGCTGCAGAGGGAGCCTGCTGAATTCCCAGTAATTCCCTTACTGAATTCCCTGAATTCCCATCTCTGATAAGTGTTTCCGTGAAGTTTCCAGACCAAAGCAACAGGTGTATGTATTGCTTTTTCTACATGAGAAAGGAGAGGTTTTTTCATAAATAACGTGGAGTTTTTTATCTGATTCTTTTGGAAATTTCTATGACTGACTTCAGTTTTAACTGGACATTCAGGAATTAGATTTCATTAGATGTCTAATTAGGCTGCTCAGAGTCCAGAAATACTTAGATGTATAATAATGAAACACTGTTATTGCCAGACAAGTTAGTGCTTCCTATCTTGAGTTTTTTAATCATAGAATTAGAAAATCATTTGAGTTGAAAGGAACGCTTAAAGGTCATATGGTTCAACTCCCCTGCAATGAGCAGGAACATCTATATTTTGTTTTTGATTTTTGTGATATTTATTGCTTTTAGAAGAGATGGTGAGACAAAAAGTGAAAAATAATTGAAATATCTATATCCAGTACTGGACTGGAGCCTTCACGAAAGATGAAGGACTATTTGCAAAAGCGTATCGTGACAAGACAAGGGAGAATGGCTTGAAACTGAAAGATGGTGGGTTAGAATTAGATTTTAGGAAAAAAGTCTTTGCTGTGAGGGTGGTGAGGCACTGGAACAGATTGCCCAGAGAGGTTGTGACTGCCCCATTCCTGGAAGTGTTCAAAACCAGGTTGCATGGAGCTCTGGGCAACGTGTTCTAGTGGAAATTGTCCCTGCCCATGGGGAAGAGTTGGAGCTAGATGATTTTTAAGGTCTCTTTGAACCCTGCGAACTTATGATGAATCATGTGATTCGATTTGAAGATATTTATGGTTCATCTCACTCATCTCTTAAAACTTGCTTTCCTCATAACATGTAGCTTCATATCTAAAATTAAGGGATTTCAAACAATGTTTACTCTTCATGGAATGCCACACCTTTTTTCTCTTCAGGTGTTTGTAATTGGTGGACTGCAGATATGCTATGCTAGAGTAGTCGGAGAGAATATAAAATTAACAAAATTAGAATCAGTTTCCCCTGTGCAACAGAAGGTTTCACACCATTCTGCTCTAGCAGACCCAAAGAATCAGTGATAAACCCCAGGGGTAGTGCTGTCTGGAAATGTTTATTGCTTCTACACATAAACTTTAGAAGGAGATACCAAGAGGAAAAAGCTTTGAGTAGAGAGTAAGTTTGGATTCTGGATCCTGTAAGCCATCCTAAAACAGAAGTGAAAAAAATCACACCAGCAGTCTTGCACCCCTCCCACCTTTTCTGAGCTCATCAAGAATATGTGATATTGACTTCACATGAATGCACATATTGCTGTCTCCATTACAAGTTCCTGTACTGGTCTAGATGCCAGTTATTGCTTTTTGTGTGCTAGTAGCTGATAGAAGACACCAAATTTTGAAGGATTTTTCCTTTTTATATGAATGGGTTTGATAATCATGGTGCTTGAAATAAGAAAAATATATGGAGAAACCCGCAAGTCAGCGGCATGCATGGGAAGTAGGAAAGGGAATACAGGTGGATGGGATGAAACTGTCAAAGCACTGTGCCAGTCCTCTCCCTCAAAATCTGTGTACTCTATTTATTTATTTTCATAGATATCTGCTCCGCCCCCTTTTTTTCTCCTCCTTACTAGAGCTCTGCGTCAAAGTTAACTGCATGTTTTACAAAAACAAAATTTACTGTCTCTGTGGGACAATGAGAATGGGAGGAAAATGATCAAAGCTTTTTTTCTTGCAGCTCTTGATCACTTTAAGCACTGATGGTAACCTGTTCTTCAGTCAGAAGAAGTGGAAAGGTCACTTGAGGATTAGACTGTGTGAAAATTGTAAGGCATGTCCTTACTTGACCAGAAGCTGCTGGTTGTTGCTGGAGGTGTCTTTGGTGTTGATAGTTCAAATGCAGCTGCTCTCTCTTTAGAACCAAGTTTTCTCCCCTTGTGTTTCGTATTTTTACTTCGTTGAGTAATCGTCTTCCCTGTTCTCCAGAACCTGAAGCTCAGTCTTCCCATTTTTTCTCTTCACCAAATTGTTTAAGGAAACCAAGTAGTGTTCTGCCTAGTAGCATTTCAAAGGGCATTTGTTCCACTAAGTTTTCCTTAGTTCCATGTATTAATTGACAAGAGCTCAGCATGTACATTTTATAAATATATACCGTGTAAGTATATAAATCATGTAACGTTTAGAATATTTCTCCTACTGGTAGCTTTCCTCCTATCAGGTATCATGCTAAATAACAATGATATATCAGAAACAGAACAAAAAAAGACTTCTGTGTTATTTTTATCTGCCTTGTTGCTTTACTTTCTTAGTTGTACATAAAATGTCTTGAGGCTGTAGATTTGTGTTATTGGTGTCTGTAGAAACTTACATTTGTGCAGGAATTGTTTGTAATTTATTCTGAAAATGCAACAGTATTACCAACCATTTTTAGAAGAGAACTTGTTGGTTTTATGTTTTTATTTCTGTCCATAACTTAAGCTTGTTGGAGAAAGGGCAAGGCTTGCTTTTCTTCAGCTTAACTCATCCGCCGAATCTCACGTTTTGATATGAGGAGAGTGTTTCTAGTTAGCTATGAAGGAATCTGGGAGGCTTTAAAATTAGCACTTAAAATATCATTCATGATGTCCCCTACTAAGAGTTTCATCCTGTATATTTATATTTTATCGTTGGTTGCATGGTTGATGGTGCACAACAGGATAGAATATGGAAAAATATGTGGCCTTCTTACCACTTTGTAGATCTCATTGGAGTTTGAAGTTGCTGAGAGTTGAGGGCCCCATATCTGCACTGTTTTCTCACTTGTACAGCTGTTGCTAGCTGCTTCCTTTTCATTTGGAAAATGGAGATTTAGAAATGTACATAATCTGATCTACAGTCTGTACAAACAGAATTTCAGATACTAATTTTCACTTGTTTGCTAATCAAAGGTTTTGAAAAGGCAATGTTAGTGTGTTATTATTAACTTTAAAGTACATCATGTTTATGAGGTAATAACCTTCTGTCATGGTCTGAATTGACTTTGAGTTTAATTAGCTCAGAATTTGTTTAATACTAAGTTAATCAACCTTAGAGTTGCTCTGGAGAAGTTTTGGGTCTGTATTTTTTTTGACCATGCTAAGCTTCAAAAGTACAAACTAGCAAATTATGGATATGCCATAAGGAAATAAATATATGTAATATACTTTTGAAAACCCTCAACCTATACAATCAAAATTCAGTATAAAAATCAAATTTTTAGGATTGTTTGCTTTTTAAAAATTTTTGTTGTTTTCCAGTTTTGCAGAATTTTATTGCTCTGAATAAGATCTGAGAAAGGAAAATAAGAGAAGGAGGTGGCACTATATAAACACATATGTAGGAGTTTGTATGTCCACAGACATATAGTGTTCATTTGATTTTCACTACTACAAAGAGTAACTTAATACATTTATAATAGTGATGTGTAACAAAATACTTCTGTCTTATTTGAAACTGGAGTGGATGTTATACAATGCAAAGAGCATAACCATGTCTTTTTAGTATCTATTTGCATAATAACTAACCCAAGTGGTAGTGATTTAATGCATGGAAGTTTGTTACATAAATTTGAACTAATAATAATATTTTAATATCAATTTTTAAAACAACTTTAGGCATTTAGCGGTTCAAAAGAAAAAGAAAAACAATTGTGATGTTTTGTATGTTTTGAAGGGAACTGCTTTCTAAGATAATAATTGGATCTATCATCACTACTGTCAAATGAGAGAATGCCGCCAAAGTCTACTTTGAAAATTACTTTTAGGTGTGCTTTTAAACAACTTTTTATATTATTCAAGGCTGAGTATTCCAACTTCAGCAGACCATTCTCAAGTTTGTAATCTCGTCATCTGGTTACTTTAGATGAGGTACCTTATGAAATCAAGAGCTGTATCCTAGACTGGCTTATAGATACTGTAATGTGCACAGGGATTTTTGGCAAGCTTCATAAGCTGTAAGAACAGGACACTTGATGATTGCAAACTTCTGGTTTTTTATGTAATTGAATATGAATTGCTTGAAATTATTTCAGCACGGACTGAATATGATACTTCAGAAGTTCAAGCCTGACCACAGTGGTGAGGAAGCTCCACTAATCTTTTCCTAAAATGTTAGTCTAAGAACAGATACATTCTATGAGAATGGTCATGGTCAATAACAGAAAGGTGGAAGGGGAAAATAATTAGTTTTGGACACCTGTGTGACTAAACCAAGTTGAAGACATTTTTACAAAATCAAGCCTCTATGTGTCATTGGTGTTTCAAGATTTGTTATCAGTCTAAACCCTGAATTCTTTAGCTCAAGCACAAGTTATAGATATGGTGTTCAGGCTGCTTGGTAAAACCTGAAAACCTGCATGTTCTGGAGGTTGGAACAAGTGATTGTAGTTGTCTTGGTTTTAAAATTGATGATGAAATCATCAACTGTATTCCTCTTCCACTGTGAAAAAGCAGGAAACCAAAACACAAAATAGAAATGAAAAATATTAATTAGATAGACTAAATCATTTGTGTCTCCTCGTTACCCCTTCCTGGTTTCTTCTGAAGTATTTAACTAAACTTTATCTGCATTAAATTATTGAAGTCAGTTCTTAGGAAGACAGGACGTCACAAGTCTTTAACAAACCTCTGAAAGACAAAATGCAAGACACGTACAAATATTTGAAAATATAAGTTATAGCATCTTGATTTGTGTGTTAGAATAAGATATAAGTTGGAAATAGAATTAATTTCTTGTGGATGGAATTTGTTTTGGTGTGTGAAAGCAAAGACCTGTTCATGTTCTGAGGAAGAAATAATGAAAATGTTTGCAAATGCTATGATTCTTTGTTGCAAAGAATCAAATCATAAGATTTTTTTTTAAAATTTGGGCCTTATATCCGTTACAACGTAATGCCTGTCACCCAAAAGTCGTTTCTGGCTAAGGACTGTGTTATGTTATCTTTAAGAGTTGCATGGCTAAAGCAGCTTCCCTTGGACCTTGATGTTGTAATTTATGTTCTCTTCAGTAAGTATTTTCATTGCCATGTTGTAAGAGCTGACCTACTGGCATCTAGATACAAACTTTTGACTGTATATGTGCACACACAGCCATTTCAGTCAGACCAACATAAAGTATTATATTGAATACTTAAATAACCAGCTTAACTTACGGCTTGAGGAGATACCATCATGAGGGCAAACTAAAATCCTGGGACAAGGGAGAAGGGGAGAATTGAAATTAATTTCTTGTTTCAATTTTTATTGAATATTTTTAGTATACCTTCCAATGCTGTCAACTTTGTTGTCCTTCTAAGGTTACTAAAGGCATTTTCAGCTTTGAAAGAGTATACATCTGAATAAACTCACAGGTACATACACAAATGTTTTGACTAAATGCTCATATTTAGTCCACATAGCTGAAATACTTCTCTGCAGGCTTTTATTTCTTGCATGTTTTTCAGAATGCAAGAAGTATACTGGGCTTTTTGACAGGCACCATTCCAGACTGGTCCGAAGCTGGTGTGTTCCTTGCGCAGTGTTATATTGGCAGGACTGATTTCACATCTTCCCATACGATTGTGAAATGTGTGTTCGCAGCCCAGAAAGCCAACCATATCCCGGGCTGCATCAAAAGAAGCCTGATCAGCAGATCCAAGGAGGTGATTCTGCCCCTCTACTCTGATGAAACCCCATGTAGTCTGCTGCATCTAGCTCTTGGGCCCTAAGTACAGGAAAGATAACGACCCATTTGAGCTGGTCCAGAGAAGGACTATGAAGATGACTCAAGGAAAGGAGACCTTATTGTGGCCTTTCAATGCTTAAAATCGGGCTTATAAGAAAGATGGGATAGGGCAAGGGGTAAACTAAAAGAGGGAAGATTCATATTAGATACAAGGATGAAAGTTTTTTACAATGAGGGTGGTGAGGCAGAGTTGCCCAGAGAGCTGGTGGATGCCCCATCCTTAGAAATATTCAAGGTCAGGCTGAACGGGTCTTTGAGCAACCTGATCTAGTTGAATATGTCACTCATCATTACAGGAAGAATTGGTCTAGATGGTCTTTAAAGGTCCCTTCCAATTCAAACTATTCCAAGATTCCGTGATAGTTGTGTCTGATGTTTCTCAGGGAGTTCTATTCTCGGCTTTTTAGAGTTAATGCTTATATGCTGCCTTTGGGCCAGATTAATCATTGGGTTGATATCAAGTTTCATTTCTTTTCTGAGGACATGCTAATTCATTTGTCAGTTAAAGCAGCAAGTCCAAACTGCGCTCTTATTTTCTGGATCAGTTCCCTGAAAATATTAAAATATAAGTTATGTTGATTTTTTGGAGTTAAATTCAAGTAAAATGAAGGTTTTTCATTCTGTGGCTCTAGCTATAAGCTTAATGCCACCTCAGTTTTTGATGTAGCTTTTATGTCTATATATTATTCGCAGCACAGGATTACCACTTCAACATCCATATTTCTGTTGGAATCTGAAGTGTCCTTTAAATATCACATTGGGCAGATTATTAAGACTTCCTACTGTCATTTGAAAAATGAAACCATACTTTGTCCGTATTTATCCTTGTCTGTTTATGAGAAGCTGGCTAAGGGTTTTATCTCCTCCAAGCTAGACAACTATAATGCTTTGCTCACTGGCTTGCCAAGTGGTCTCATTACCAAGCTTGAGCAAAACTCTTTTGCCAGAGAAGTATGTCTTGCAAGAAAAGACAGCATATCTCCCTAATCCTAGCATCACTGCATTGGCTACTCAGAAACAAAGGATTGATTGTGAAGTTGACCTGTCGGCCCCTTCATGGTCAAGGTCTTGAATATATCTCCAGATTTAATTTTGAGATATATTGCTTCCAGGCCTCTGTGCTCTTCCGTGCCCTCTTAGTGCAAGTTCCAATTGCAAAACTACAAACCTTATGTGATGGAGGATTTTACCATTATGCCCAAAAGCTAAGGAATAAGCTGCCTTTCTCAGTTTAGGAAGCTCATGCTCTTTGCTTAAATCTCTTCTTCTGAAGATTTGCTTGTCTGTCTTTTTCCTTTTTTATTGAGTAATATTTTATACACCATAAATCATTTGGGGACTGTAATACATTCGATGCTGCTATGCAGAATTAAGTGGTAATTGTAGTTTTAAGCAGAGCTCCTTAAGATTTTTTTCATTGATTGGAAAGCAACTTTTAAAAATAAATAATTTTTGTCAAAAGACAAAGCCATTAAGAGAAAAAGATTCTTAGATTTAGGAGAAAAAAAGCAAAGAGGAGTGCCTCAAGATTACTGTACCCTCCAGTATCCAATAACTGGTTGCTTATTTGGATTTGGAAAGCTCAGAGTCAAATTTAGCTATCTTCCCTTTAGTAAAACATTTTAATTATCAAGCTGTTGGCAGCTCTGGAGAGAGACTTTCTAAGTCACTTCTATGATGAATATGTTGTTCATGTAACTAAGATTAATTGATGCTTAGACCTGAAACTAGGTCTGATACATCTTGCTATAGACCATATGCTGTTCTAGCGTAAATATCTCCTTGTTTTTATTTTTAAACAAAAACAATTTACCCTTGTGTTTAAATAAATCAATTTACCCTTGTTCTAGGGTAAATATCTCCTTGTAGTTTACCTCCTTGTTTTGTTACATTGCCAGAGAAAACAGAAAGTATTCTTGTTTTCATCTCAGCATGGAAGCAACAAAAATTTTTAGTTGCGTCTTGAAATTTATATTTACTTCCTTTTCATGTAAAGAGACTGATTTAACTTTATTAGCCAATGGTCCTTCCCAGAAAAAGTGTATTGTTTTAATGTTTAAATTAAACACTAGAAATTAAATTGTTAATATTAAAATATTTTAACTCCTCCAAAGTGGATAAATGTCATTGTCAAATTACCTTTGTAAAAACCTTATAATAAATGGATAGAAAGTGGGTAAGATGATATTTCTTAAGAGACAGAGAAACAGAGACTGTAATTTATAATATAGTGATATAGACAGAAAATGATGACAACCTGGATGAGACTTTTAGCTGTTTGGATCTCAGAGATCTCATACAGAAAGAATGAGGAAGATTTAGATAAAAGCTGAACGTGACAGCTTGTAAAATATGTGCTGAAGCAGCCATTAGAGAGGTAGAGGAAGAGTTAGGATGATGCTGTAATGGAAAAAGTGAGAGGGTGAAAAGGAAGAGAAAGCCATGGAAAAAAATATGGTCTGTGTTGAAGAGAATGTAGGATGTGGAGATAGTCTGCTGCCTGTGGAGGGATTAAACACTCTGGTGAGGAAAGCTAGAGCGAATGCATTTGTGGCAGTCAAATGGAGATTGGATGGGAGAGAAACTCAAATGACTATTTTACATTACACATTCCATGCTTTGAGTGTTTGATGCATCACATAATAGACAAACTGAGAGTCCAACAGAAATGAGCAGGTCACTGGTCAGTTTTGGTGGGAGAGATGGGAGATGACAGATAGTTCTTCTCCCTCCTCTCAGTGGGTGCTGCTTGGTGTCTACATGCTAGGCCTTGTCAGGATATGAATATTTGGCTCAGTTTGTTGTCATCAACAATGTTTTTGTTTCAACAGCTTATTAATAGCCTTAGATGTACTTCATAGCAGCAACAGATTCTGTTCAGCTGCTACCAAAGCTAAGAGTTTAAAATTTTATGTAGTGCCCAGGTGAGTGATGAAGAGGTTTATGCGCGGACACAACTAAGACACAGCTCCATGTTTAAGCAGGCCTATAGGAAGGCTTTTGCAGTGTCTGAAATTTTTTGGCAGTGCTTATGTGGAGGTTAAAAGGGTTAAATTATTTATATTAAAAATTTATATAACATTTGCATATTTACATGTATAGAGTTTTTTGGTCGGAAAAAGACATGTTTTTTCCACTCTGTCAGGAAAGAAAGGAGGGAGCGTGGGACTATGGGGAAGAAAAAAAGAGGCATTTTCTGTGATGCATCTGCTTCTCTTAAGCTTGGTTGGCTGATATTTATGTGGAATTTCCATAGTCGTTTTATATGCTAATGTGAAATCAAATTTCATGCTGGATGGTAGAGATTGGTTAAGATTTTTTTCTACAAATTAGTAATTCTTTGTAAAATAAATAGCAGTTGTTATCCTTTTGCTAGAGAAGGTGAGAGAGAAGAGGAAATTAGGTATTGTTAAATGGAAATGTATGTGATTCTTCAAAACAACTGAATGTATTACCTTCAAAGAATTTAACTGAATCCCGATTTTGCATTATTTTATGTAAGCACTATTAGTGCATACAAGTATGACTTAAATTAAGAAGTTTTACCATCATAGTATTTTCCTTTCACCTGAGCTTCTAACAAGTTAATTTCTTTTCCTTTGTGGATTACAAAGAAAATATTGTAACATAGAAGGTATTAGCAGTCTTTTGTCAGCCAAATAAATGCAAAGGTTCTGCCAATTAAAACAACATGTATATTTCATATAAACTCATTAATTTCAATTTATAGATATTTAAGGCGGAATTGAAATGTTAAAATTTTACAGAAAGCTTTGTGTAGTAGTTCTATAAAATGAAACTGTTCTCAGTTTAGTTTTGCAATATCTGGCCATTTGGGGAATCCAGGTAGTATAAAACATTTTTAAAACAAACAAAAAAAAATACTCTGATTCTTTTGTTGTTGGACTGTTCAAAGTTCAACCATAATGAAAACAAGCGTTCTGATATTTTAAAGGAATGGTTGTAAAGAAAGAGGTTGATCTTATTGTCAGTTCTGTTGTATGAGACATGTTGGAGAACTGACCTTTCGCAGCTTGTTCACAAGTTTTCATCATCTCTTCTGAAATGATGACTTTTTGTGGTGGATTTCTTTAGCTTTACTGGCTTTACACACATAGTGATTGGTAAAGTGCTTTTTCTCTAGGTATTGAAAACTTCAATCCAGAAATTTCCCTACAGGTTTTCCATCCCTCAACTCCTCCCCCATTATTTCCCAAGCCATGTGATACATTTTCAGGAATACATTCACCATGCGGTTTAAAAACCAACCAGACGAAACACCAACCTGAACACGTAGCCGATGTAAAGTCTTGGATAAAATACCTTCACAGCTCTTCATGCCTTTATTTTTTCTTTAACCACATACTTCATGGTTTTCGTTCATTGTAATATCATTGGACAGCGATCAACTAAATGAGGCCTATCAGAGCTCAACTGCTATTTAAATTAAAGGAAAACAGTTAAGTTTTTAGATGCTAATACTTTGCTCAGATGTGAGCAAATGACTTACACACATGTAGGCAGCAACAAAGAACAGTACATGCTTCTTGGTAATATGTGATCTGGGCAGCAGAAAAAAGAAAGGAAGCTTGGAAAGTGCTCAGTTGTGTTTTTGGCAATATTTTGCTCCACAAACTGCTGCCAGAGCAAGAACAGTAGCGGACATTGTCTAAAGCAGCTCTGACCATCATCTGAACTCTTGGACCACCCTACGGTTGGATGGATGGTTGCCGGGACATTTCTTTCACGGGAAGAGTTTCTTCCTTTGCTGTTGCATTTTGGCTGCCTTGTCCTTAACCAGTATGTTTCTTTTCGAGGTGTTAATCTCTTTGCTTCTCCCACAAATGTCATTTGCTCTGTAGGCAGTCACTGAAGTCCTCTCTGTCCTTCAGGATGTAACTTCCACTTCAGATTTCAGTCTTATTTTTACTTGGCTTACAAAAATGAGTCTGAATATAATTCATAAATCCAGGAAACCTGAACAGTCTTGCAGGCACCAAGCACTCAGCAGGAATTAAAACCTTTCTCTTTCCTGATAGTGTAGTCTTTTTAATTTCCTGGTTTATAGGAGCAGAGGAATGAGGAGGAGGACCAGGGAAGCCAAGCACAGCACAGGACAAAAGCAATGAAGGGAGAGCAAGACACCTTAAAAGCTGTTAAAAGCAGCTGCTTTTGAAGCTGATGAAGGAAATAGAAAAAGCTATTGACTAAGGCCAAATGCAGCCTGAAATTCCAGAAGTGACCTGCTGTAAACCCATTCGGCAAGTGAGCGATCTCCGGGTATTTAATGCTGACATGCTCTGTGGTAGGTGGGGAACAGCCAAGCACGATGGCTCTGTGCTAAGAAAATAAGCAAGTTCTTCTGTGTTTTCCCACTGTTTTGTGTGTCACTGGAGTATGGTCATAGCAGTAAAGAATGTGACTACGCACTGCTGAAACTGTAGTTGGATAACTGCTGGCACTCATAGCGACTCACTATTTCTTGGAGTAGGGATGTGAATCAGATGGTTAAAATTATTTAGGGTTTTTTTAGCATCATAAAATGCTTTATGTAGTGCTAGCACCTGCTTTCATTGGCCGATGTTACATACTCCTGAGGCCTTTGCCATTGTATCATCACTTCTGGTCTGTCAACAATGGCTGAGAAGTGTTCCTGTTTTATAAATGGTCTGCAAAATTTTTCCTTCTTACACAAAGTGGCAGATAAGTGGTGGTTTTCTCATATCTCTAGTCACTACTGCATGCATCTAAGCCCAGTCCATCTGTACTCTATCTGACAATTATAAGTTCCAATACGTGGGGTCTACTTTAAATATATAATATCCAGGATATTTTGTAAGCATTTTTTTCCTTTAGATGCATAGAAAGTAACACTAAAACTTTTTTTTTTTTTTAATAGATGAAAGTAATGCAGGCAAAAAGATTTGCTTTGTAGGCTCTCAATAAAATATAGTCATGATTCTTATGTAGATGTGGTGGGATATGGACCTTTTACCATATTATGCTTTTTCAGCTAAGGTAGAGGGAGTATTTTTGCAGACGTAGTTTGTGTAGTGCTGCAGAAAAGTAATGATTTCATTCTGTCCTCTTTATATCCTGAGTGAATTAAACTTGTGAGAAAGAAGGGGGCACATAATAGGACTCTCTTTGGCTGAGCTTGGCAGGAAGGTATAGTGGCCTTTGAAACTTTAGGAGGTACTCTTTGATTCCCTCAAACTTCAGTTGTGTGGTAGTTTTAAAAAAAGTTATGTAATACGGTGACTTAAATAAGCTTGTTTGGTTTTAGTCTCTGAATAAATAATACATTCTCAGTCTTACATTTCCTGTAACAAAGTGAAATGTGAATAGCAATATAAAGTCCCAAACATTTTGATCCCTTTATATTTTTTCTTGCCTTTCTTAGTGCTTACTCCGTGCTCAGAGACTAATACCAAGCGGAATTGAACACCTGCAGCCCTTGCTTCAAGTTATGCTGTATATTGCAGATGAAAGGAACTGCAGGTGCTCTATACTTCCCAGAACTTATCCCATGTGTCACTGCAAATCTGGAAGGACTTACTGTTCAAGCAGTCTCAAGATAATTTTTTATTGCTGGATATACTTTGAGTATATGACAGTTTATGCCAATTCTGTGCTTATTCCACCCAATGATATGTTCATTTCTCTAATGTTTGAGGGTTTGGGGATGGTTTAAAATTATTTATATAAGAAGATCTCATATGAGGATGCTCTGGAACTTCTTTGCAGGGAATGATGAATGCAGCTAGCCATCAGCTATATCTTCTCTCTATCACCTGTTATCTCCAATCATCTGACTACTTATTGCTCTTGTCCATGATTCTAGATGTCTACATGAAAAATTGGCATCTTTTTCAGGATGAGGAAATAGTGCTGTCCATGCAAGGAATTGATTTTACATTTGATTTTGGTTCTTGGAGAACAGTGATACCGAAAGTCCTATTAATAACAAACTGCAGAGAGTAAAAAGGACTCTGCTTAATATGCTCTGAATCTGAGTTGTATCTTAGGTTAGAGAACTTCTTCATCTTTTCCTGGAACTATTTCCCTCTTAGGTTCACTTAAGCCAGACATTCCTTCTAACCTTTCCAGCTTCAGGGAGAAAATTTGCTAGTTTTGCCATTTAAGAATTCTGGCCTCTCACTGCAACCTTTGCCTGGATATGGGCCTGAAGTATATTATTTCAGCCATACAGTGAAAATGCAGGGCTACCATATGTTAATATAAGAGCAGGAACAGGGCACGTGGGGTTTGGGGAATAGTTTAAGATACATGTATTATCATTAAAGAAGGAATTGCATGATCTTGCACATGTTGCTCAAGGAATGAGTTCCAACATCTGAAGTGATCTGTGGTTCAAAAATCATCATGTAAGAAACTACAGATAAATTACATGGTAAGGGAAAGTAGGAAATGATAGAAATATTAATTTTAAGGGGTAATGAAGTTAAACATCATGAGCAAATAAAAAGTCTTCTGTGCAGCTCAGAGGAGTATATAGCCCTTGTATGTGATTGTCACAACTCAGAAAATACAGAATGCGTTTTGCAGGCTGGGCTAGTAGGTGTTGGGAGAAGGGGAGAAGATGAGACAATCCTCTTAGCTCTGCTATTGCTGGAACCAATGAAACTACCTGTATCACTGTTTAAACAAAACAAACCACCTCCAAAGCACTTCACACCTAAAACTCTTTGCAATCAATTAATTAAGTTCCAGAGTACTCTTTTTGAGAATTTAACTTAAAAAATGTTTATAAAATAAGGTGAAAAGGCACCTAGAAATACAAGTGTTAGCTTTGAGTCCAGGGCCTAAACATTTTCCCACATCTGTGGTAATGCCTGTATTACCTTGTTGCATTTGATCTTTGCTCCCGTGTATATCAGAAATAGCTCGCAGGAGTCAGAGGAGTACACAGTTGTACAGCCAGTAAATGTCATTGGCCTGAGAATCGTCTGGACATCACAGACTCTATTGCAAGTGTGTAGGTTTAACTAAGGGTACACGGGAATGATATTTCTTACTTAAGATTCAATGTCTTTGGTTTCGATATTGCTGGAAAGTCATCTATCACATTTGTCTCACAGGGCCTTTTTTATGTGTTTTATAGCTTATTAGACCAGAATGTAAATCAGTTTTAGTTGATTTGCACTGAATATATTTAAATCTGTTGGAATTATTTGGATTTTTAAAAATTTCTCCTTATACCACATCATTATGGAAACCAGGCAGAAAACCATTGGCCAAATGTAGTATGTATCATTTCAGATAAATACAGATTGGCAATATATAAATAGTCACATACTGCATTTTTTTGGTAGCCTTTTAAAAATCCTCTTAATTATTTACAACGAGATAAATCATTTAACATTTTAAATTTTAATTATTGGCAGAAATCAGCATTTAGTATTCTATGCCAAAGTTTTAAACTCTGCATAGATTCTGAATTTCCTCCAAATAGATTTCAATTAAGCTTCTTGCCTTTTAATTTTTTTTTCTGGGGTGTAATTGAAAATATAAAAGACCCATTTAAATCACCACCCTTTTCTCCAAAAAGAGGCAAGATTACATACCCAGCAGCCTTTGAATTCTTGAAATGCCTTCTGACATTTTCAGATATTTGTTTTAATAATTGTTAAGAGTTTATTATGATGCATTAATTGTGTGCTCTGTAAGTTATTAAATAGTGAGTTCAACATATTAATCTTTCATGTTATTGTTGTCAATGCTGTATTTAGGAATGAAGCATTAATTAAAATTCTCCTTTAAAGTTTTTTTTTTCTAAAAGAAAGCAGTATGTATACTTATCAAGATACAGATTTGATCTTTGGGGAAATGATTGCAAGCAAAGTTTTGATACAGCATATGCTGAACTTGAATTAAAAAGATTTTGGTTATGTAGAGTTCAAATTACCTTTGACATATTTTTGCAAGTTAGTTACAAATTCTCAACTAAACATAGAACTCTTCTTTATCGTAGAGCCTAACATCAGATTTTAATCATATTTTGTACCCACAGGGTTTTAGGTTTCCAACAGGCCACCTGTCTCAGACATTAAAAAAATCACAGGACAGATGGGAAGGTGAAAGTGGTTGTCCTTGGATAAAGAAATTCTTACACTGCAGGAACAGTCACAGTCAAGGCTGGCCAATATATCAGACATATTACCCCTTTCTTCTAGCACTGCTGTATCATGATTGCAAATTTCCCTTTAGTAGTATAAATACAGAATTCATCACTTATCCTTTTTCAGTAGCACGATTCACAAAACCTGTCTCTTTTCCACGTGAGCTATGAACTGCTGAGGGATAACATGACATGCGTAGTACTTCGGCAAATATAGTGTGTCTTGTACACCTGCCAGAGCTCCTAGAATTCCTATGTTGTTTATTAATGACACAAGGGTATGACTATTTATTTGTGCAGACCTCTGGCACTGGTTTGATAGGTGTGATGTATTTTAATATGTCAAATTCACCAACCTCAAGAAAATTGGTTATTGGAAAAAAAATTAAAATGGTGATGCTTCTTCCCATGAATTGTCATTGTTTCCCACAGGGATAATAGTTTTTGTACATCACTGGCCTGTATGATGTGGACTAGCTCTCCATATTATGTAGGAAACATTCAGCAACACTTTAAAGTGCAAGGGGCAAATTCTGACCTCAGGTGTATGTATCCAGTTTTTATTGACCTGGGTATTTAAGAGCCAACAACTCATTTGGAATGACCAGTTTGTGAGGAATGAGAGAGCAGGCCAACAATAGACTCTCCTGCATTTGGCTTATGTGAAGATCCCATTCTACTTTGAGCTCTTTCTACTCTTTCCTGAGACTAAGAAGAAAAATGTTAATGGCAGTATGCACTGTTCAACAGCTGTTAAGCGTGCAGAGGTTCAATAACAAGCATTAAGCCTGTAAGGTTTCATCTGACCTACACACAGGGGTGCTACTGGGTGGCCTGGAGAAAGGTCTGCAAATAACTCAGTACTGCTGTCTAGCCTGTGGCACTGAAGAATCTGGGTTTCCCTGCCTAGAAATTCATATTTTTAGATACAATTTTTTAAGTCCATGAGAATCCATATACAGGGGAGTAAAAAAAAATCTTTGTAAAGGTTGTTGTCACAATGTAGATTGCTTTCTCAGTGTATCCCTTTGTCGTATGCCAGCTACTAATATAATCACTGACTAGAGTGAATTCAGAGTTCCCCTCCCTGATTAACAGTGCCCATCCCTCTGAACGGAGTGATGCTGACAGTCAGTGTGAGCCCTTAGAGTTTGATCCTGAGGCAGGGGAGGAAATTGAAACTGCTATCTATTTTTCATGCTTGTTCTAACCACTGTGCAAATAGAAGCACATGCGATTTTCTTCTAGATTCTGGTTTTGGATAAAGTCATAACTGCAGTGATATTTAGTGCGAAACCTACCCACAGAGGCATCATTTAGGCAGGACCTGAGGACACAGCAGATCAGGGTGGTTTTGGATGTAGTTGTTGGATAGGTGCGTAATGATTGTGCCCTTACCATGCCTGGGTGAGACCGAGAACATGAACAGAAGTGGAATTGTAGAGGTTGCAGGAACCTGTGGGAACCAAACAGTCTCTGTTGTTTAGAAACTCTCAAGATTTACATGAGGCTGAAGAAATGCAGTTCTGATCCTGGGCACCCTCCAAATTTCCAGATTTTTATTCCTCAGTCCAGTGGCACATATTTTTTAATTAATTAATGCTTGCAAAGAGTTTTACATGGAAATTCCTCTGGTTATTTTGTTTGAACAGGTATGTAGGTAGTTCTACTTTTCCCAGTAGTGATCTGTCTTGGTCTAGATCCTCTTTGTAGAGACATGGATCCTCTTCAGAATGTTTACATCTCTATATGAATCTAAGATATAAGATTGGAAGGACTGGAGTTGGAGCTGGGGGTAGCAGGGGAAACAATCAACAAAGGGTATGTACTTCTGAGCACAGATCTTTCCTATCAGACGCAATCATAATCGCTCTTATAAACTTGCTTGGTTCGCTCTTTAGATCATGGAGAATGTTTGACTCTGTCTCTTCTGATTTCTGGCCCAAACTGCTATTCTTTTGGTAGGTAAAAGACCAACACAGGAAGATGGATGGCAAAGTGCTGGCCCTCTTAATAAATGTGAGAGAGTTCCCTTTTATAGTCACTGAGGTGTTGGTTAGTGGGTTTGTGGGAAACATCTGAGTCGTTAACAAACATGATTTGTTCATTCTTTACCTACCGATATCCCTGAAAGTTTTTTCTCAGAAGGTTTTAAATCGCCTATGAGCAGGGCTCACTGGGATCTGTCCTCTGCTCTGAAATCTTTAAGAAAGTCTATTCTGACAAATAATTTCAGCTCCATGGACTATAATAAATTTGTTTGCTCTTGTATTGTGGTGCATATTTGCATAGAATGTAATCTCCCTCTTTTTCTCCTTCGTCCTAACACCCCCCCACCCTCGTGCTTTGTCCTTAATAAATACGTTTGTATAGAAATAAGGATGTGGAAAGACAAGCATGCCTAATATTGAAGGACAGTATGCTTGTGCCTAATACATTAGAGCAATTGTTCAAGAATAATTCATCTTACGTGAAGATTACCCCTGTAAGGCTGCCAAGGTCACAGGGACTTTATCAGCTGTACAAATGCTGCTTGTGTGTTTTAAAGGGATAGTCTTAACATTTCATTAAATTTATTTGAAGCAATTTTATTTATTTCTTTCTTAAATTTTGTTTTCTCCATTCAAATGTTTGATACCTTTTTTTTCTTTTCCTTCTTTTCCCACCTCATCTTTTTGTAATTAATATAAATGTGGTAGAATTACTTCTAGATTAGTTCTGTTTCACTCTAGAGCAGGAGCTCCCAAATGTTAGGTGCTGAGCCCAGAGGTGTGTTGTGGAAGAAACCTTGGAAATTCTGCTTTACAGTGTTTAGGCTTTTCCATGAGATATAAATCAATTAGCCTTCTACAGAAAACATGAGTGGTGAGGGAAGGTGTGACCAACTGCTGGAGCCCTCTTTTAATTCAGTGTTAGAAGAAACCACTGTCATACATATAAAGTAGAGGAGCCTTAAGTAAGTGTAAAGATTCAGACAATTCAGAGATATGTCAAGAATTTCAACCAGAATAAGAAATGTTCTGATTAATTGTGCCCTGCACCTCTTTTAGGGAAGGTAACTCCCTAAAGATAAAGGGCAAAGATAAAAAGATAAAGGGCAAGACCTTTGTTTTCTGTAAATCTAGGAAAGCCTATTTAGTTTTCTAGGGGTAAGGTACTATACAACAGCTAAGAATTGGCCTATAAACCTTCTAAATATATTCCCACTTTCTTCCTTTCAAGCTATTTATTCTCTCTGGAATGCCTAGTACCTGCATTTTTTGTAACCAGCTTTGCATTTAGCATGAATTAAATGAATTTGCTTTGTATTAGAAAACAAATCTGCTGTGGGCTGCCTGTAACCTACTGGTCTCCTTAGTCTCTCCAACTAGTTTTAAACTGCTTGATAGTATTAAAAGAGGCTTTGCAAACTAATTTAAATATTTTACAGTAGTACTTCTATGGATAATAAAGCTGTAGTTTTAACAGGGATTTATGTGATTGTGGACTGGGAGTGAGATGGCCTGCAGCATCATATTTAAGAGGGAGAATATCTGCTCAAGGCTGTCAGCTAGAATGTTAGTTTGCATTTGGAAGATATTTTGGAAACCCTTGTCAGCACTAAAGAATGTGAAACCCTACATTATGACTACTGTGGGAAAATCTTATGTCTGTTTTGTCAGTATAATCCCATCAGTGAAAAGTTTGTACATGATATTTGTTAATGAGTTAATGAATTGATGCCAGTTTTCTAGAGTTGTGCTACACATAGTGTGGTCAAAATCTTGATGTGTTCATTCTTTGCAAAATGGGAAAATGACCATTCAATAAACTCCTGACATGGTTGTGTAGGCTACTTCAATTACCTTGCACATGGAAGGAGAGCAGTGAGTTTCTAACATCATCACCAAACAGAACACAGTCCACTAAGACAGATACTGTTGACAAAGACAGACTGGCCCCATGACACCAGCATGAAATCATGAAAGCGTCTCAACTCATGAACAACTTGCACTTAAAAAATCATGTAGAATTAGTTTGGTTAGAAAACCTCTGCACTGTTCATTTATTATTTAATCTTATTTTACTTTGTACAGACAAGCTATCTGGCCTAGTGTGAGGCTTCACACAGCCAATTACTTCAAGGTGTTTAGTTCATATATTATTTAAAGCATAAATCTTGTACAGGCTGTCCGTTGATGACCCTGTGAAGAGCCTATAGTAAATGCCTTTCATCTTTGCTGACTGACTCATGTGCACAGACCTACCTGCTGAGCTAAATAGGCCTGGAGAACTGATGCATTTGTAAGATATTGGATTTAATAGCCTTTTTTTTTTTATATGCTTAAGTGATGGAAGTTAGCACATATAGTTGAAGGCCAGTGCTAGGATTTAAGAAGTGAGATTTTATAAAGTGTCATGAATTGTATTTGTTTCTGCTATTTGAAAACAGTGCACAGTTCGTTTTCTGTGCTTTGTACCTTAAAACATGCTTTTAAAGGCATCACTGGTTTATTTGAATAAGTAAAATGTTGCCATAGGAAGCTACCTAATGTATTCAATAGAATATTCATACCAATTCCCTTTTTAAGACAGATTCAGTGGTTATGTTTGTTCTCCCCCTCCCTCCTCAAATCATCCCTCTCAGGCTGATTTTTAAGTCTAGTGCAGTGATACCAGCAAGGTGCTCTCTGAATAGCTTGGAAAGAGACTTGCTCAAGGAATGCAGCGATTGCATCTGATGGGTTTATGTGCCATTAACAGTGTCTGTCCCACACTGAATGTGCCAGGTATTTAACTGGGGACTGGTACTAATTTCAGAGCTAATACTAAGCTGTTCCACATCAATGCTTACAGCAGGTGGTTTGAATTGACAGTGTAAAGGGAGGAAAAAAAAAAGTGTGAGAAAATTACCATTGTACTATAGAATTTCTCTGATTGAATTGACTGATTATACTGTCAAAAGAGCATTGGGAAACTGGCAGTGCTTATGAGGAGGAAAGAAATGACAGGATTCTTTTAGAAAGAGGTTCTCTGACTATGCACAGTCAGTTCAAAATGATAGGATTTTATTAAAGGTTTTAATCTAGCACTTAAGAAATCTGTGTGTTCTTCAATTTATGACTTCTCAAACTAGTATCTTGTGTAAACTGATCCTGTAGTTTTCTCACTCTATACTGGCCCTCTTTCAATACTCACAGGAAATTCAACATGAATCAACATACATGATTCAGCATAGTGAGTCCCAACTTTCTGTACTATCTTTGGGTTTAGGTTAAAAGAAACAGAACAAAACTCAAACCAAAACAAAAAAACCCCACCCCAACCTGTGACCTTCCAAAGACAACAGCATTGTTGTGCTTGAAGAACAAGTTGAGTAAGACACATGGAGAATGTATACAAAGGCGTACTTAGTCGTAGTATTGCCACATTGTCAAATACACGAATAAGGAATGTCTTGAGTGAATCAACTTAACTGCATTAATTCCACTCACTGTCAAATTACTCTTTTCCCACTCGAGTTCAATGAAACAAGACCAGAAACAAATCAGAGAAATAGTCTGAAAATTTTTTTAGTTATGGAAGTTAAATTGTTCGGTATTGCCCTGTTATCCTGTTAATTTTAAATTATTAACTATGCCTTGTGATAGCACTGGGATTATTTTTTTCCCTTTAAATTCATGTTTGATGGAAGAAATATTTTCTTGATCATATAATCCCACTGATTTCACCTGGGGAAATTTGGGACTTGCAGTCTGTTCCACTAAGGGTTTGTGCACCTCTTTGCTGATAGCACCAGTGACCAGAGTTTTCTCCCTACATAGGCTTCAAGACTGGATAACAAAAACAGCTTTAAAAAATCTTCCAATCTGTCCTTGCATGGGTGGCATGGAATTTCATGAATGTAGATAAAGTAAATATGGCCCAATTCTTTCTGACATTACAAAACAGAGTTGACATAAGAATTTTTCTTCCAGTTTGTCAAAAAATAAAGTTGGCTTGTGGTGAATAAGAACTAAATAGAAACAAAAGTTGATTTCTCTATCAGATACATCTTATAAATCAATCCTGAGACTTATTAACCTTTTGGGTTTTGAAATCATGACAGCTAACCTTATTAGTGAAATTTTGTTCAATCTGTGAAGAGAGGACATAGTATAGGCTGCCAGAATAAATACTCTCTCATATTTCTTGTACAAATATGAGTGTGTTTTACCTCATGAGATTTGTGGTTTATAAAACTGGGGTACCATTGGAAGGTAGGCTAAAGTGGAAACTGGGAAGGGGTGTGTGAAAATGGAGACCAGTCTGCTAATCTTCAGTCATAGGACAGAATGTTATATATAATCTAGCTTATATATGATGATATACATAAAATATCATTACATTTATATGCAATACATAGGAAGCTTAATTCTTCAAGGAAAGGAAAAATTTTCTATTTGAAAGTGTATTAGAAGCTGTACATTTTTGATGAACTGTTTATAGTGTTGAAGGCTGTGGCTACCTTATAGTTATACCAAACCAGCAGGAAACTACATTCCATAGGATTTGTATGGTGACTACAGAGTATTTGTTCAGTTGCTTCCAGAGCAACCGTCTCCATCTTATGCTAGCGTTAGGACTAATACTTGGAGCTAAGAAGTTCTATTTGCTTTTGAACTGTATCAGTGCAACATAAATACAACAGGCAATACATTTTATAGTCTGCGGGCTTTATCAGACCATTTCTAGTTTGGCAAATATAGCAGTAGCATCTGGGAAAAATGCAATAGCTTTGAGTTGTTTTCTTATGCCAATCAAATTGTACAATCGTTTCTTCTCTTTCCATTTGAAAGAAACCAAATCCTTGCACCTGTCCGCTTTTACTCATCGTAAACGTTGATATTACAAGGGCACAAGTATTTTGTTTAGATCAGATTTGTTGAGGAAGCATGTTTGCTTCAAATTGGCATTCAGGCTCTTTACCAATTTGAAAGGGAAAAATAGTATGAAAGAATGACTAGCATTACTGCTGGATTCATAAATTTAACTTCCCTTTGTGTATGGAATGAAGAGATATATCTTGCTATTTCATAGCTGACAGCATGAATGGTGTAGATTGTCATATTTATAATGTAGGTGAAAAAAGTTAATACCATGTAGCATGTAAAACAAAAATAAAATGGCCCGTGCGTTGTATACAAGGAAAAGAGGTTAAACTCTTTACTATTCATTGCTTCGAACGTATTGCTAGGTGGAGATTAAGGATCAATTCTTCTTTTACTGACTGTCACTCTCCTTACCTAGGATTAGGTTTTGGCATAACTCACACTGAAGACCTCAATAAATTTATTTGGCTGTCAATTTAATTTGATGCAAGTTGATGAAAGTTAAGTCCTGTTCTACAAAAGGAAGATCAGTAGAGTGTATTAATTTTCATAGCAAAATTTACTCATGACCTCATTCTTTTCCTCAGGAACCTTTTATATGTCATTATTTATCTAACAAACACTTTTTTTCCTGTTCCCACTCTTCTTTAGATTTAAAATTCTTTCTGTATGTGTCATGGATTCTCATTATTCTAGATCATGATCTCACAAGTAGAAGTATTTGATAGAATGGAAGAGTGAATTACATGTCTCTGGAAGCAGGGTAGTATCTCTGGAAGCGGTAGTATCTCTGGAAGCAGTAGTATCTTACATTTTTTGAGTGAAAAGTAAAAACTTTCAATACAAGAGAAAATGAAACTTTTAAACTTGCATAATGTGTGTACTGTAGCTCTATGTGGTGGATGGGCAAAGTAGGTGAAAAATAGAAAGTAGGCATATTTTCTCCATTTTTATCATGACAGAAATGGAGAAAACATGGACAGTGCTTTGGATGCATTGAAACCACTGTCTCAAATTTTATTCAAAAAGTGTCTGCGAACTGCAAAATCTTAAACAGCTGTGCTGAATTTTTTTGACCTGCATCTATAAATCATTTAAAAACTATCCTCATAGCAATTTGGAAATGACATTTAGAAAATAGTTTACTTTGGAAAGGTTGGAAAATTTGTTTTTCAGTATTTTGGGAGTTCTGTAGCCCTCTGGTGGAATGTAAGGAGAATCTACAAGTAAAATATTTAATAATCAGTTATTATTCAATCATGTTTTACGAGGTAGCTGAGTAATATATTCTTTCCCCAGTTGTTTATACGGAAGTGGTGCAATTGGTCATAAAGCCTAAGTATTCAAGAATTGCATGAAAAGCCAATATCTTCCTTTTTTGTTCAAGTTTTGCAACTTGCAACCGTGCACAATGCAAGAGGTTAAAAGTCTTAAATAACTTGACTGGTTGGAGAGAGGCTTCTTGGTGAGAAGGGCAGCAAGAATTTTCCCATGTCTTGACCAGAAATGTTCAGCTTTTCTGATCAGAGATGTTCGGGGTGTGTCCCTGAAAAGATGGTTCTATGAAGAATAACTGTTGTATTTGGCCAGGAACTACTGCTTTGTACTCACAAGGAATTTTTCTTGCTGAGAGAGTGATTGAAGAGCAATATGTCCTCCAGAAGAAGACATGGTAACATAAGAGGAATAAATAGTGACATAGTAGTGTGGAATCATGCAATCTTAATATGAGGAAGTGGAAACCAGTTTCCTTCAGTGTAGCAGAGGTAAAAGAAGAAGAGTGCAGCCGCAGCAGGCCTTTTTGGCATGGAGGTAGGGAGACAACACCGATCCTGCAAGAAGTGGTGAGGTGTTGTCAGCTTACTTTTCAGGTGGCATAACCTCATTGCAATTGATTTTTAGTGAAGACACTAGGGCATGACTCCTATTGATGTATACAGAAGCGGTCATGTCAGAGTGAGTAGAAAGAGAAAATAAAATCATGATAGGAAAGAACAAAATCTGGAGCTTTGGGAATGGGGAGATCTGCTGAATATCTGTAAGAGAATGAAAGGAAGACAAAGTAGTCAATTCTGGTGGGAAGAAACACGTGATTACTCTGGGAGTGGGCCATGAGCTCTGTTTTACAAGAGCTGTGTTTGGAAAGGAAAAAACATGAGTGCTTTCTGGGGAAAGGAGATTCCAAAGGCGGGACTTGAAAACTGCTCTACTCTTGCTGTATGGCCCAGCTGGCTGAATAAAAACCACCAAACCAACAGCTTGTGAATCTGAATTTTCTAAGAACTGGCAGTGAGACGTAGAATCACAGAATCAATTAGGTTAGAAAAGACCTTTGAGATTAAGTCCAACCTATGACCTAATACCACCTTGTCAACTAGGCCATGGCACTAAGTGCCACATTCAGTCTTTTCTTGAGCACCTTCAGGAATGGTGAATCAATCACCGCCTCCCCAGACAGCCCGTTCCAATGCCAAATAGCCCTTTCTGTGAAGAACTTCTTCCTGATGTCCAACCTAAACCTTGCCCTGAAGCAGTTCAAGACTGTTCTCTTGTTCTGTCGCCAGTTTCCTGGGAAAAGAGACCAACCCTCAACTGGATACAACCTCCTGTTAGACACTTGTAGAGAGTGATAAGGTCTCTCCCGAGCCTCCTCTTCTCCGGGCTGAACACAGGGATCCTGTGAATCCCAGCTCACAGAATCTCAAATTCTGCAGCATGGGAGTTTGCAGTGGCCAGGGAAATAAATAAATGGCAATTCGAAGTAGTCCAACCCTTCTCATTGTGGATCTGATAAATTTTAATAATTTTAGTGCTCAGCTGAAAACAATTTTTATGATGACTCTACAGACATACAGGATATTTACCTGTGTTCCCGATCTCATAAATAAATTATTTGTGTAAAACAGTAGAAACAAATTCTGTGCTGTGGCAGGAAGAGAAGGAAACTGTATCTTCAAACTGGAAAGATGCTAGACCAGCAGAACCGTGTAGGGTTTTCCATATTCTCCTTTCCTCTACTACCAACTGAGTTTCTACAAGAGCCTGACATGTTTCTTATAGAATGTGTCTACTCAAAAAAGTTTCAGAGCAGCATAAGGATCTTGAAATGGTTGTCAGGATTTCTGGTTGAATATTAGCAGTGTGGTGTAGTAATTCTGTATGACTCCAATCCCAGTTTAATTAAGATAAACCAATCAGAACTGGGAGGTCAGTGAAGTTGCAAATAAAACAGGACCATTTAAATGGAAGCTTATCCTGATATTGTCATGTGGCAAGACTGCTATCAGGTTAGTTTTGGAAATGCTCCTTTCTGCTATATGAAGTTATGTGCAAAATGTATGCTCGTTGAGTTTCCAGGTGCTGCAGATGTTGCTGAGATGCTCTGCTGTATTTGTTAGATTGTTTGAAATACACACATCTGATCGGCTCAGAAAGATAAGTAGTTGGTCTCTACAGTCTCCAACTCACCAGCACTCTCATCTCTTGCAGGACATTCTTTTGCCTTTATTTATTTCTGCACAAAACAAGTTTTAAGATCTGCCAGAAGAACTTCATGTCTTTAAACCATGAACACATTTCTTTCTCTTCTGCAGAATTTCAAGACTAAATCCTTTGTTAGCTTTTTGAGAAAGAAATTTAATTGCTCCCAAGCCAGGATGCTTTGTGCCAGGTTTCAGCCTGTAGCCACTTCTTACTGCCAAGTCTTGAACCCCTGAAAATAAGGGCTTATAGAACTGCTGACACAACCTTAACTATAATAATGTGAATGACACCACCATAACACTAATGATAAATGGCAGACATTTTAAAACATTTAAAATGATCATAGCCTTAAAGTCAAACACATCTGGGATATATTAATGGTATATGAACTGCCCTGTGTGGATTTGAATTATGAACAGCACAGAGATGGAAAGAGATAAATTGCATAATAAATCACTTTACTTACTATATTGTTTACTTTAAAAAAAAAGTATATACTTTCTGTTTATGCAGCATGTCAGATGTTTGAAAAAAGATGAATAGTTCTAAATTCATATTTATTCCAAAGAATGAATATTTAGCACTCTGTTGTGTCACACTGACTTCAGAGAAATAATTACAGGATATGGTTTTACCAACAATGATGCTCAGAGGCCATTGAGTTTGTATATATTTAGTGTAGTTTTATCCTCTGATCAGTTTGTTCTTTTTCATTTCATGAATTTATGGAAGTCAGGTGTTTTTCAGCCCTCATTTTTAATTTGGCATAGATGGCATATGCATCGTCTTTGATGGTGCTAAATGGATTATTGAAGAAAATGTTTCACAGTGTTTCGTCATTTAATGTATTATAGCACCCTAATTCTCAAAACTTGTGTAGTAGTTCTAGATTTTATTTCTCCCAAATGTCACTTTGCCAAACTGATTAAGCAGAAGGGATTCCAAGAGCTTTCCCTGTCTTTACTACCTACAGGAACAGTTCTGTGCAAAAAAGTCAAATGGACTTATTTTAAAATTCTTCACTTGGTACTAAGTAATAATAATTTATGAGCAAAATTCAGATGTGCATCTGAGAGAGGATGATTTTTCAAGGGAGCTGTCTATGGGTCAAAAGCCCCACAGTCAGCTTAGACCCATCATGATAAAGTCACAAATATCTATCGCATCCTGTTTCACAGTTGCGCACTGATTCTTAAATTTATCCGTCTTCTTTTTTTCTCTTCTCCCTTCCAGGTTTTTTGGGGGTTTTTTTGTTGTTGTTTTTTCCATTTCATCTTTCCCCATGCCTGGGCCTTCAGGAATGCTCTCATTGCTTAGCTTCAGGTGTGGAGGAGCCCAAAACTGAAGCTTTCCTTTTCTACAACAAATTTAAAGGTGACGTGCAACCTGAAATCATCATTTTTGGATGATTGGTGTTATCGTATACAGGGAAGAGTAACATTCAGCACTGAGCCGTATTTAATACATTCAACACAATAATTGAGTTTTTTTCATCTTGAAAACTTTACTTTTTGTGCTTGTTTTTTGTTTTGTCTACTTCTCATTTTCCTTTTGTCCACTGCCCAGGCATACTTTGCTCTTTCACTTCTTGAGATGTTTCTCTCAGAACTGATGCTTTTTCCTCTGTTCTTTTCTTTCCCATTTTTGTTTTCAATTGGTTGGCGACATTTACTTCTACCCCTGATGACAGCTCAGCTCTGGAAATTTTGTTTCCAGCATATAATTTATTAAATCTCCTATACTGAAGAGCTAAGCAGGCTCCTCCCCTTTGTTTCCTGCTGTCATTAGAAAATGCTTCATTTATTATGGACAATTATATTCCCAGTCACTATTTTTTATATAGTCTTAGAACAATAACAGAATAGTAAGACATGTAAGAAAAATCAAAGTTAATAAATATTGTAAGGCTATGAGTTTAAAAGGTGCTATTTTCTAACAATATTTCTTTCCCTACTTTTTTTTTCTTTAAGGGTGTTTTTTGAAAAAAGTCATGAAATATAGAGCAAGTTTTCTCTTCCTCTGCACTTACTGGACTGTAAAGTGTAAGGAAAAGTATTTCCTTCTGCCAAAGTATGGTCTGGAGGTAATATTTTTATTTTCAAATAAAACTTAACTGGAGGAAGCTTTTGCTTCAGTACAGAAATGGCACAAATGAAAGTTCCACAGAAAAATGATAATAAAGTTTTAAAAATATATAGGTTTTAATGTAACTTATAAATCTTAGACTTTCAATTGTATATTATTCTAAATATAAATAATAATCATTATATTCTAAATATAATAATAATCTTTATGGTTTATCACGCAGCAAATTAAAGAATGAAAGTGAGATTTCAGAAAACCAAAAATATTATGAAAAAGGAAAACTATTTTGAAAGGTATTTTTTTAAATTACTGGTTAGATGTTAATATCTGAAGGCCAGGTTCTGTGAAACGCAGCTTACCAAAAATAAAAAAATAGCCCTAGTTAATCACACATTTTGACTTGAAAGAGCCAAATCCTTAATAGCCAAGATTTCAAATGAAAGTAGCAAGTTCAGCAGTCTGAAAGATGGAATGTCTCCTAAGACTTTATTTAAAAGCAATGGGAGAGGGGTTTTATTTTAGTGTTTCTAGTAGTTATGTATAATCTGGAAGTTATTTTTGATTTTCTCTCTCGAAACATTTGTGGTTCAAATTGATTTTATATGTATATACATTGTAAAATCTCATTGTAATAATTTTGAGAGATTAATTTGGAGATTGTCCATAGCATTTTAAGATCTTAAGTTTCTCTTCTCTTTAGGCAATATTTACCTGATTATTCTTTCCTTAATCTCTTCCAAAAATACTCACCAAAATAGGAGTTCGACTCTCTTGAAGAGATCTACAAACATGTACACCTTGAATTATACTGTTGCAATACTTAAAGGCTCTGAAATA
This sequence comes from Oreocharis arfaki, assembly GCA_013398015.1. NCBI lineage: Eukaryota > Metazoa > Chordata > Aves > Passeriformes > Paramythiidae > Oreocharis > Oreocharis arfaki. The sequence continues at coordinate 289,946 of VZRR01003451.1, read as the reverse complement.
CTGAACTGGTGCTCCAGGTTCTCTATCATTTCCTCTGTATTCTATACAGATTGTTATACACTGACAACCCATTATGTGTCTGAAATGTAAAGCTCCTGCACAGGATCCCAGTAAGTCTCAGAGTACATTTATTCATTAAGAGCTCTCTATCAAAGCCAGCAGAACGTTGATGTGATTCACAGTACCCCTTAAGATGGTGTCGTCTGTTTTATGAAACTAGGAAGTTCATATGGGCTGTGGTCCAGAAAAGCACTTTAGGCATGTACATAATGTTGAACATAAATAGTTTCACTGACCTTGGTGACGCTATTCATTAACTTATAATTATTTATATATTTATTTCTATATTTAAACATCCTATGGAATCAAGCACACAGGCAAACCATCCACTCAAGGGAGTCAGAATGGAGGGTAAAAGCCCACAAATTTAATTTTTTTTGCTTTATAATTTTACTTATAACCCAACATTATTTTTGACATTTATTTTAGTAAATAGAAAGGAAATACTGCTTGGTACTTACTAATGTGTTAGAAAAGACTCAATTTTTTTTATTATTTAAGAAACATTAATATAGATCTAATCTGTACAGTGTTCTATGACCTAGAACTTTTACTTTCTGGAACTCTTAAAACTCTTTAGGAAAACTTTTTCCTCATTTTTCTAGGTAAATAGTAAAAATAAATTGTGATTAATCGTGTCCTACAGGTGCAGTTGCATAAGCTGTAGCATTCAAAAGATTAGTCCATCAGATTTATTTTGAAATGAATTTGCAGAGACCCTGATGATTATTTTCAAAAACTGTGGTTATGATTTGGGGAGGGAGGTGGCTGGATAGGTGCACATAGGTGCCACTGAGTTGTGTGTGTTTGTGGCACTTACGTGTACATGTTGTTTGTGTAGTACTTTTTTTCTGTAGACAGCTGGTAGAGATCATATCCTCTCAACCCCAATGTGGACTTTAATCAAAGCCTACTGAGATAAGTGGAAAAACTAGTCTTTGAATTCTTGGCATAAATCATTCAAGCACTGAATGGTATAAATACATTTTGACACCTAAAGATTCTATAATCTGAGCAGCTGGTAGTGATAGAAATGGCTGTGGGCAGGTGGTGTCACCATCACTTTCTCCATTTGAGTTGCTTTGTAATACACTCATGTATGCTGTGTGCATCATCATTTTTGAAATGACATGCAGCAAGCGAGGATCGAAAGTGGTCCTTAAGACTTCTCTGCAAAACGAAATAATCCAGTGTGGGTTTTTTCCTTTCTAAATTGAAAGCAAAGAAACCTGTTACATGTATGTACGTGCAGAAAAGCGTGCATGTGTATGTGTACGCATGTGTGAATACACAGGCACGCGTGAGGATTTTGCCAGTAAATGGCTGCCTAAAGGAATAAACTGTTTCCTAGCCACTTGTCACAGGTGACTTGTACTCTGCTGTTACAGATGCAACTGTGGCATCCACAGGCATACCCAGTGTAGCCTCAACCAAAAGTAGTCAGGCTGTAGCAATGTGGATTTCAGTGCATGCTAAGTGCCCAAATATGCAAATAACCTGCTGGCTGCCTCTCTGCAGCGCGCCTGGGGACCAGTAATACAGAGCTTTACCATCATTCATACCACATCCAGCTTTGGTCTGCCTGCACTCACACATTCACACCTCTGCTTGCTGTGGAGACAAAGCCCTGGTGGATTATTTGGAAAGCAGTGTCTTGTTACAATTTTCTGTAAATGTGAAAATGGTCTAACACTTTTCTAAAGGGAAGAAACTTCGTAAGACTGTATTGTGAACTCTAGTGTAGTTTCTGTTCAGCTTCTGTGTTGAGTAAAGCACAGGAACTGCGTGGTTTAATTGAATATGGGTCAAAGAACTGTATCCAAAGAGTCTACCTGTGCTCCTGCGTCTGTCATTTCTGATGCCTGAAAAGCTGTTGCCTCCACATGTTCTGCTTCAAGTGCCAATGCATGCTCCTGGGAAAAGGACACACTTTGCATCTATGCATATCAAGATGAGAATAATCAATCAGTTTTTCCTTCCACCCAAATAAAAAAATCTTTGAAAGATTGAAGTTTCAGATCTTTTGCAAATGAATTATTTTGCTTTATTTTCTGAGGAGCCTTGTTTTGCAAAATAATAGCAAAGAATCAAAGGTAGAATAAGATCCTATATTTTTCAGTCCTATGAAAATGGAAATAGGATATGGTATAATTCAATGCAATTAGATTTTCTGTTTAGTTAGAATCCAGTTCACTGAAATAATTCAGAATCAAAGAGGTGCCTTCTCAGTTAAGGGGGAGAAAAACAAGCCCAGTTGCATTAAAAATGTGAATAGTCAAGAATCCGAACATGCAATTCTTTATAGCAATGGTGAAATGTACCCTCTAGTTCTAAATGTATAAACTTCAGCAGTTCTCATGCAGATTAGGTAATTGTTTGCCTAAATGCCAGCTGTGAATTCAACTGCTGGTTAACTAGCCAAAAATGCGGATTTGCAGGTGAATAGAAATACTTACACGTTTTAGTAATGGTGGAAACTGCGCAGAATTGGGATTTTAACTTGATGAATATTTTTTTAAAGTCACACATTTAAGTGCTTTGCGCACATTTTTTCCTGTCTTTTCATATTTCATCAAGCAGTAGTTGCAAATGCGTGCTCTGGAGATCTGTAGAAGTGAATGATTTTAGAAACTCACTTTATATTTTTCAGATAATAAAATATTACGTATGCATAGCTTATAATATTCTAAATTAGTGTTTGATATTTCTCTATGACCATTGCTATTGATTTTGGGACCATTTTACTATATTATACTTTTGTATTTGATGAAAAAGAAATATTACTTTGAAATGAAGCAAGACGAGTGAAGTGGTGTCAGACATTTGGCTGGACACACTTTAAGCAGCCAAAATCTGCTGGTATATCTGCTGTTTAAATAAGTGTATGTACTAGATATGTGGAAAAAATCCCAAATAAACCAATCACAGCCCTTGCTAATACCTGAATGGTAGCAAAACTGGGAAGAAAATGGAAGAGGACCAGAACAAAGGTCTAGTAGCTTATTCTGTTTTGGGAACAAACGTAATGTAATTTTTAGCAGTGAAGGCTAAGTTACACTTACTCAGGGTATTGGGGCAGGGAGGGAAAAGAACCTTGTTATAGACCTAACAATAAAATTATTTTAATGCTTGAAGTATATCCACCCTTAGGTTCTTATGTTATAGTTTTGGTAGTGGGTGGGGAGGGCTTGGTTTGGTTCTTTTTTTTGCAAAGTGCTGATTTGAGGATGTCTATAAAATAAATTAAAGAGTATCTGGTAAATGTTATCAAAGTGATCATGTTAGAATTCAGGTTGGACTGAATACAGAAACTTTATTTTTTCCCTTTTTCTTTTCTTTTAAACCTATTCTTATTTTTTCAATCAAGTAGTGAGAAATTGAGTTGTAAAAAAGACTACAAATTCTTTTGATTTTTTCCTATGGTCTCTAGTCTTTCACATGTTTTGTGCATCTTCTTTTCCCATTTTGCATTATCTCCAATTAAATAACATTTTCAGTACAATGTATTTTGAATATTGTGTATGTTCTCAGTTTTTCAAGAAATAAGCTTATACATTGTGACACATAAAACAAAAGCAGAAAAGACACAAGAACGCAGCTGTTTATTACTAGCTGATGAAGAATTAAATAACTTTTTTGGACCATCTGCAAAGCTTACTCATATGGCCTCTGCTTTTTACTGTCGTAAAATGTAGCTTTTGAATTAGTGGCGAATTGGAGCTCTGAAATTATCACTACTAATCATGTATTGTGAAAGAATGGAAAATATACTATTCACAAAATCACTAACTATTGCTTGATTTTATAGTTACTGTATTCGTTTTTTATGACAATGGCATATTCTAACATGTCTTATCTCTTGCCTTATCTCTTCTTAATTTAAAGTGCTAGTAATGAGGGAAGGTTATGCCCCTAATCCAAGGTTAGGAGGTAAGAAGGATTAATCTAAATGGGGTCACAAGATTTTTACCTCTCCCTTCGCTGTAGACTTACAGCAGACAGCCCTTCGCAGGGTAAGGGAGAGTCATGTGAATCACAGAGCCTTTGGAAGCAGTGGCAAGGTGGAGCAGGGATGCATCTTGGCTTTTTTTCCTGAGTGCTACTGTTCTCAAGCTGACAACCAAAATGCAGGGAGCCATGGTTAAATTTTGCCTCTGTGTGGGATTGCACAACAACCATATGCTTTGGGTTGGAAGGGGCATTCAAAGATCTATTCCAACCCCCTGGATAACAGTAAAGGGGCAAAAGCATCTGTCTGATTATGCAGCTGCCCCCCTGCAAAAGTCAGTTCAGTGTCTCAGGATTGTGGGAGAATCAATTCAACCGTCAAACCCCTAGGGGAGGAAGGAAAGGATGTGGGAGATACCTCTATTGATGCTCTCCCAAGTTGATATTTTTTAGGAACTTGCTGAGAATGCCCCTCATCCTATCATCCAGGTCTTTAAAGAAGACATTAATAGGCGTTGGTTTCAATATTAATCTCTGAAGGACACCAGAGTAAATTAGTTGCCAATTAAACTTTCTACCACTGATCACAACCTTTTGAGTCTGATGGCTTGTACAGCTTTCTACCCACCTTATTGTGCACTCTTCAAGTATATATCTCATTAGTTTGGCTAGAAGGACCTACTGAAAGACTGCTGATGTTTGTAAAGTCAAGATAAACAATATCATTGACCTGCCTGTACCCATCTTAAACAGCCATCTCATAAGAGGCAGCTGAGTTGGTTAGGCAGTGTTTGCCCTTGCTAATTCTTGCTTACTACTCCCTCCCACATCTATTCTTTCATCTGCTTGAAAGTGGCTTTGGGAAGGATTTACTCCATGACCTTATGAATGAATACGAGGGCTGTGATTATGAAGCTTCCCAGAACTCTCTAAAACAAGCTTCATCTACTTCCTTTTTTTGATCTGCTGGTCTGCAGAGGATGCCTCCCATGACATCATGCATGTTGCTTTGTCTTCTTATCTATGCTTATAACCTCTCAGATGACTTGGGTCCATTGTCCTCTTTTCTCCATCTAACCTCTGAGCTTCCCTCCATGCTGTCCAGGAGCATGAAGGGCTGGAGTGTACCAGGCTGCTCAAGGCAACAATCAAATGGGGCAAAGACACGGAGGCCAAAAAGGGGAGATATGCCCTTGCTGAGGCAGAGAAGGGTTTCTTTTCTGAGATCTCTGAGCTTACTTCCTCTCCCAACTGGCCTTAATCTCCACCCCTTGCTGCCAAAGACAGTCAAGTCTTTTTCATGAAATTTCTCTCCATTCACCCTGTTTGACAGTCTTACAAGGCCAGATATCCCACCTCATTATCCAAAGTCCAGCAAGGAAATTGAGAACAGAAAAACAGGATATATCCATAGAAACACCTAAATATATGTAACTCAAACTTTATGGAAACCTGAAATACAAGAGAGCAGAGCCAAATCTGTGTATATGATCAAGAGTGTGTAGCACTCTGCAGAAAATGTAGATGCTGTCTATGAACACAGGATCTCTGGGAGCAATGCACCTTCCCACCCAGTCTACTGAAGACTGAAGGTAACATCAGAGGTCACAGAAGAGCAAGAGGTGAATGGAGAGGGTGGGATCCGTTCCAGGGAGATGAAATCAGCCAAGACAGTAAGTGGTCTTAGAAAGAGTCGCTCTGACTGCAGCCAGCTACCCTGAAAATTAAAATTTGTAATGAAGAATGTCTTGCAAAGAATGCATTTGTTTTGAGGGAAAGGGAGTTAAAGGCACTGAAAGGAGGATAATGAAGAATAGTCCTTGTCTGCTGAGTGAACTTGTGTCTCCTGAGTGTTGGAGTACTCAATGATCCATAGGAAGGGATTCTCCTATTATGCGTGAGGGCTGCTAAACATATAGAAGAAATGCTTGCCAACACCTTGATGCATAGCTCTGACAGAGGGAGGGAATCTACATGTGTAGGTAGAGACCTAAATAATAGAGGTTAATTACACCTTTCTTTCCTCAAGTCCAAAGATCTGTGGCTTTTTCTGCTTGTGTTTTCAATATCTGGGCTGGGTGGTTAAAATAAGATGTTTGCTTTGGTTTGTATGCAAAAGACACCAAGCCCTCCTCCACCTTCCTCTGCCCAAGGAAAAAAAAAAAAGAGAGAGAGAAAAGAAAGAAGAAAAAGGTGGTACAAAGGCTGACATTGTTCTCTGGTAAATCACTTTTAGTCATATGTAACTGTGTAATTCAGACAGAAGAAGAAAGATTTCTGATTTCAGTAAGTTTGGGGAGAGATGGGAGAGGGGTGAGGAACAATTCATTTGTATATTTTCTTGTGAACTAAGCTTTTGAAATAATCTTGGTTGTAGAGTTCTGTGCTTTAAAGGGAAAATTGCTGTCTATTTCTGGATGTGCTTCACTCAGAGGTGTGCACACTTAGAAGAAATTGAGTACTGCAGGGAACCAGATGTTGTGACAATCCCCAGCTGGGTTTTTGGCATCTGATGGCAATAGTCACCCGGTATGAGCAGAGCACAACATGCCACGAGACAAGCTCTGCACAGGGGAGCCGATGCTGAACTTTCACCATTTGTGCTTAAGTTTTACTTAAGTTGCCTGGAAATGGATTCTAACATTATTCTGGCAAGACCCAGGACAGTATGTGTGAAGTTAGCGGAGTCACTATATTGTGAAGAAGTATAGGAAATCATAACTGCACCTGCTATTATAAAATAGTTTGCACTCACTACAAAATATTTTTAAATGTTAAAATGAAGTTTATTATATTCTAGCACAAAATAAAAAATGCATTTGAATGTATGGATTAAAAGAATGCTTCTATTAATTTAAGCTTCCGCAATTCTCCTAGCATGTTACAGAGTCACAAAATGTGATAAAAAGCTGGTTTTACTATCAGGACCTCTGATGGCTTAAAGAGATGTAAACAGTTCATAAGACCAGGCAGATCCCAGTTGGCTACGCATCTGAACAGCCTTGCATGAAAATGTTATTTCAGATAAAATCTAGCTGGTTTTAACCAGGATTTGGTATTAGTCAAACTTTAGTTTAATTCATAGACTTTGCTGTGTATTTTAAGAAACAAAAGCAAAGGTTTTGAGCTAGAAAAGATAGACTAGCAGGTTATGAAAAAAGCTTTTAGAGCAACAAACTGCTTTTGAACCCAGAAAAAAGAATAAATTATTGAGTTACGCTGTATTTTTACAAACCACTATGAAGAGAAAGAAATTAAGTGAACAGAGGCCCTGAGGAACCTGGCATAGATCTGTCGTAAGATCCCATTAGAATGCAGTTCAGGAAGTTGGCTGACGTATTTGCCATGGTTATCACTGGCACACTGTGTATTATTTATTTCTATCAGCTACTGAATAGAGATATAGAAACATATGCTGTCAATTATATTGAAATCTATTTTCTTCTGTGTCTGTGGTTTCATTATATGGTTGAGTTCCACCAAAGTCCAAAACAAACCACTGCCCCACACAGCCTTAGGTTGCTGATGATGCCGAGAGAGAATTTAAGATATTGACTGGCTGTGTTTATTAATGTTTAGCACTTTTCATACTTCTAAGTAAGCATTTCTAAAGGAATGGCCAGATTCCAAGTGGGCAGTTTATTCTGGCAACCCTTATTGTTCTGACAGCTTCAGCTGAGTATGTAGTCTTGCTCCTATCATCGCCTTTTCTTCATGAATATGGTAAGCTGGTAGTGCTTAGAGATGTGTTCTCAGTCATTCTGTGCCACCCTGCTTGTATGGGCACTTATACATCCATGTGATAAACCAATTTAAGGAACCTGTAAACTAATCCAGTAAAAATCTCATAATGATTTTAACCTTACCTGTTCCTAGGGCAGGTGATGGTGCAGAGTGGGAATACCAGTACCAGTGTTGGGAGGAAAGTGATTTTTTTCAGCTGCAATGCTAGTCTATGCCAGTTTAATGTGTTTGTGGAGCTAGGATCCTGTTTATCCAGTCCACAGCTCCCAAATATAACATATTTTTGGCAGTATATGAAATAATATCTATATTAACAGGTGTCCAGCTGTTTCAGGTGAAGGGACAAACACATTTCAGAGAAGTCAAGGGGGTGCAGTCTGTTCTTTGAAACAGGTTCCTACATCTCTTCAATTTGCTTTTCTTTTTCGAAGTAGAAAAAAATTATATCCACACCACCCCAGCATTGTATGGAGAGTTCACCAGCTAATGTAAGTAGAGCTAGCTTCTACACTTCATCCCTAATGCATGTGTTTCAGCGCGTCCTGGATTCTGAGACTGATGGGAGTTCACTATGCACCAGCAACTCCCAGTTGGCTTATGGTGATGTGGATACCAGGGCTAACCCCTCACCTGTCTTTCACTCTCTAACAGGAAAGCTAAATACACTTCCTTTTCTCAGATTTTCCTGCTTCCTTTTTTTTTTCCTTCCTTTTTTCCTCCTTTCTTTTTATTTTTCCCCTTCTCTTTTCTTTGGCTATTTTTTGCCATGTTGGGGGAAAAAGAACATCCTTGAGGAGGTGCTCCCTAAGACAAGGTCAGCTCAGATTTCCTTAGATTTACTGAGAGACAAACTGAACAGCAACTGTTTTCTGTGTCATGATAGGGTACGATGTGCTGTGATACGGGGCCAGTTAGAAAGCTGATAAGCACTTGTAGCAAAGAAAGGGAAGCAGCTTTTTGGAACGTTCCCAGCTTATATGAGCATTGCTCTGGCAGCTGCAGTAAAAGCAGTGGGAGGCAGCATCCCATAGCAATGAGACCGATTCAAATACTTGTGTTTTAAAAGTGTTTGGTACAGGAATTACATCTTCAATTCAACATCAATTCAACAAGTACACTGTATTTTTAAAGATATAAAAATAGTTTTCGGAACTGCAGTTTAGATACACCAGAATTCAGTGTCACCTAACCCACAAACAGGACTTGCCTACACGAACCTGAATCATAAATTCTGATTTATTTCCGAGATCCATGTATAATCTCATTGAATTTAATGGATTACTTTTATGAATAAACTTTTTGGTTGGTTTGGTATCTGTGAGGATTTGAAAATGTATTGCATAAACTAAGTATGACAAGTTTTTCTTGCAGGTTAATATTGTGAGTCTATCAGTCAAGTTTGTGCTTGGCTCTTGATTACATTAGAAATAAGTGGTAGGACTGAAATTAGAAGCTCAGATCACCAACAAACAGCCTTTCCTATTGGTCTTATTTGCATAATTTATATATAAAACTGTGCTCAACTTGCCCCAAAAGCATATGCCAAAATATGTAATACAGACTATATCACCTATGCAAAAGAATGAAAGAATACTAGTATCTCGTATTTGATACTCAGAGCCTGATATTAACTGCTCCGACAAGAACCACGTTCCAATATTACAAGATAGATGCAGATCCAAGGACAAAATTTGGCTCTAAAGGACTGAATAGAAATTATTCTTAGAAAGGCTTCAATTATCTCCACAGTAAAACTACTAGAATCCTCATTTTCGTCACTACAGACACTTGATGAAAGTAGCAGATGGCCACACAAAGCATCCATGCTATTTTGTTTGAGATTTTAATGTAAACTGAAATCATAAAATAATTTAAATAAGACTTTTAAAATTGGCACAAGAATTCTTATTTTTCAAAGGCTATAAGTCTAAACAAATCCTGAAGTAACCAGAAAATCAAACTTCTACCCGGGTTTATCTCATTCTGTTACTGTCATACAGTCATCACTTTTTACTGCCCAGATGTTCTCCTAATGTTTATTCTTCTTGCATATCAGGCTAATACCTTCTTTTATACTGGTCATTAATAAAACACTTAAAAACTGTTTAGTGGTTTTGACATTTCAGTTAAAAACTACTTGGTAGAAATAGTTTCTTATATTCAGCCAGATTTCTGGCACTGGTTTTGGTCTGTTTGTGGCTGTCACTTTTCAGGGATGCTGGAGGCAATTATGAGACTCCTGTTCTCTGATTTCTCTACAGGGGACAGTTGCAAGTGGGGGGATCAGTGCACGTGGGCATATCTTTACCAGCCCTTGCCACAGGTCATATAACCACAATAGTCAAGATCCCGTTTTGTCGCATCAGTAGTATCTGTCAGCAGGCTAGCAGTGTGGGAATTAGCATTTGCACCTTATTAAAGCTATAGTAAACCCTGTTGCTCAGCGGAGTCTTCGAGTGCCTGGAAGGCATTAGACATCACACAGATACACTGACTCCTTCTGTCTTATGGGGAAAACTTCAGCTGCTTTTTCTGCCTTGCTCTTAAGAGCATGATTTTTCCTGTCTTGTGATTTTGAAGCAGGCATTCCTAAGAATACAAATAATAGCTGTATAAGCTGAAATCACAGCAACTGCTGTTGACAACAGTCATGATTCAATTATAAAGATTGACTCTGTGTATCTCTTCATCCCTAAGAAGAGATGAAAGGATATTGTGAAGTATGCTATAACCAATTTACAAAGGAGTTTAAAAAAGAAGGAAAATCTGAAAACCCTGGTTTGAAAAGTCTACTGAATAGTCAAATTCTCTGAGTGAAAACAAAGTGTCTCATAGTGGTTAATTCAACATAAGTTTAGTAAAGTAAAATTAGATGTGTTTCATCTTTCTGTGTTTTGTTCTCCATTCATTTTTCCATTTAGTCTCATTGTTGAGATGAGCATATATCCCAATCAAACAGTTATAGGATTATTATAACATGATTCCCACTTGACAGCATAGGGTTGGAGATTTAATTTGTTCAGCTGCTGTGAGTTTCCTGAAACAACTGTGTACCAAAAGAAGGATTCTACATTTTTTCTCATTCTGTTTTTCAAATATTTACTCTTACAAAATCGCTTAGCGCTAAGGGTTCAGGTTGTCCTTTGAAATCAATGAAGTTGGGCAGGCACATCTGGTGACAGAATTAGACTCTACTTTTTTTTTTCCTCTTAATTCTTCAATAGCAGGAATTGCCAAACGTAGTATTTAGGAAAAACAAAAACCCTGTCATATTTGAATTCAAATTAATCATTTTGACTTAGATTTATTTTCATATTACAATATTACGGTTGCTTATCTGTCTTTTTTTTTTTCTTTTTTTTTTTGTGGTAAGAGCAACAACTTTAACCGATGCTAGATTATGTATTTATATTATGGATCAGGCTGCAAATTCATTCTTTTCCAGACAGGCAGAAAGATCATGTAAAACTGGTGACCACATGTTGACAGGCTGCATGATTTAACAAAACCAGAGGCAATCATTTAAAAGAAAAATGTTTTATTTTCTGCCAGCAGAGTATAATGGAGAGAAATTGGTTGGTATTATTTTAAAAAATTGCTCAAATCACTGTAGTTAGTATAAAATTGTCTCTGGAACTATTTCCTGTAAGTTAACCAGACATATGATTGTATCCTTTCTCTTTTGAATACTGAAGCTCACATTTCATCTGTCTTGTGCAGAGTCTGTCAGGTATAATAGCTCTTTGTGATGGTTGCTTCTTTTCTTCATTCTTTTCTGTAGCTAAACCCCCACCCACAAACCTTAAGCAATTGCTGGTTTTAAGCATCACTCAGTAGCTATTACTAGCAGTCTAGCAGTCATTGCACCCCTTTCCTCTTCCTATAAGCTTGTAGATCTATCAACAGGTAAGATGCAAGATTAACTTGCAGTGTTTATGTGTGTAAATTTCCTTTTGACTCCAAAGTATTTCTAGTTTACCTGACTGACATTATCCCGGTGAGGACAGATTTTTAAGTACAGCAAGGTGGCATTTTCAAACACAACACTTGGTGCATGTTTTCACTAGGTCAGGCTTTGCCAGAATTGTGTGGTTCTGAAAATCATACCTTAACTGTCTTGAACATCTCTGTGAATAATGACTTTTGGGGATTATCTCAAGAATTCATCATTTTGCAGAATGCTTCTTCTTGTTTCTGAGTTCAGCCATTTTACACCAAAAATTCTGAGGTGGTGTAAAAGAAATTCTTGCCTGCTTGTGATTCCTTTGTCCTTCAAAAATAAAATACAGAAATGATTACAGAGGCTTAGTCTAGATTTGTCTGAGAAAATTCTACGTGCCTGAGAGAAAGTATGTTGGTTTCTCACATTAATGAATTAGTATTTTTCTCTCATTTTGCATGCTCTATAGCTTATGGAACTTATCAGATCTGTTTCCATTTCTGCAACATAAAAACCATGACTGGCCATGGATAACACAGAGACAAACGCATAGCTGGCATTGTAGTTCAAAGCTGTGTCTCAGTGTCTCTTTCTTTTGTGAACCCCAAATTGAAAGATTTGAGTTTTCTTATAAGTAGTAGCAGAACACTGTAGCCTAGTATAATGCTGTTTCAGATATCGAATAAAATAATCTTCGAATGTATCAGTTGAAGTATTGAACATTGAAATGGTGATTGATGCTGCTGCATTCAGTGTTTAAATCTTTTAGGTTTTTTTATGTTGGAAAAAAAAAGAGACTTCTAAAATGAACACTGGAAAACATACGACTGAGTTTGTTTAATCAATCGAGTATCTTGTCAAAGGGAAAGTTAAGAGGGTGACTTGATCGTGGACCATAATTACCCAGGCAGGAAGAAGATAGCAGATATTTGGAGTTTCTTTTGTTTAGTGGACAAAGGAATTGCAAGATTCAGTGACTGAAAGCTGAACTCAGCAAAGCTGAAACTGGAAAAAAACCCACAAAATGTTAATGGTGAGGCTAATTTAAACAGTGCAGCTGCTTAGCAATAGAAATTCTTTACGTCTTGGAGTTTCCAGATTAGGATTGATGCTTTTTCAAAAGAAACCAGAAATTCAGGGTAATGCTACATGGCTTGCCTCATGTTGGAGATAGTTCCTAGATTATCATGATATTCCTGTCTGATCTAGACCTGTAAGACTTTGCAGGAAGGCACTTCGTCTGCTGGGTCATGAAGAGGTCGCTCAAGGCAAGGAGCTATTCAGAAGGGGCCCTTGCCTCTGCATCATGCTTTGTTTTGTGGTTTGATGTCACTCAAATTTCTCATCTCTGTGACTGGTTGTCCCTTTTTGAGGAATTGTTTTAGCAAGGACTTTTACTACTAGGTTGAGGGGTAGCTCTGGTAGCTGCTGGACAGTATTTCAGAGCCCTGATAATTTTAATGTCTTTGATGCAGTCTGATGGATTTAGGATATTGTTAATCTTGCTGGTAATTGAATATTGTTAAAGAAGATAAGCATTTTTTAGAGCATGAGATTTATGTCAACTGTTAAAACTCTGAGGCTTTTGTCTAAGTGTTATTTTTTACAGTTCTAGGATTATAGTGGATAATGAGTGTGTTTTAAGGAAAGGTTTTGGCGTATCACTTCTTTGGTCAAAAAGTGCATGTGGCATCAGGTCTACTCTGACTAATTATAGTGATTTCTGAGAAGAATTGTTTTTTGTGGTACCATATATGAAAACTTTATTTAGAAATTCAATCTTGGGTCTGGTGTAAGTGCCTGAAAATTAAAATATATAGGGACATACCTCCAGCAGAGCAGTTACCCCTGCATGAGGCACCCCATGGGTTGAGGGCAAAACCTTTGACAGCAGACTCTTCTTGGCACTTCAGGAAAGATTTAGGCCAAAAAATGTGTGCGGCCAGTACTGGTATCTGTAAAGGGAATAAGGAGGAAGTTCTTCTGCAAGCGATGTGGGTTTCATTTTCATCTCAATGTATTGAAACTGCTGACAAACTAACAATATATTTTCTCATATGACTTTCTGCCCTTCACCAGTGTATGTGGCACTTACGAGTTGTTCCTTGTCCCAGAGCATTCAATAGAAAGTAAATATAGTCCCTCTGCCAGGGAAGTCAGTGAAGGCTGTGGCCTGTCCTGCAATATGTAAGCAGTAATAAAATTTAATTCACTGATAGTATAGGTGAAAGAGATGCCTGCTTGTGAAAATCTTGCTGCCTTATGCTCTACTGACACTAATTTACACTGAAGTGCTCAGGGTTCAAGCAAGGGGGGTAAAAGTGAAAGGCCTTGAAGCTCATTCATGCTCTCCTGAGTCAATGGTTCAGCAGCTAACACTGCACCTTGGAGAGTGGATCTCTTGCTCCTGGGAAAATGAGCTTGAATAGATCCACCAGTGAGCCTCTGGAGGCACCAGGGTCTTCCTAAGACTGCAGAATAAAAATTTTGCATACACTACTTGGTTTTGAGCATTCAACAAAGGTAGCCATACCACCATCCAGGCCTGCTGTTGCATGTGTTTGTATTTTTTTGGTTTTAAAACTAGGTAGCTTGAGTATCAATGACAATGTGATCTCTGTCAGTACAGGTTTCATCACAGGCAGCAAAAAACACTCAGAGATCAAGGCTGACAGTGGTCCTGTAAATCATTGTCTGTCTTGTTGAAGTTATATCTTGTCAGCTTTAAGATAGATCAGCTGTGACTCTGAACTGGAATAGCTCCTTTGGACTGCAGTGCCAGTGTATCCTATATCCCTTCAACCCTTCTTCATGTAAAGCCTTCCGAAGACTCCCATGAGGAGGGTTCAAAACTACAACTTGTGCGTGTTCTGCATAGGCCTATCAGTGTACACATAACTTTTAGATGGGAAGGAGAGAATTAGGAGATGATGAGGATGATAATTGTAAGAGCAGCTAAGGAGATAGAGAATGTTATTTTCTTCAGAAAGGGTCGTAGTATTGTAGTAATTGAGAACACACCACTAAGAGATTATTCATGTGGCAGCAGTGAAAGAGAGAGGTTGGAATTCTTGCCTTTTTTTTCCTAGCTCTGGGAACTAAATTGAAGTGGATAGTTACAGAGAGCACAGCCAACTCTAACAAAATCCCTATTTAGGTCATCTCTAAAGAGCAAGCTTGAGTTGCCTGAAGGCAACATTGTGCTCTTAGGCCTTTTAGCAGTAGTAAAACTTAATGGTATAGATAAACTATCTGGTGCAAACACAACTTTTATAAAAGTAAAAATCCAAAAATGTTTTCACCTGTGTAGCTGTTTATTTCAGAGCTACCACTGGTAAAATAATGCTATGGAAAATAATGGCTATAACTGAAATAAATGTTCCAGCAAAAAATTCTGCAGTAGCTCTAACATAGGTGAGGAAAATAAGAGCTATTAATTCAGAACCAGATAAAAAACTCTTAACCTGAAGTGTTCCTCCTCAAAGACAGTTCTCACTAAAGGGGTATAATCAGAAATTTGGATAGCTTTTGTTCACTTCAGAGAGATTTATTTATGTAGTTAGCTTACAGTTAGGCCAAAATGTAAAGCTCATATTTAAAGTGCAGGATGCTATGTAGCTTTTCTAGTGTGGCACAGGAAATAGCATATGTGGAGAACCCGGACTGAGGCTACCTGGCTTTGCAGCTGAAGATACTATGTTTACTCCAAGCAGGCAGATGTCACACACAGTGACATCCTGTTTCTCTTGCCCTCTTGTTTTCCCCACACCACCTAATGGGTGCAATTTTTCATGCGTTAACGTGATTGCCATCATTCAGGGCTATAGTCACAATCTGGCAGCAGTGTTACCTGTGCTCGCTCTTTGGTTACCCATAGAAATACTGTAATAAAATCGCACTTTTTGTCTTAATGATGAATAAATTGCTTCTTTACATATGCAGTAATATATTCTCCTGTCACATAAGTCTTGTTGTTGTTAATTGGAATTGCTTATGCTCATTGAGGGAGGAATACTTTTCATCCTGTTTTGAACGAAAATCTGTAATCTTGAATTTGTTTCCAAACTTCAGTCATGAGGAGAGCAGTGCAGGAAATTGCTGCTGTTCCACCAAATTAGCTTCTCCGATATCCTTTTAATTGGAGACCATAACTCAGATTCTAAGTATTTTAGGAAGCTGAACAGTACAAATTGAAATACAGATATTTCCAGCAAGGGCTCAGTTCAAAGAAAGCTTTTATACACAGATGAGTCTGCTAACAAATAGCATGTCATATGATAATGAGACCATGTTTTCTTACGCAGTTTCACATTTCCTAACTGCACTGCTGTGAAATAAGTGGAGTGTTTATCTACTCTCTCTTAAACTGACAAATCTCTTCTAGGGATAAGTGTGCCCACTATAGACAGAACATAGGTATTCAAAAAAAAAGTCTAAACTCTCAATCAGAAATACATCACTTCCAAATGCAATATACCACACTAGTTCAGAACATTCATTTCTGCCAAAGTATTCTGTTTTTAATGTAAAGTCTTCAATTTCTGTTTAAGAACAAGCAAGCTATAGTACTTTGACAGCCGTTCACACTTAATTTCTTTGCATTAAACCAACAGCATTCTTTTCCACAAACATCCATTGTTAGGACAATGCTCTCAGATGGAATTTATGAGAAATGGAATTATGTTACCAAGGAGATAGCATTTACTATAATGAAGAGTAGATCCTAGAAAATGGCCCCTTTTACAGCAGCTCAGAACAGAGCCACAAAAGCAATTGATTGGTCTTGGCATTTAGTCTTATATCAGCTGTGTCATCCATAGCTTCAGGAGTGAGAACACTAATCTGAAGTGACATTTCTGTTCTGGCGGGCTTTTCTGCCCTGATGAAAGCAATTACTTCATTCCTAAATGATAATTTGCGGGAGTTTCAACCACTTTAATTGATAATTTTTTGTTCTGAGAAGTTCAATTGTGAAGTGATTAGCTGATTTGGTAAATAGAAATTTAAGGTGTGAAATGTACAAGTTGCTCCAAGGTAAAGTGCTTTTTATTGGGTGCTGCAAAATTGCTTGATAAAACTGCGGTTTCTCTATTATCAGGAGGCTGGCAATTGCTTATTTCAACATAGGAAGAAAAAAAAAGATCAAAACACTAGTGTTCTAGTTGTAGAATTTGGATTTGAACTAGCGTATCACAGGTCACTTAATGGTTTTTGTATCAAGGTGTACATTAGTTTTAAAAGATTGTGCAGGATGGCAAGTTTGCAATCCTGAAAAAACCTGCCATGTTCCTATTATTATGTTTTAATGACTCGCTTTGGAAGTAAATCCTGTTATTTGAACGGTTCAACAAAGGTACTTATTGGTGATAAAACATTCAGTTTAATGATTAGTTCAAGCATACACAAACCTTTTCCTTGAACCATGTTTACATATTTAAAATAAAAGGATCCCATTCTGTGAAACCACAACCCCTAAAAACCAACCTCAAGTCTTATTGATATAATAAAAAGCTTGGCTTAATAGGTATTATTTTTATAAGTTTTGCAATAATTGCTAAAGCACTTCTGGCAAAATGTATTTTTTCTTTCTACAAGGGAAAGAAAGGTTTTAATAGAAATCAGTTCTGTAATATTTTCCTATATGGTGAAAAAAATAATGGTCATTTCATGTGTTAAATGAGAAATATAAAGCAAAAATGAAGGTCAAACTGATTTAGCACATCAAACAGTCTTTGTCAGCCAAGCTTAATATATCCTCAGTTTGTGGAACAAATGAAATTTTGCTGCTATGTTACACTTTGCTTCCAAACAACCATTACAACTGGTTTTATATATTGTGTGAGCATCAGACCATCAAACAGTGCATCTTTACTGACGTGTTGCTGCAGTGATGATCTACAGCAGCAATCTGCCATTTATATAAGGGCAAAATGTGCATCTATATTTAGTTGTGAAATTGGCCTATTATACTCTTGATGTTTACAGAGGCTAACATAAATTAATGATGACAGCTATGAGCAGTGCATTAGTTAAGCAGCAGAGTTTTTACCTTGAACTTGAAGGTTCCAGCTTTAACTTCCAGCATATACTATACAGCTTTCTTCACACATTAAAGAACGTCTCAAAACATTATTTTTTTCTTAGATGGCATTAAATGGCTTTAATTTGTGGACTAGGCCATTGGTGATAATATAAGATAATGGTTAATTTACCTTTTTTGGCAAATTCTTGCCTGTAAGGATGGTGATTTTTATTGTGGGGCGAAAATAAGCTCCCCTGAAAAGTGTTTGGTCATTGAAAGGGTCTGATTTTACTGAATTTGAACTTAGATGTTAGGGTTTTTTTGTCTGATGAAAAGAGCAGTTTGAGGAAGCAGTCTGCCTCACTTGGTTATGTACTGCACTTTCAACTCAAAGTCTCTTCATGCAGCTCATGTCAGAGCAAGTATAGGCGCTGTGGTAACTATAGATTCCAGTTAACTATGACCACAGATCTGACAAGTATGTAGGTGTTCAAAGGTTCACAAGTTAAAATGCTGAAGTCTTTGATGAATTTTTGATGGATGAATTTTTAATACAAGTCGACCTTTCTCCTTTGAGGCTGCATGCTAGATTAATTGATAAATAGTGAGACTGAGCAATGTTCAGATCTCCTAAGCAAACAAGTACAGAAATCCATAAAAATCTGCCGTCTGGCTTCTCAGATCTACTTAAAAAGAAAGAAGGTAAAATTTAATGTGGCTTTTGATTTTGGATACTTTCCCCTCACAAAAGTAGTGTCCTCTTTTAAACATTGTAACTAATATTATTAGTCTTGAAGTTCTTGTATTCTCAGTTCAGAAACATTCTTTGTGAAAAGAAAATCTATGAATGGGACAGCAGAAAGAAAAAAGGAAAAGCAAAGAAAGGGAGAAAATATAAAGTTAAAAAATTGTCTCAAGACAAAAGAAATCCCCAAAGATTGCAAAATGTAGTGTAGAAATTAGAGGTAAACATATTAACATACTTTCATTATCAATTTTTCAGAACTAATTGAATTAGTCTTAGAAGTTTGAGAGAGGATTTTTTTCCTCTTTTAATTTATGTCTACAGGAGCATTAGCTCTCTTGCTTTATTCTTTTATATTTTGTATCTACTATACTGAAAAAATATCCAGTTTCATGCATATTTGTTAACTCTCTAGAGCATAACCTTTAGAAAAAAAGAATAACAAAAAAAATTGATAATAACAAGCCTTAGGCTCATGCTACCACCAATGGTGATGTTTGGCTTCCAAAACTGGTCTTTTCAACTGCAATATGTGCAATTATGCAGTGCAGGTTAGTGTGCTTTACTTCCTTCATCTTTCCTACAGTCTAAATAATTTTTTGGAGTCTGAAAATGTGCACTGCTGTTCAGATTAATATCCACTTGGACTGAACACTGTTTCTGAAATGCCACTATTAACTTTTGAAAAAACATCGGGAATAAAAGTCATATAGACGTAAAATCAAGAAATATTCCAAAAAATTGGGTCATTTAATTGTTGATGCTATTCCATTCTTTGAACTTCTAGTGAAGTTTAATTCTTCCACGACATCAGCGAAATGGAAAAAGATTTTTATATGACAGAACATGGCTTATGGGTGGTCACCTACAGGTGGAACACGACATTATCTTAATGAATTGCCCAGGCATTAGGAGTCAGATTTCAAATGTACTTGTTTTAAGGGGGCTTAACTGCCCTCAGAATTTTCACTGGTCAGCTTGAAGCCCCAGAAAAGATTCTCAAGGATGTGGCTTTGAGGGAACAGTTAATCGGTTATTCCTGTAATAGATCAGAATGTATAAACATTTGTATTAGTCAAATTTTCATAATCATCCACTACATTGTATTATATAGATACATAAATTATGTAAAGAGGTTATTAATAAAAGAGGAAGGGACCTTAAGTTGATTTAAATACAAAAATGTCCGAAGTATGGTAATATTATATCACATCATGTTAATGTGGAACAAAGTAAGAAAAATATAAGATGATCTTTCTGGTATAACTCATATAGAATTGCACAAATGCACAATTATGGACTCAGGAGCAGCATGAATTTATTGCTTTATATAATACTATAACTATGCTCAATAGCAAGTAAGTCTGCTGGCGTTCTTTATATTAGAAAACACTGTACATAATTTAAGGTCTCTTTCAGAGGGCTGAGAGGGCTGGATCACTTATCTCCAATACAAATTTTTTGTAGTAGATTCATTGTGCGCTCTAATGTTGCATATCCTTTCCTTATATCTTATTTCTTTTCTGTGAAATGGTTATAACATTCATCTGACTTTGTCCTTTAGAGAATTGGATGCTGTTTATAGTGGACATTTTGATCCTTGACTTTAAAAGACTAGACTATTAGAAAAATACACACAGAGACATATTGCTTCATTCTCTATAAAGCCTGTTATAAACATTATTAGATATTAAGTGTTATTTTTATACTATATCTGGAGTAGCTGCTGCTAATCTATATTGTTGTTGGGGGCTTAGGAAATTCACTTGTGCTCTGTAACAAGTGGGTTAAAAATATGAAAGTGTTTAGTAATATAAGAAAAAAGTGCTCTGTTCTGGTACACTTTTGCATTTATAATGTTTCTGCTGAAATCAGGGAGGATTTTGATGCCGTTCTCAAAATAATGTGCATCCTTTGTGAGAGTTTGCCATACTTCTCTGCTTGTGAAGTAGAAGAGTGAATGGAAATGTGCTTGTGAATGGAAATGAGCAATAACTATGATAGCACACCACAGATAAGCTGTCCACTGGCTCAAGCCACTACATCTTGAGCCCAGCAGTCCATCTGTCCCTCAAACCTTGTTTTATGGCTATTGCTTCCAATCCAGTCTCTATTTGTGACAAGTCCAATGAAGGTACCATAAATCCCAGCAGTGCTGTTGTGTGGGGCTGAGCAAAGGGAGGCTGATAATTCTCAGAAGCTCTGCTTGTGGGGTCTCGCCTGCATCAGGTTTAAGGGAAGAATGTAGGTGAAATGTAAATTTGAGCTGCCTTTCTAAAACTGGGCAAGTCTGTGAAGCACCTCTTTCCAAGCTATATTTTGAAATTGCAAGCAAAAATTACTTGTAACTGAAACCATTTTCATTCAAAATGCAAATCCATATATTTAAATTATTTCACTGATTTTTAGTGCCCAAACTGAGACACAGAAGCAAAGTATTGTTATGACCCTGAGATTAGCTCAGCTGGTTAGAGCATGGTGCTAATGACACCAACATCAAGGACTTGATCCCCAGCTAGGCCATTCATTTAAGAGCTGGACTTGGTGATCCTTGTGGGTCACTTCCAGCTCAGAATATTCTGTGATTCTGTGAACATATGCTGAAAAATTCTTGTCTAGGTCAGTGTATCTGTTGATATGCTGTGACATGTTTGATTGGCATTAAATGCTGCAAGAATTAAGATCTGTGATTGTCCCAGCTTTAAAGTGACAGATGTCAATTGGTCAGACATGTGAAGGTTGTGGGTGTGCACACAGATATGGATGCATGTATATGCTTATGAATGCAAACTATATAAAATCATGTGAAATAAAATATGGAGCAGGTTAAGCTTGGAATGACCACAAGCACAATGAAATCACAAGTGAGTTATGAGTACCAATAAAACTTTTATGCAACACCATATTATCATGTCTTCTGCATCTGCTGTGTCTTCAATAGAAAATCTGCTTTAGAAATGTCATGTACACCATTTTAGAATTATATGGTAGTATTTATTGTACCCTTTCATCTGTAAAAGCCAGACCCCCTTTATATCAGTCCATCTGGAAAGGCCCTAAAACGAAAAATAAAATATATTTTAGAAACCATATCTAAAATAGCATTAGTTTTCAAACCATTAAATATCCTGTTTATATATTACTGCTTCTCAGAATTATCAGGAGCTAGCAGCTGGAAAGCTCTTAGTCTTCTTTAGTGGACTCCGTATATGGAAATTCTATGAGAAATGTCTTAAGGGAATGCATGAAGTTTCACCATTGTACGACAACATCATCCTTTTACATTTTACAGTGATGCACCCTGATCCAATTGTCTTAGCTTCTACCCCTTCTCCACAGGAGGCAAAGAAGGAGCAATATTTATATCCCTTGGGTATATTTCCCACTGTTACTCTCTTTTTGGTACTGTGGATATTATATGTGATTTGCTTATCTGCTGGGGGATCTTCTCTGTCGTTTGAGAACTCTTAAACATGTGATGCTTGCTTTTTTTGGTGCTATCTGACTGGTCTTGAAATCCACTTAGTAAACACGTGTATAGTTTCCCACACTTCAAATTTTCTTATCTGAAGAAGAGCCTGTGTATTTCTAAGTTTTTGCAGCCTGATACTTAACAAATTAATTTATGTTCCAAGAACCACTTCTAGTCCCAGTGTCATATGACAGGAACCGAGATGAATTTCGGTCCTGTGTCAGCATCACTGCTTTCTGTTGGGAACTTCACACTCCTCTTTTCTAGCACCCTCTTGGGATTATTAGTGCCAGTACTTTGCTTTATTAAGAGCATCTGACAATGCAGCTGATGTTGCCTATCAGAATCACAGGTGCCAGAGAGGATTAACAGCCATGTTTAGGTCGTATCTAATGAATTCCTGCATCCTGCTGAGGAAATCACTGCTCCCAAATTAAGGACCCATTTTATCAGCATAACTGCAGTGTCCAACAGTACAGTGCATTTTCCTAGTGGAATTACGTGGAGTAGAAATTAGGACTTGTGTGCACATGTCAGTGGACACTCTTTCTAAATTTACCTTAATGGCACTGATACCAAGAGAAGAGTGCTCCAAGTTACAAATTCCTTGATTTGACTCACCCCATGAAGCTTCCACAAATGACAGTATAACAAATGGCTGAGAGAAAAAGTGAGTTGTTCTTAATACTGTTTCTGAGGAGTTTCTTTTTTTTATCATGTCAGCTCCCCATCCCTTCTAGTTTTTTTGTTGTATAACTTTGAGTACACATAGGTGGCTTTCAAATCATTCTGTTTGCTGAGACAGGTAGCTTCATTTTTCAGCTTAACTGACTTCCTCTACAAACTGTTACTGATCCGGTAATGTTTTACATAAGTTTACATTCCAATATATTATTCAGTTTCAGCAATCTCCTGAAACCTCTACAGGACTTGTAAACTGTGGATTTAGACTTTGGTGTTTCTAAGGAATATTCTATTGCTATTCAATCACTAACATTTTTCAGTTTCAGAAGTTGCTGAGATCTGTAATTTTCCTGATTTGTTTTAATAGGGATCTCCAAAAATCTGCCTTCTTACATAGGGATATAATTAAATGATTTGGAAAGAAGGTGTGAATCTCTTGGTGAAGACTTTCAGAACAGATCTATAAGCCCATTTCTTCTGCTAACTTGATTTGGGGACTTGAGTTCTCAGTCTTGGCTTCTGGGGAAACAAAAGGTGGTGACAGGCAGAAAAGGCCATGTCTTGTGCCACGAAATTGAACTTTCACTTGGAAGCAATTGTGCAGTGATATTGGCTTGCCTTTCCCTTATGTTGCTGTTGTATATATTTAACTTGTAGAGGA
Organism: Oreocharis arfaki; assembly: GCA_013398015.1. Taxonomy (NCBI): domain Eukaryota; kingdom Metazoa; phylum Chordata; class Aves; order Passeriformes; family Paramythiidae; genus Oreocharis; species Oreocharis arfaki. Next base: position 266,670 of record VZRR01003451.1, on the reverse strand, counting down.
TATACTACTTTCTTGGAATTAATTGGACAGTTCATACCTCACGGAGCTGTAGCTCCCATATTTCTGTGTATACATCAAATATTTTATCTGTTATATTTAATACATGTTTTGAGGGATTTTCCACTTCCGTGATGGTAGATATTTAGAATTTGAAATTGGATACAGATGCATCTACAATGAGCATTGTAAAATCTTATTTTTCAGGTACTTTTTTCATAGAATATAACTTACAAATCAGGGTGCTTCTATATAGAGTTCATAAAACCAAGTATGTACTTTACTGTGTCATTCAGTAGGCTTGTGTATCTTTGCCTGTGGGTAAGGATGTGGTGTTTCCTCCTGTATCGTTATCTCACCATTCCTATTTCATAGCCAGACTGCCTTTTTAAATATAATTGCTATTGGTATAGAATTGTGTAGGGAATTAAATGTGTTAACCATACTAAGGGAACTGTCATGGAGGGATTTAATTTGCTTTTTAAGGGCCTAGCTGATATGCCCTTCTCAGTCTGAACTGGCAGAGGTAGCTACAAAAATGCAGGTTGTTAAGAGAATTAAAAAAAGAGAAACTCTGTAGTTTATTCCCAAATTATAAAAACAGATAAATAGAGCTCTTAGCTTCATGGTGTTATATCTGCGTGCCTCAATTCTACTGATTTACTTCATATGTCAGAGTGCTTTTCTAGGTCTGGCCATTATGACTTTTTTGTTGATAAAATCCAGGGTTTGAGGAAGGGTTGTGGAAGCTCGAGAGAAGCATTTTTTGTTCCATTATACACTGGTTGTGTTCTAGCTCTGTGGTAAACCAATGACTAGCTAATGGAATTGTGGCTTTAAATTCATCAAATTAGTAGGTAAGCAAATGTAGCAAAGGAAAGATAGACCCTTAATGAGGTACGAGAACAGTTTCTACTCACCTTGCAGAATGATGGACAAGACACTAGCCCCCGCATCAGCACTAACCTGTATCCATCAAGGCAGATGTATTGTAGACGCTTATAATATCCTGAGGTTGAACACTTTGCTCTGTGTAAAAAAGGAAAAAAGCCCCCGGGTGTTAACCACTGTCAGCACATTGCATTCAGGAGTTTTAGACCAATTAAACAAATAGCCCAGGAGTAAAATCTGAGTTATCTTTGAGTGTTCTGTATCAGTGGTAGCAAGTGATACATCTATGCAACAGGATTAAATTAATGTCTTTGCATTTCAACAGCTCCATGTAAAGCAGGAGGTCCTTTCTGATCAAAAAGCGGTCAGTCTGCTGTATATGTGGTAGTGAATTACAATCAGAAATCTGAATCATGTAACTACTAACAGCTTTCTCACCCCACTAACAAAGGGTACTGCTTCCACTGCAAAGACAGTTGAACAACTCCTAAAGAACAGGTTCATGAAACACAGGAAGTTTTACATTATTACACCAGACTTAAACTTCTGTGTCTCAGCAGTTACTGTACAACCTGTTTGGTCATCTTGGCTGCAATGCAGCCCCTGCCAGAGGTGACAAACACTTGAATCATCTGCTTTTCACCTTATCCCAAGAGTCAGAATTTGACAAAAATTAAGGCAAAATTGTCTTACAGTGAGTCAGGAGAAGCAATGGCACCTAAACAGATAAACCCCACACATACACAGTATTCTTGGGAATTTTTTCTTGAGACTGACAGCAGACAAAGGAAAGGCAGGCTAAAAAGAAAGTGGCTGAAGTGAGCTAAGAGTAGTTACATATGTTGGCTGCTACTGAAACTCAAATATTGTCACTAGTTTTAATCATTCAAGCATGGAGTAACATTTTATATATCCTGAAATCTGTGGATCTATATGCAACAGCATTTTGAAAATGTGGTAATTTGTGGCAAAGACCAGCAGTGAAAAAGTAAATTGGTTAAATGTGACAGAACACTAATATTGATTAATGTCCTACTTTGTTTATTTTCTTTCAGTTTACAAGCTTTGAGGAAGGAAAAGTCCCGAGATGCTGCTCGCTCTCGCCGGGGAAAGGAGAATTTTGAATTCTATGAGTTGGCAAAGTTGTTGCCACTGCCCGCAGCCATTACCAGCCAGCTTGACAAGGCATCCATCATCCGACTTACAATTAGCTATCTGAAAATGAGGGACTTTGCTAATCAAGGTGATCCTCCATGGAACTTGAGGATGGAAGGACCTCCACCTAATACATCAGTAAAAGGTATGGAGTAAATATGTTGTGTACTATAGCATATGGCAGCTTTTAGTAACCTCTAAATCGAAATTTTTACCTTCATCCTTTCTTCTTTTCCTGCATATCAAATCCTTTAAAGGCATTCAAATGTGGAAATCTGAGGTCTGCATGAGAAAGACACCATGTGAAGGTGAAATAAACCTCTTATTTTAATTATCTTTTCTTTAACAACAAACCTATAATGTAACTATTACAGCTGTAAGTCTTCTGGGTGATGTAGACTAAATTGTTTCAAGTTATTTAACTGTTATTATGTTGCTTTGTTGTAAGGATGTGTTTGAGAGGAACATGGCATTATTCCTTGATTTGAGAATTCAATCTCTTAATTTTCTGGCTATACCTTAAAGGTAGAATCCCGTATTTTTGAAGTTTGAAAGCATCACATCCAAATATTTAAATCTTCAGGTGAGAGAATAGGATGTTATTTATCCTCTTGTAATGTCTATAGAAATTATTTTGACTTCTGGGCCAGGAGGCATCCATCAACAAAATAGACTGTTTTCAGTATTAAATTCCCTCTTTTAATGCTCAAACAAGCAGCTGGGCAGCAAAAGCAATGTTTTAGATGTGGCGTGCTGCAAACTAGAGTCTGTGTGTGCGTGTTGCTCCTAAATAGTTTTTCCAATGACATTTTTAAAAAATTTATTATTTTTTCAACTTAGGCTACCCATCTGGATGAGTGAGATCTCTGTCTGATAAGTATTTTAGATTAGGGAGTAAGTTGCAGTGACAGAAATCAGGGTTACCAAATCTGGGATTTCTGGGTGTCCTGGCCTTGACAGCACAGAAAACTCTTCTTTATTTTTAGCTACCGATCTCATATTTTGAAAGAAGCATATTTTTGGAAGTGGCATATGAGATTTGAGCATTTCAGTTTTTTTCCACAAATTATGAACAATAAACTCTTAATCTACACTAAACTAGATAGAATGTGTATACCATGAGGCAAACAAAAAAGCCACGTTTAAGGGTGGAGGGAGGAGGTAGAAATAGAACCTTATTTACCAGCCCACAGCTGTCCATGAAGAGTTACTTGTGTTGATGGTGCAAAGGGCTTTTATCTGCTTTTCCATTTAAAGGAAGTGATGTTATTTAAGGAAAGTTATAATTTTCAATGGATGGAGACAGGCATGGTGGGCAAAAACCGATGCAGTTTCAGGTTGAGGATTTAGTAGCCTGACACAGTTCCATCATTTAATATATTTAGTTTATATTATCTACCACATCATATATAATTCTCATGGAGAAAAAAAGGCAATCATTACATCATCCAGGGCATGAGTGTAACATGGTTCATTAGGTTTCTGATATAATATGCAAATGTTCCCCATTTTTACAGGATGAGAGTTTATTCTCAGGCAATTAAACAGTATTTCAAGTTAAATGTAAAGTGGACTCTGCTGTGCAATCTATGATCTGTCTGTGCTTCTATAAGCTGTCCTGTGTTACTCAAAGTCTGAGCTCTGCCGATCTCTGTGTATATTTCCAGAGTATCTGGGACCTATTTTTCATTATCCTCCTCTGGAATATATACCTGAATACTGAACCTTCCTTTTTGTGCAAAGATTCTAATGAAGAAAAGAATTTTAAGGAACAAAATCTTAGGCAACAGCATAAATAGTCTGATCTAGATTAATGTTTCTCCCTATAAAAGAGTTGGGAACATTTAATGTCTGTTCACCCTATCTGATATAATAACCCTGCCTTTCCAGCCATCTGGTGCTACGGTTCTCATTCCTTTAGGTGTAAGGGGTGTGGGAGCTGAGGAAGGGGTTTTGAATTTTTTTCCTCCTGTTGGTGTGCTTAGCTTTATACTAAGTAGGGTTGTATTATTTATGTGTCAGTGTATTGAAACAATGCTTGATGAAAGAGTGCTTCATTGTATAATTCCCCATAAGCAGGTTTAACTGTGTAGTACAGGTATATTTTATGACTTCACCAGTTCTCCGTACATAGAAACCTGTTAACACATTCTGATCAAACATTCATGAAATTACATCAAAAGAAATTCAGTTTCATTTATTAAGGTTGCTTTTTGCTGCCCTTGAAGAAGTTCATATGTATAAGCAAGCTCACATAAATAGCTTAGAGCTTCATGTGAAGTATGGTTGATAAACCTACAATAAAACACTAGACATTATACTTTGTATGTGCACAAGCAATCTTCTGAATAGACTTGAAGGTATTTGGAAAATTATTTGAGAGGTACTTACATTGTGTAGGCAACTGCAATTTTTTTCTTCCCGTGAGTGTGTTGGTCTGCTTATGTTAATCATTTATTTTAAAAGCTTAGTTTTAAATTTGTCCCCCAGTACCATACAGCAATTTAATAATTTTAATTTAGTGTTTCAGGAAGGTCCTTTACTCTGCCCACTATTTATCACAGCTTTTCTTAGAAGTCTGTAAAGGCTGATGAGTTTGTTTTCTTATGCCTATTGTGTAGTGATCACTACAAATTGTGCTTGCAAATGAGAACCCTGGTAACTCCATATAATATTTTCAGAGTCAATTACTTCATGGAAATATCTTGAGCAATTGGAAAGTAACAGATAGTTTTCTCCACTATTTGAGAAATATCTGTATTGTTATAATACAGATCAAATCTGCAATGAACATTATGCATTATTCAAGAAATGACCAGGCATTCTCAGCAGTGTTTCAGCTAAATAACTGATGATTGTAACCTTTAAAGAAATCTCATTGGGGTGACTATTGGTAAATCATTTCTCCATTCATAGTAATCTTTATTTAGAGGCGATCTAGAAACCATTATATCTTTTATTAATCTTAGAAGCAATAGCCAATGATTTGACATTTGCTAAAAATGGAAAAAATCTCCATCCTCTAATACAACAGACTTCAGTTATTTTTCTTTTAGGACATTGTCTAAGGCTTTCTGTGTGTAGGAAGTCTCAGTCCTTATAAACAAATGCACACACTACTTATAGCAGATGAGTTTAAAGACAGTTCTTAAAGACCAGGATATGATTCTATGTGGAAGAAAATAATCAAGATGTTACTTATAGTCAGCAGGAATAAAATTGTCAGTCTTTGATAGTGCATACAATGTGCTATGAATAACAGTGCTATTCTCCTCTGTTTCCATCCTTCCAAAAGTCTTTCTTCCGAGTCTGGAGTATGATCTTAGGACAACAGTAAATGAGATGTTGATCAATTTTTTGAACTCAAATGTGAGTTTTCTGAAAGTTATCTGGAAATGGAAGTATTTTCATAGTGTATGCTGTGTGTTCAGCCCAGAAGTGGTGCTTTTTGTGGCATGGCACTTGAAATCCTCTTGTGCATTCTGATACTAGATCCTGTAGTCCTGTTCCAACATCAAACCCTTGGGAGGACCTTTGTCTTTTGGAATATTGTCTTCAAATTATTGACTTCAAATTTCATTGTACTTCTAGTACAAACTGTTTCTCAAAGCATTCAAAGACCATGCAAGTTTTCATGTTCTTTTCCACTATAATGTGGGTCTTTTTGCCAAGCCACAGGTTTTTGGGTTTTTTTCGGTTTGTTTGTTTGTTTTTGGGGGTTTTTTGTTGTTTTTTTGTTTTGTTTTGTTTTGGTTTTTTTTTGGTGAAAAGAGGAAGGGACAGGAGGACTGTGAGGCATGGTGATGTTCTTTGGTGTGTTGAATGTGTTCAGCTGATGTGAAGTCATGCTGTGTATTTTGGTTTCGGGTAATAATTTTCAAGACATTGGTTCTGACTCAGGACCTCTGTCGCTATAAAAAGAAGGCTCATGACACTTTGCCTTGAACAGAGTTCACAGCTTTCACAATTTCTGTTTCTTTTGAAGCAGCAATTAAATCTGGTACTCTGTGCCTAATTTTTCAAACACTTGTCCTGGAAATTTGCTATGATGACACTGAAAGAGCTATTATATTTTAATTCTTTTTTTTTTTTTTTTTAGTTGAAGTGAGGTGTTAATTTCTATCTTTGGAGATCCAAGTGTTTTTGCAAGACCATGAGCCTTATTTCCTGTTGAATGATGTGACATGTGACACATGACTAGACATGACATAACATAGACATAAACTAGAACTTGTAAGACAACTTTAGGTATGTCAAATTAAAAGTGGTTTTATAATTTTTATGTTTCTAAGAAAAAAACTTTACATTTTATGTTACATAAGTAAAAAAACTTACTTCTGCTGCGAGAGAAGAGATGAGTGAGAGATTGTAGCTGAGGAATGAAAAAGGACTTCAGTAAATAGTAGTGACTGACTGGTAGGTTGTGTAAAGAATGTCACTTTTAGTTTAGCCATCTCTATTTTTAGTGTTCCATGTTCTGCAATTAGGTAGTTTTACACATTTGTGTTCTGGAATTAATATATATCATTGGAGGAGAAATAAGATGCTCTCAAAAGTATTTTTGGTATATTGAAATATTTCTCATCCAAATTGTTCTTATTCCACATAAGTAAATACAACTCTCGAAAGTTCTTTGCCATAAAGCACTCAATGTTACTTCAAATCTGCATTGGTAGAGAGGTTAAAAAAAATTGATAAACAAAAGAAGAAAAATTATGCTTTAAAACAAAATTACACTTTTTTCCTTCGAAGTAGCATGTTTTTCAAAGGTTCCATTTGCAAAATAAACAAAGTATGTAAGTCTAGGCTGAAAATGATCGTGATGTCATGCCACATTGTGGGGCTTGGAGTTGAGGAAATAAGTCTAGCACTTTGAATTATCTGGGAAAGAAAATAAGCAATAATGATAATTGGAAAGTATGGTAATTGTTATCCCAAATGTCAAGTGGAATTACTTTCATTAATTTAAATATCTTTTTCTAATAATTTTTGTGCTAGATATGTATGCATTTATAAGAGATAAATAAGTTGTTCTCTTCTGCATGATCTCATTGTAGAAACATTTTAAATAACATTACCTGTTGTTAGTCTTTTATATTTTAAATGGAGTGTTGTCTTCTGAGCCGGAAGTGCAAGACAGTACAAGCCTTTCTCTGCTAAAACCCACAAGCCTTCCAGTAAGACCAGCCTTCTGTTCCGAACCCCTATAAAATTCTGTCTCAGGGAAACCATCTATAAGGGCAAAGTTAGAATTACTCTCTTCCCTAGTGTGTTTGGCCCAAGACATTGTTTTTCAAAGTTCGGTGTGAAGAAGTCAATCAGATGAAAACAGAATAATGCAGATGAATTGGTGGTATTCCTTGATAGGAAAAGGGTCTCCAAATCCAAATCCTTTGTGCAGAATTTCTGCTCTTGTGCTGGAGAATTCTTGATAGCCCTGTAATTTATTTCTCCCTGCCTTGCAGGCATTGTTCGTATGAGAATCTGATCCCTGTTCATATATAGGCCACTATTGTGCTCTGACTATGTATCAGTATCAACCACTGATTGTAAACATAATGTTTATCCATTGTAAACTTGTTTATGTGGCCATAGAGGCAGTGCAGCCATATGAGGAGGTACCTTAATCTTCGACCCATTACATGAGCTAAAGATGATTAGTTGTTGTTTGAATGTAACAGAAACAAAGTGCTGAAAATTTCAGGAGGTCACTGATGGAACATGAATGTTGTCTGTGAGAATTATTGATGGCTTTTTGGTGTGAAAGATATGGGACCCAAAATGAGGTAGCTCTGTTTGAGTCTCATTGTCATAGACAAGATGAATTTAATATGGGACTAAGAGTTGGTGGTTGCCAGGTGACAAGTGATCCTGACCTGATTGACTTCAAATTTGGCAAATGGAGGAGGGTGTCAACCAATATACTTAGTGCACTTGAGGGACTAATTGCCTAGTGGGAAAACTTATGGGTGAAATTGATTGTGAGGAAAAATTTTGATGGAAAAAATTAGAATAAACGTTGACTAGAACCCCTAAAGAAAAAAAATATGAAATTACAATTTCTTATGCACCTCAAACTCTAAAACTGCACGCTTTTCCAGAATGACAGTAAAATAATCTATTTGAAAAAGTATGTACGTGTATTTATAGAAAACGTAATGAATTAAAGGGAAATATAAAGCAAGATAAACTGGAATGTCTGAGGTGCAGGATGTTGGCAAAGAGAAGTAGAGACATTAAGAAAAAAATCTAATGGGATTAGAAAAATTCAAGGAAAAATGGGTTTATGTGTATTAGGAATGTGAAATAATTCTGGCAACAGTATAGGCTCTTTAGCAGTAAGGTATAATAAAACTTCTAATGATGTAGAAAAGGCAGAAGAGCTTGATAAGGTTTGTCTAAGTCCTTGCTTGTACAGAATCAGTTCTACAAGTCTTTAGACTTGTATCAGGTTACTGATACAGTTTTTAGGATAATCCATACTTTGCAAGCGCTGGTGATGTGAAGTTTGTAGTTCCGAGCTGTTCTAGCCTCAAAGCAGTTGTAGGCAAAATATTGGGAAATTTCCTGCCCTAAAGGGAAAAATGTAAGATTGTTACATTTTTTCAACTAACGTGGATAAATAAAAAGTAGTTCTTATGAAACAAACCTAGCTCAAATCTCTGAAATTGCAAGTCCAGTTAACTAGGATATGCATTGTATACTGAAGTATTTGTAAAGCATTTGGTGTCCTAGTTCATAACCATTATGGTTTTAAAATACTGTAAGAACGTTATATTGTCAGAACCAAGTTAAACACAGTAACTTTATAATTAATTCACCTTGGAAAGCAGGTTGAGGTGAAGGTTACTGTTAAGAAAGGAGTTTCTGTGTTTTTCTACAGAAACTTCTCTGGATATGAGCATCAAGAAACTGGGAATAAACATTACTTGTAATCTGAAAAATTTTCAAATTACGATGATGTTTGGATCATAGACCACGATCTATTCAGCTTAGTAAAAGAAACCTAAAAATTTATTTTTTTTAGTATGAGAATATTGTTAATGTTGTTATTATTATTACTATGACTACTACTACTACTACTATTATTTTAATGTTTTCATTGCTTTTCTAAATGCTAGGCTACTGGAGTTAGAAGACTTTTTGAAAGGTTTTGGGTTTTTGTGAAGCAGAACAGAAATAGAGGGAAAAGCATTTCAAGTTCACCTTTTTTTTTTTTTTTTTTTTTTTTTTTTTTTTGCATGAAGCAAGGCATAAATGAACCTACCTGATCATTCCAGTTCTTCTAGAAAAAATGATAGAATGATTTACTTTCTCATGGTGCTTTATTTGTATCGTAAAAAGTTCTATCGATCACTTCTGTGGAAACACAAAATATTTACTGCTGATAACAAATTAATACTTTTTCTAAAATGTCGTCAATCAGATGTCAGTCCTTAGAAGAGTTGTTTATTGCTAGAACTCCACCTTGAAACTTGACAATTAAATAGGAAAACAACCAAACAATAAGGGCAAGGATATAGAAAAGGTGACTTTAGTGTCTTTTCTCTCACAGCAGCTACTGTACTTCCATTCTGTTACACTGCAGTTTGTCTTCCTTTCTCTTCTTGTGCTGTTACGATGATTTGGTCAACACTGCATATTCATTATGTTCTTTTAATACAGTGTATTATTCTTAGCCATTTGAAGTTTGGTTGAGTCCATAGCTGAAACCCCAGATATGCAAAATGTCTTCCTCTTTTACTCAGCGTCCGGGGCTGACTCTCTCGTTTTTGTAGTCCTGCATTTTTCTCTACATGTTTGCATCCTTAATGCAGCCTTGGTAATGAAAACAATCTGGTGAAAAATACTAATATTTCAGAGAAACCCAAAGTTTTTAACTTCTCACTTCATTCTTTCTCCCTTCAATGTGCATGTCTTTCTGCGTAGAGCAGTCCTTAGCATGTCAGTAAAAACTCACTCCCAAGTTGAGAATATACTTTCCTCATTCCTGCTAAAAAATGGTGGGTGTTATAATTAAAATTCATGGTTGAGAACATTGATGGTATTGGCTGAGTGGGTTTTGGCAAGAGCATGGGCTTCAGACTTGCAGAGGTAAATGTCAAGAGGAGCAGAGTATTGATGGTTGCTTTGGCTCCAGCCTTAGCAATGATACTAAAATAAGCCAGGGAAAACATTCACATTAAAACTGAGTTAATTTCTTGTCACTATAATGATATGAATTTTCATCCAGTAGAAATTTCTGAATAAAAGTCAGTGCCACAACAGTCCTCTTTTCCAAAGCTCTTAATAAAATGCTTCCGTATGATTTTTACCTTCATGTTTTATGTTGCATGGGTTAGCTCCAGGTGGTCTTTTTTAGAAGCATGAATATCTTAAATTATATATGCAGTCTCCATAACTTTTCGAAATAACGCACATGATGGGGTTAGCCAGTTACAGATGTGCAGTGAATCCGGTGTGCCAAAAGCGCTGGTTCTGCTTTCTGCTTGTAGAAATCAGGAACAGTAATCACTGCTGTAGTTTTTGATATGTAAAATGAAAAAAGGCTGTTGCTATCTACAGACTGCAATATCTGATGGAACTTTTATTTGTCTTTTTATTCGCCCTTTTCTGAGCAGAAGGAAAGTGCCTTTGCTATGGAGAGTGCTTTGGACAAAGCCTCAGCCAAGCTTAGTATCGTAGTGCACCATTTTGCAGATGAAGGCGGTTGAGGAACTGGACCTTGTGGTTGGATTTAACAGTTTCACAGTAACAGTTTTACTGTTTTTACTGTTCATGCCTTAGTCTCCTCAGCTGGCAGAGAGTGTAAGGACATACATAAAGCCCTGCTAAATTCAATACTTAGTCTCCTATTATTGTAGTTTATTGGTTTTCTGGGTCATCTGAACTTCTACCATATATCTCCCACTGAATGAATCCTGCTTTTAGATCTTGTTGAGGGGTATCTATTGCAAGGATAATAAATAAATCGGTATGAAGAAATAGATTAACCAACTGATAATGGATGCAGCAGAAACCAAAAAAAACCCCAAACAAACAAATGAAAAAACCCAGACGGGGGTGCCTAGGGGGAATAAAGCAGTGTAACTCAATGGGCTTTTGTAATATTTGTTTTACCAAGCATTACATCGCTCTATATTACAAGTAAAAACTTTTGACTCAAAGAAAATATTTTGCCTGAAATTAAAGAAAACAAAAAATCTTTTTTTTTGAAGTAGAAAATCTATGTTTCCCATCTCATATGTTTGCAGTTGTATATTTACTAGCATTTTCTAAAGTGACAGTCTCAATATTTGATGTAAATAAGAGAGCCCTGGAAGTGAAGTTTGAAGTATATGGATTTAATAATAATATTTATTTTCATGTAGTAGTTATGTTAGATACCTTTGGTCAACAGAGCAAGAAGGGATATTGAAGGTAGATCCAGCAGTTTTAAAAACCAAAGTGCAGTGATTTTATATCTAAATAATATGCAATTATAACCGAAGTCTGACCAAAGTTTGACCACAATATCAACGCAGCTTAATTTCTGCAACTGTTCTCTTTGAAGCTGGAGGAAGGAAATCGAGTTTCGACCAAATCCCTATGCTCTTGTGGTCTCCCATTTCAATCAGGGATATGAAGTAGAATACAATGAATCCATAGTAAAGACTTTCCCAGGACATTAGAGAGATCAGTAAAAACTGTTTTCATTAGCTGTCTGTAATTAAAGAACACCCTTCATATAGAGCTTACAATTTAGAGAGCGTGTAAGCCTCTATATCTACCCAAGATCACGAGCGAAATAACAATCACTACACAGCTGGGGAACTTGTGTTGTTTTAAAATATCAATCTCCCTTAAGAAACATAATTTTCTGTTTATTTGCTAGCTTTTAAGCCAAAGTGAATATTTTTATTTTAAATTTCAAAGGTTTTAGTCATACTGCGCTTTCTGTTACTATGGAAGGAAAGAAGGGCAAATGCCTAACAAAATAGGTGAATACCAGTTGTGCCAGTGTTGTCTGCCTTAATGGAGCTGTTAGAAAATTCTTACCTTAATTTTTGAGTGCTTGAGCTCATCATTACCTTGATCAATTACCTCATCAATTCTTACTCACAGAGTTAGCTGAGTGCATCTGCACAAGCATGTGTGTGTTGTCACATTGAATTCTACTTTTATCCTATAAAAATTGCTTTTGCTTTGCTTTGCATGGGATGGTTCCCCATGCAAAATTCTGTGTCTTATTTCATCGTCTGTAAAGTAGTTAAATGCGTATTTATAATCATAAAAGGAAGACAGGGCAAATCTTTGCTCACATTTTAATACATATAGACAATTCCCAAACTTTACCTATGGCAAGTAGAATAACATTGTCAACATTACCTCACTTTAGATCTTAAAGAAAACCATTTGTGCAAAGGTTAGGAAAAATCAGGAACTGCTTTTTTATTTTCTAAGTACATATTGTATTTCTACAATTATAAGAGCAACTGTACATCTATATATCCCCTTTCAAATTTGAATTACTGTGTATGCGAGCTGTTTCTCATCCTCTTGATGCAGAACAGTGCTGATAATGCTAATAGAGAAATTGAGGCATACACAGATTTAGGGCTAGCTTTTCAAAAGAGCACAGCACTCCAACTGGAGCCAGATTTCAAAAGATCTCTGATCCTATTCAGCAACAAAATAAATAGCCAGATTTTCAAAAGATTTCAGCACTTTGGTAATCTGATCATAAGAAGCAGCTGCTGAGCACATTTGCAAAGCCAAGAGTGACTTTTTCAATATCCCATGAGAAGTGAGTGTAAGAGCAGGGAATAGAGCCCTCTTCCTGTGTCCTAAGACCAAGAGTCCAGTTCTTAAGAAAAGCACTATCTTCGTGTCCTTTACAAGAATGCTATATGTAATGAAAGGAAATATAACCCATTTAGAAATTTAACCCGTGTCTGTGAAGAGAAATTTTTCAGAATAACGCAAAAACTTGCACTCAGGGTAGATAATGAAGAAACCAAATAGGAAGAATATTGCTAATCCATTTTATATTGAATCTCTGTGTTATATTGTCTTAATGAGGTGTATCTTATAATAAAAAAAACCCCTCCCTTTAGTAATTTTTAAAGGTTTTGCAGTCCATTGCCAATCTTTTAAGTGTCAAAAGAAAAAAATATAATAACTAGGTATTCTAAAAAAATCTAAAGTAGCCTGTAACACGTATATTGCATGGCAAGTCCAGGTGTGATTGATTTTCTGTGGACTTCCAGCCTCCTACTATATTCCAAGTGCATAGTTGTTGTTGTTTGTTTTTTTAAATTTAATTTTTAGATGGTTCTTTCAATCCCTTCCTAGGGGTGAATAAATGGGGTGTTTAATTTTGTCCTTCTGAAGGTAAATTTTTTTTTTCATCTATTTAATACTTTTAAACACTATTTTCTCTTTACCTCTATATATCAGCTGTTTCTGCTTATTTTGTGTATCAGTGTTGTTATTTACTCTTCTTGTCCTGCTCTTTGTACTTTCTATCTCTCTGGTCTTTTTTTTTTCTCTGCCATCCTTTTGCTCCAGCATCCTATCCTGAAGATTTAAAGGGCAAGTTTTCTTTTATGAATGTTATTAAGGAGCTGAGAGGAAAATTAGCAGCTCACCTAACCTAATCATACATTTGGCTTTAGTTGGTTTCTTCAACATCCCCATGGAGCTTCTTGATTCTCCAACAAATTCATTAGACATAAAGGAACTCTATTTTATGTACAGGCAGCTATGAGAAGCCATTTGCTACGTATTTGCTCACTCATCACTAGCTTGGAGTCAGCCCAACAGATGTTCCTTGGGTAGAAGCACCTGGAAAAGTCAGTGCTCAAACAGCTTTACGCTAGGTACTTATTGGCAGTTTTTGGTGTAGTTTTGTCTCCAGCAGTGATTATGCCAGACAGTGAACGTGGCATGGGATGATCTGTGAAGATGTCCATATCTGCATTGAGAGGGTTCTCATTTTATCTGTCAAACAGGAAGGTGAATTTTGGAGACAGTGTCTGTAAAGTCTGAACTGCATGCAAAGGATAGATATGATGGCCATGAGGTGGTTGGTCCTGGAAGTGCAGAGCAGTTGCAGAACTGTCTTGTTCAGGTACAATGTTGAGCAGCTCTGATAAGCATCCAGGCTGACTTCTTGCAGACCCGAGACAGAACCTCAGCCAGTGTTTTCTGCATCTCTTTGAGACACGGGCTTATCTCTTTGGAAGGTATCTAATGTTGATGTAAAGCATTTAAATGATAAAGAATCAACTACATCCCTGGGCAGATTGTTCCAACGGTTAATTACTGTCACTGTGAAAAAAGTGTGCCTCATTTGTAGTCTTATTTCAGCTTCAGCATCCAAACACTGGATCTTGTTATGCCTTTTTCACTAGATTAATGAGCTGCCTACTGTCAGAAATCTCTTCCACATGTAGGTATTGTGATCCTCTTAACCTTCTATTCAGTAACTAAATAAATTGAGCTTTCATAGTCTTTCACTATAGGGAATGACTTTTAGAAGTCTAATCACTCTTGGAGCTCCTACCTAAGTCCTATCCAATTTTCTTACATATTTTGAGAATGGAGGAAACCACAGCTGAACACAATACTTCAGTAAGAGTGTCATAAAAACCTAAAGTAAAACTTGCAGTAGCTATTTCAATGTGATATTCTGTGCTTAACCCAGTGACATATATTAGATATACATTTTCATGTAATATAGACATGTCATCTTGGCAGGTTTTTTTACTTTGGGAATTAACATGAATGTCTGTCTCATTGTGATGTGGTTCTGGATTCCTTTTGCTGATAAGGATTGAACAATGTCAAGAGGTGAATTCTCATGAATAATTGTGAACGCTGAAGGTTACCCTTGATTTTCTATTTTGTTTCAGTGGCATAATTCTTTCAGTAGGAATAGGTTGTGATAGAAAACACTGAACATAGAGAACAGGCACCACAAGGTGAGACTGGGGAAGTAATCTTCTAGGGCAAGTGGCTTTCACAGTTATGATACTGAATGGGCCAGGATAGTACAAGTGCAATATTATCTTACCAACAGAATTCAGATTTCTGGAAAAAAATTCAAACTGTTCAGAGCTGTCTGAAGAGTTCCTTATGACACCTTGCAGTCTAATACCTGTCTTATTCAGACAACTTGCATTGTCATGTTGGGTATCAGTTTCATGTCTGGACAAGAGAAAGCACAGCACAGCCAAAATGAGTGAGCTTAGGAGATCCTTCTTAAGCATACACAAGTGGTTCCCTTCAACCCAGATCTGCCTCAAAGTCACCTCTACAATCCTAATACTGTTGTGCACAAAAATTAGGGATCTGTGAGGAAACCTCTCTTTCTTAGAGAGCATATTAACTGAAGCTAGAATTTGAATGGAAATAGGAAGAAAACAATTCCTCCTGAATTCAGACTTCCCCTGGTTTAAAATAAGAGTTAAGTGAATTCAGACTATGTGCATGATTTGAGCTCAGACATCTCTAGTATTTCCAAGCAGTGAAAAGAGATGAGACATGTCTTTGACAAAGAAATGGCTGCTTCAGAGTCAGGTAGTTTCTTTAGAAGTGGAAAGAAAGCCACGGATTTTGCCAGTGACTTCCTTCAGTTGTGTTCTCAACAGTAAATTCTGTAAGTAACAGACAAAGGTTTCAAGCTCTCAACCATTTACCACTGTGAATTGCTCTGGGAGAAAGATATTCTACCTTCTTTTTAATCCCATATAAAAGCAGCCTCCTCAGACTTCTGGGTCAATTCCTTTAACTTTCAAAAATGCAGTTGCACTCAGTTAACTTTCCTAGCCCAGCCAGCAATTTTTGGTCAGCTCAGGGGAAACTGTGCTTCAGTCCTCACCTCAGAGTCCTGGGATTTCATCTGTCCTCAAAAATTTCAGAGTGATTTTAGAACTTAGGTCTTGCTTCTCTTGTTTGTGAAGTGAGTAAGAAAAGAAAATCTTTGCATATGTAGTGGGCTAATTCACCATTTCTCTGCTGAGAGGACGTAGAATGTACTGTTGTGGGCAGACAGGAGACTGCTGGCTCTCTACCTCACTTTCTTCCCTCAACTCACATTACCCAAAGGACAATTTTTCAATTGACTGTGCCCACATTTTCTCTTATATCTTCCCTAAAGCTGTATGTTAGGGTTATGTTATTCAGAACACTAGTCTGCATTTAGGAATGCTTTGGCATCTTTGCACAAACTGTTAGCTATGACTTATCCAATGATTAATTGTACATATATCTGAGGATAAATAGGGTAAGTGCATTCATTTGCACAATTTCTCTACAAAATTATTGAAAGATTTTCTTTTAAAAGGGAAGCCTGAATATTAATATGTAATATTAATTGATATTTGAGAAGAAAGTAAGTCAGGTTACTACTTATTTCTGCTATTAATCGAGTTCTTTGTGTATATATAAATGCATTTTGCTAAGTTACTATAGAGTAACAAGAAAGTTGAAATAATCTGGATCCATCTGCTGTATATTTTGTGCTTCTAACAATTTCAATTTAATATCTCCGTTTAGTTTCATACTGATCATTTATACTGACAAAATGAAGGAAAAGAAAACAAGGAACCTGTCATCAATCATCCATTTAATCAGCTAGCAAAAAATAGATAAATAAACATACGGAGTTAATTATTTTTCTGTATGTAATGATTGACAATAATCTTAATTTATTCCCTTTTTAACCTTTTACTGTCAGTATAGTTGGGATTAATAGGTAATAACAAAATGAGAAGAAAAAAAATTTCTGATAGCCACTGAATGTTGCTGACATTAGAGTGTTTTCCTCTGAAACTTCTCCCTGAAGATGTATCAGATCTCTGTCATGTGTCATTTTTCACACTTTTTTGTGCCATGTTTCATGCCATTTTGGTGATTGCTATTAGTTTACAGACATATGGTCAGGAATATTTTATGAATGAAGAGGGTTCTGGAATGTACAATATTACTTCTTCACGTTTATATGAGAATTGCAATTTGAAGCTCTCAAAATACTTTGCACACGTTATTGCAGAGTGTATTCAAAAGCTAGCAAAAAAGAGTGCTACAGCTAATAACTTATGCTATCTGCTCCATCCATCAGACAGTATTTCTTTACTATTGAATCATCTACTCCCCCTTTGCACTGTTTCACTGGATCCATCTGAAGTGAAGAGAGTATTTTCAGGCAGAATTCCCAAAGCAGCTCTCCATATCTGTAGTGCAGAAGGGTTAGCTCAACATCCTCTCAGCTTTTTGCCACAAAATCGTCTCCCCACATGTAAACAGGCATCTAAATAGACTCTAGTCAATCAGTAACTCCAGCTTCTAAAATATCTTTCTGTAATGACATTCCCGTACATTAGTAATAGTTGTCCTGAACAACACATTAAGAGAGTATTTTGCAGCTTTTTTTTTTTAAATACTATATAGCATGTCATTCAAATAAGTGGAAGACATGGAGTAGGAGATGCTTTTCATCTAGCTTGAATGGTGTATCAATGCAAACAGTACTTCAGTTCTGTTAGAAGTAACTGGGTTTTATTCAGGTGTATTTCCTGCAGTTTCAATAAAAGTGTTGCGTATTTCAGAGATGAAAAAGCTTTGTATGTGGATATATGTGTTTTGGAAATGAAGGCCAGAGCCTCTGAGGCACAAGTACATGAATTTTCGTTTCACAGATTTTGTGTTTGAATTCCTGGGTTGGGGTTTTTTGTTTTCTTTTGTTTTTCCCTGAAAGAATGGTCTAGTTACATGTAGCCAGATAGTCCCTCAGCTGGCTTTTTTTAGAGGTTCAAAAATGGAAATTATTTCTTCCACCTAAAAATTATGTGCGTTCTGGGTTTTTTTAAGGAATGAAGGGAAACAGAGGTAGTAATGATATTTGCCCAGGCACAAAGGGAAAAAAAAATAAAAGAAAAAAGTCCCAAATACTCCAAAATGAAGAGAAAAAATTCTAAAAAGATGAAATCCAGTTATTGGTATGGTGCATAGGCATCAGTCTTTCAAAGGCACGCTTCATGTTTGTGTCAGAAATTTCCTGACTGACCTGCATCCCTGGGGACAGACACCCTTGCAATTGCATGGCCTTTAGAGAGACTGTGGTTCTGCTGGATGGCAGCTGGCGAGGCAGAGGCCGAGCTGGGCTGTAGTGGGGTGTGCTTAGGGCACCTCAGAGAGCTTTGGGCTGTGTTCGTGGAGCAGCTGTGCTCCTAACCCTGTGTAGGGGCATCCCACCGCCTGCCTGTAGCATGAATGAGGTTGAGAGGCCCATGACAGCAATTTGTGGGCTCTAGATGGTCTGCGGGATGGGATGTGGAGTGGGTTGTGACTGTTAATCTGTAGGGTAAGAACAGCTGGTATGTTCTGCAGGAGCCTTAGGTACCCACTGTGGTGGTTGCCTAAGTCTTGACTCTGAGGACCCCATCTCATACTCTGTAGGTAACTGGAGACAAAGAGTTTTGTTGGTTTTTTTCAGGGTTTGTTGAAATGTCTAAAAATTTTGCTTTTTGGGAAAACAATGAATTTTCTGATTTGGGTCATACTGAATGCTATATACTCCCTGAGATGTATTCTAAATCAAGGGGGTTTTTTGCAATAAAAAAGTAGCAAAAATGTTTAGAATTATTTTCTCACTTGAAAAAAAATGTAAGACTTCAGCTGTGTCCCAAAAAATAAAATAGCAGACACTGCTGCAAAAATCCTGGAAGGCAATCAGCCTAAATTTTTCCTCTGCAGCAGCGTATCTGCTCTATCCCTTCACTGGGCTGAGCACAGTCTAGCCCTTTGTGTTTATCAGCAGCTGTTTTCTCCTAGCTAAGCTTGACAAAGGATAGGGGATAAGATTAAAAAGACTTTATTACTCTGCTTTCTGGTAGGAAGGAAGGAATGGCAAATATGAGTTGTCCCATTGCTGATGTCTCATTCGTGCTGGCGCTCCCTGGTCTCACCCTTGCTGAGGGAAGATGGTTCCCCTCAGAGCACAGCTCTCCTCTACCAGGCTGGCCTCCGTGGTAGCTGACTGACACTGGCAGAACCTTTTGTGGGGCTTCCTTTTCTCCGTGATCATTTTTTGTGACCCATACATGTTCTGGAGAATATAGTGCTTCTTGCTCACTGAAGAAATTATGTTTTTTTCAAGGAGAAAATATATATTTTTCATTCTTATTTGACTGTTACATTTCTAGTCTTTAAAAAATCGTAATTGATATAATATTTCAAATTAGAAATTTAAAGAAGTATACATATTGGAACGCAATATTTTTAAAACAGTAACATAAGAATTCTGGTCAATCTCTAATTTTGCTGGGGTATAACCTCTTTAAGAAAAATTGCTGGGTTTAAGCAGATATGTCATACTGAAACCTTTATGTATTTTTAGGATTCATAAAATTAACTGGTCAATGATGTCAAATATTTTGGGGTATCATATCTAAATGTATTATAGGTAATATCTAGATGTAAGATAGGTAATTCTTGATTAGATGACTTTGTGGTTAGTTACCAGTCTACCAATTCTTGTATCAATAATGATCAAACTACACTATTAGCAACTCTGAATTCAACTGTTTTTCAGCTCAGTATTTGTCTTTAAACAAAACCAGATTTTTTTTTCCATGTTTGGAACAGATATTAGTATCCGTAATAATCTGAAATATCATTTAATGGAAATTCTTTTGTTTCCAATTTATATTTTCTAGACTTTCCTGTCTTATACAGCATTTATTAAGTATTTTAAGTATATTTTTCTTTGTATTTTACTGTGCAGCTTATGTACTCAAAGCATCACCTAAGTACCAATAACACATTCTTGACTGAATAATGATGTATGTTGAATGTTACTTTTTTTGTCTTATAAATGGATGGCAATTTACACAGCTGTGGATGTGGGATGTTTCAATCCCAGACCATGTTGTAAGAAAAATTGAATGACAGTGAGCAAAACAGCAGTAATTATAAAACTAATTACTAAATGCTGATGATGCCCATAGGCTTTGCATAACTAAAATTAGAAAAGGAAATTGCTTTCGGCTTCAGAGAGGCAACATGCTAGTTATTTCACTGTTTCAGTCAAAATGGAACATGGTGTATAAAGTTCAATCACAAAAAAACCCCACATTAGTTTATGCACATATTTTTTCATACTAAAATGTTAAAGAATTCAGCTTTTTTGTCTTTTAATACAAACACATCCGTAACATAAATCAAGAAAAGTGACATGAAACTACTTGTTGGACACCTTTTTATATAGTTTTACAAGGCCTAATTTACCATTGAATTATTTTAGCTTTATGTTTATCAAAAACATACATGAGTATAAAAAAGGAAGGGTTTCCTATCGCATAAGCCCAAATGAAATAAATATTTGGGGTAAAAACCAGGAGACTGGATTTCAAAATTCCCTCAAATGAATTCCAGCTCCTCTTACGTGTATCCTGGGGGTACATATAAATATATATGTTTGTATGGTGACCATAATAATTTCTTACACTTATATGTGTTTTCCCAGGGATAGAATTGCTAGAATGACTCATTTGAATAAAGTATATTTTTATACTTTTTGTTCATGCCTATATTACATGTACATTAATGCATGTACACAGGCATAAAATACCTAAATGGAACACCCATGTATTTATAGACAAATTTAATATTCCTTATATAGGAATGCAATATATATTTCATTGGTGGACTTTTTTAATATTTCATTTGTACTTAATCCTGAAGAATATGAGAATTTCATGCATTCTAAGCATATTTCTTTAAAAATTTGTTTTTATAAAACCTGAGTTAAAACCTGAGTTGATCAAGATTTCAGCTTGTAAGACTCAATTTAACAATTAGAACCTATGCTTTTGTTTAATAGAAAATTACATGGACATTATGGGATTAATCCTTTGAATTTATGGTTAGGATTTGTTTGATTTTTTTAAAATTCTCGACTTTTCTTTCACTTTTTTTTTTATCTGATCTGGGAAGTATTTATACTTGTCCTGTGTGAACAACTAAAAGATAGCAGCTTTAAAAGGCTCAAAAGAAATGCTCATTGGATTCTCTTGCATCAGTATATGTCGATTAAAAACCACTGAGTCTGTGTTTTTAACTTTCCAATTGTTGAAATACATCTAGCTTTAATACTGTTGATAATGAATCTAAACACGAAAAACACAAATTCTGTATAGTTTTCTGAAATCTGTAGCATTATCAAGATTGTATACCCTATTAAATTTTCTGCGGTTTGGATAGTAAACTGGAAGCCTTAGGACTCTCTTTATTTAAACATTTACAGGGAAGAAGATCTTAAACATAGTAGCGACGTAAAGTAAATGTATAAACATTAAAGTTAGAGTTTCTTGGTTTTTTTAAGTAGACCGCTGCTTAATTTTTGGCTTTCTATGTCCCAGTAGATTTGTACTGCAGAAGATGAAGTAGATGTGTCACATGTTACCATAGAGAATAAAAAGAGAGTATTTTTTTGCTATATTCAATTTTGTGAAATCAAACTCCACAATTCTCACTCCATTCAAAGGCAAGTTTCTGCTCAGTTGTTTAGAGCAGATTTCAACTACTCTCATGCACTGTTTGTATGTATAACACACACAATTCCGGTACAGGTTTGTAAAAGAGATTCAAAATGCTCTTGAAGATATAAAGAATTAAAACTTCTCTCCATTCTTATGGATTTGGACATTAAAAGCAGCAGCATTATTTGTAGTAATATTTCTCAGTTTCATTTCCAGTTCTGTTAAAATCACAAGGTGATGCTGGTGAATGGGATTGTCTTTAATAGGTACTTGAAAAAGCAAGAAAGAAATCTTTCCTGTAAGGAGGACACCGTTTTCTCAAAGGTTTCCATCATGTTACACTTTAGCAATCTTTCTGTTGTATGGAAAGAAACAATTTATTGTCAGTACTTGGGGGATACAGAATGTGTGATTGACTGCCACCCTAGCCTGTTGTTTTTAACATAAACATTACAGCTGTGTTTGCTTTGAAATATTTGGCCATTATCCAGTAAATCTGTGCTGGAACACTAAATTATCACCTTATGCCCTCCTCCATCATAAGAAAGTGCTTTTGTCAATAAAGCATTATTGTTGTCTTTTCCTACTTTTTATTTCTGCATATTCAGGAACTTTGTTTTGTTTTGTAAAAAGCAGAGATTATGTAAAAGCTTCTAACTAGTGAATTTCCTGACTGGGTAGCCTAGCGAGCATACAGAAAGAATGATGAAAATACATTCTTAGCAGATTAATTTAAGAAATTTGTACTTGTCCCTAATTTTTCTGAATGTTTCCAAGATCTTTCAGATTTTTAAGAATTTGATTTATCTGGCTATTCTATCATTTTTTTGACAAATATGAAGAGAGGCGTATCTTTGTCATCATCTTCCTCTTTCACAGATTGCACATTGTATCATGAGCTCTTAGGGTGTACCTACATCATAAAAGCAGAAGGCAATTAAAATGGACAGAAATGGCAAACCAAACATAATCCCAGTTTTTACAGTGTTAGTAATTAGGCAAGATTTACAGTACTGATCCTAAGCTATTTGCCTGTTTCTTTCTCACAGGTATTTCGAATTTATCTCCTTAGCTCATGATAGTCAGTCTTTTATGCAGAAGAAATGGGGCTAGTAATGTCTCTTCTTCATTAATGCTGATATCTGAAATTCAGCATACAGTGCATTGCTCAAGGCGGGGTGATTTTCCTGTGTATAACTGTGAGGACAGAGGAATTACCTTATCTTCTACCTTTCTTTCTGTGTTCTTGAAGGAATTTTTTTCTCCCCATATGATAACTGCTTTTTCTAAAGTTGAAGACTTTTTCTAGGCAGTTTTTAAAAACCTTTCTGCTTTTCATTGCTACTTTTTGATTTTTGAAAGACTTTGCAGTATCATAAGTAACAAATCTCAAATCTGAATTAAGAAAAAGATTTAAAAGTGTTTAGTCAAGTAAGCAGTTCCACGGATTTAAGCTAGACAATTCATTTGCTTGAAGTTAATAATCTATTTCAGAGTCTTGCTGAACTTCAGTCATCACAAAAAGGCAAAGAGTGGATCTAACATTAGGACAAGAATTACCTTCCCCAGCTTATTACCTTTTCTGTCTTTCTTTGTGTTTGTAGTCCTTTATCAATTTATCAGTTTGTATGACAGGCTTATATCTTAGACAATTTGTATTCTATTTTTCAAGTCTCTTTTTGTGAAATGCTAGATCTGTTGGTTTCCTGAAGCCTGTTCTGCATTACATTTATTGCATTCTCTACACAGTGTTTTAAAGAACTTACAAGATTGATTTTAACCACATGCATTAGAGTGCAGAATTTGGTTTGAAACCATTGCAAAGACAACCAAAGCCCTTGTGAGTTAAATCTCTGAGATGTTATCATTGTATGATAAATTTAGCTGATTTCTGCCTGGTCTGTGTTATTGGCACAAGGGAGTGCATCAAAGGTGTTTAACACAAATAAACTATGTAGTTATCTTAGAAAAGAAGCTTCTGTTTTTACCCAAGAAGATCAGGTCCACTTTCTCTATGATCAGAGTATTACAAAGCTAGTAAAGAATAATTTATATCAGAAGTTCTGTGATGGAATGAAATGGAGCTCTTTTGAAGTATGATCTCTGAAAGCACAGCATGAAGCTCAAATAAAGTGAAGGACATTCGCTATTACAAGTAATGTCCTTAATAATCTTGTTAGTCTAGTCTCCCTCTGTAAGAGACAAATGGAACATTATTGGCTTATGGGCTGTAGTAAATAATTTAGTTTCCAATATTCAGGCTGCTTTGACAGTAAATTAAAATGACATGAAAGGGGCTTGTTGAATAAAGAAAGTATCCAATCAAATTTAATTGGCATGACTAAGGCAGTAGAAATATGTTTTATAATTAAACCATGTTGTCTTGGAGCTTTATAAGCATGTATGAATCAAAATGTCAAAAATTATTCTTTGATATTGTACATTTAAAACTTTGTATGGTGAATAGTTTTCTTAAACAAGGTTCTAGACATGCATATTGATTCAACATGAAAATAGTCTTAAAGTTTTAAATAAGTCAGTTCTTAGGATTTGTCTATTGATCTGAAAATTTTCTGTAAAAGACTAAAATAATTTTTCAGTCCTCTCATATTTAAAAATCTGTCTTTTGTACCAGTTTTATATGATCCAGCCTTTTACCAGCATATAAATGCTGCTGGTTTTCACCTGTTGTTATAACACCGGGTGGCTGAAATCAATGCTAATAGGTGCAAGCATAAAAGAATGAAACCAACAGGAAGATGCAAAAAAGGAAAAATAAAATATGTGGCAAACTAACAAACAGTTTTCTATTACTAAACTGATTCTTTTAATGGTTCTTATTTTAATCAAGCTATTTTAGAGTTCACGTATATTAACCAAATCCAACCAAATATTTTTGAGTTATCTACTTATCTCTTTGTCAAAGGAGTTTCAGAAAATGTGTATTTTCCTTAATTGCATGAAGAGAAAGTGTGTCCATGGTTCCAAGAATAACAGTACCTCTAGAAATTTGCACATTTCCAAACATTCTTTTGTTTTTACAAACAAATCCCCGTAGTATATAATAGTCCGTTATTTACATGTCCCTCTGATACTACTTTCTCCAAAAAGAGAACATATAGCTAGCCTGGCCATTAAAAAAAAAAAAAAAGAAAAGATTATTTCAGTAGAAAAGTTTATCTATGAGAAAGTCTTCTAAATTAACCTCATCTTTTGGAGATTATGGACAGATGACTTTTATGTTAAGAATGTTATTTAAACTACTATGATCTACTGATGTACTTCGTAAGTCAAAGCTAGGATTCTAAAATTGATTCAACTCTGAAGCAAAGAGAAAAATATATTGATACGGAAGTGGAAATGAATGGTAGAATTCAACTTTTGTTATAGCCTTGGTCAGGTGAGAACCTTGTACTCTCTAAGTGTGACATCTTGCAGTGCCAGATGCTCTGGTTTCCGATGTAACCCTTCAAGATCCTACAAACAGTGTTACACATACTATGGAAGAAAAAGGTGAATATCTCTTGTAAGCCTGAGCTAGTCTTGCCTTTTGCAGGAAAAAAGATTTCTGTATCTTTGATAGGTGTAGTAACTGGATGTCCAATTGCTTGTCTAGATCCCATTCTGTTCATAGATAATTGGGCAAAAATTTCCAGCTTTTAGATGAGCAAACTCCAGGTGAACAGAGGTAAACAAAGGCTCCATCTGGTCCCTTTCAACTGCCAAAAGCTACATTATTCCTGAAAGGAGAGCTGAGAATTGACTTGGGGGGGGGTGGGGGGGTGGAAATCTGCCTTAAATTTCTACTCATGACAAATCACCTATTAACTTAACATATTGTTCCTTCACACTTTTATTCTCTCATGTTAGAGAGGGCCTTGTAGAAAGACTTCGAGAGTTAAGTGCACAATCTTCTTAAATATCTTCCTCACCTTAAGCTACTTTCTGACTCATCAGCCTGCTGATTAAACAGAATTTTACCAGCAGAGACAGTTTAGTCACTGATGTTTTATATCACGCCAACCAGATTCCAGTGGATAAGCCCTCCATTGTAGTCGATGAATCCTAGTAAAACTCCAGCTGGGGAGCTCGCATTCCTCCAGCTATGTCATATTTACATCAGTATAAATATTAAATACCTTCACTGAAAATTCTTATTCAATTGAACTGCTGGCAGACATCAACTTGTACTGTTATTCTGGGTCTCATATCTATGCTGAGTGTGTCCTGATAGCCAAAAATTTTCTCAGTTAATCTTTAGCTCAAAACAGCCTAAAGAATTGCCTCTCAAAAATAAATTCCCATTGTAAATGATCAGGCAGCAAGTAAAATCCAGGTGCAGTGAAACTGGTGGCAAAACTCAGTGTCAAAATAGTGCCAGCCCTTCCATTGCCAAAAGAAATAGCAAGTTATTTTCAACAGGTCAGGATTCCACTGCAGAATTAATTTTTTTTGATGCTGATATCCCAAGGTTGTCTGGCAAGACAAACTCTGATGCATTTTCCCAGAATACTTTTTAGTATGGTGACTGGTTATCACAAGAATAAGGCTTCTGAATGATTCTTCAAAGTGAAGGACATATTTTTGTATTGTGTTGCATCTGCGTGTCAGCACGGTGCTTTAACCAGTCTTGAAGAAAATATGGTGGAAAGTAGACAAGAACTAATTATTGTGATTTTTGATTTTTTTTTTTTTGTTCTATTTACATGATTCTGTTTTATAGTTTTTCTAAATTATTTCAGATTCAGATTTGCTCCTTTTTTCTTCATTGTCCCTCGTTTGCTAGACCTAGGCATTCTCTTCTTGCATCCACTATAATTTAAAGGTTTTTTTACATGTATCCTTTTGTCAAGGAAATAGCTTGGTAGAATAAAGATCAGTAAAGATAGACTCGAGATTTACACCATATTAATTTAATTTTACAGTGTTTACAAATTGCACAACTCAGAAGAAAAAATTTAAGGAAAAAGGCAAATTCTATTTTGGTTTTTCACTGCCTTTCTTCAAGTGTACTATTTTGATGTTTCACAAACTGTGTTTCCACTTCTTTGACACTGAAGAAGTGTCCTTCTATTTTATGAGAATGAAAACAGGCTGTTTCTAAAAAGAAATAATATGTACTTGAAAAATCTAGTGAAAAACAGTAATGTTTTTAGACTTGTCGATGTGTTAGTGAAATCTAGTGTAGAGAGGTCAGAGGTTTCCTTGCTGTAAGTGTGCTGTGATGTGTTAATTTTTTTTAAAAAAATTATTTATTGCATGGTCCATTTGAGTCGAAGTGGAGATGGTAATGAATACCGAAATAAGATAAAACTTGGAGCAAAATAGATCTCTTTTCATGTGTATAATACTTTCCAGAATTAGTATTTCAGGGCCTACTTTAACAATTTAACCACAAACAAAAGAATACAAAAAATGTATTTTTACATCATGATACAACTACCTAGACAACCCCCATAATGTCAAGAGTGTAATTTTTTTGTTATGAAGTCTAGACTATACTCAATCAGTACAGAATGAGGCTTGGTAGCTATGTTATGTGAAAAAATGACCATGTGTGATAGATTTTTACGGAATAAAATTCACAGTGATACAATAGCTTACCTTTTCACAGTGACACTTATTAGAACTTATGAGAATCATAGGAGGTGATCTCCTCCTAGAGGCAATATGACTTTGTATTTATTTGTTAGAGCACTGTGTATTGTTGGGGAGATATGTAGTCCATTTTGTTTAGCTAAGACAATGCTATACTGTGTGCCACAATATCATACTCAAGTTCTTATAAACATCTTACTTATAGATATTTCATGATTTTATGGCTTCAGAAACAAAATGTTAGATATTTTTAAAACTTTAACAAAATATTTAGACTATTTTTTCCCCTCTATTTTCTTTACCAACTTTGTGCTGAGTATGTGTGTTTCCTTCACTGAAATTTATCATCCACTGTTTCTTGGATGATGAAATGTAAGAGTAAAAATAGTAGAATTTTTAAGGCTTTTGTGTAGACTCAAGAGAGTCTTTCCTGCAATATCTAACTGAAAAGGTAATGAAGTGTAAAATATGTTGAAATGATTGGGGATTAAAAATCTCTGGTGTGTAGTGACAGTACAATTATATTCCACAGTAAAGGTTTCTTATATTAAGTGCAATAAATAAAACTTTTTTTTCACTGTGATTGGTTGTCACCACTGTAATGATAGCTTTGACCTTCTTCCTCTTCAAATGTCGTTAGCCTGTGACCAGCTAGTCAGGATGCTATAGAATGAATTGAGATGGCTGTACATGAAGCCAGCTGCTGAAGCAAAGGAAAAAAAGGGAATGTTTAAGCACAAAAAACTATGTTGTAACTTTTGAATCTTTCTGCAGCTTTGTTTCTCATGTACAACTACTTACATTTCCTCTCTTGCAACATGGTAATTTGTCTTGAGGTGTCTTTCGCCACTCTAGCTATC
This sequence comes from Oreocharis arfaki, assembly GCA_013398015.1. Classification (NCBI taxonomy): domain Eukaryota; kingdom Metazoa; phylum Chordata; class Aves; order Passeriformes; family Paramythiidae; genus Oreocharis; species Oreocharis arfaki. The sequence goes on along the minus strand of VZRR01003451.1, from coordinate 238,643 downwards.
CCTTTAGCTCTAACATATCTAGGTAGCATTTTTAATGTTAAGAGGTACATACTCATAGCACATTGCTCTTTCTATTCAAACAAAAGTAGCCCTGTTCATCAGTTTGTGAAGACCAACTAGACGAGTACAAAATTATGTCCAGTTTCTTTTGAAAGGTGGGACACTCAGATGGTCTATCATACAATTCCTTTATTAATAAATTTGGATCGTGCATCACCAGGTGGAGAATGTAAGTCTCTTTTAACATTTCTAAATGTAGTCTGAGGTGTGAACACTGTAGAAATATTGAAGTAAAGTGACTAGGCATAGATCTTCGTCAAAATTATGTCTCTTTTCTTTCCCTTCCCCCCTACTTTTTCTCAGGTACTCTGTGTGTGGCTGGGACATCTGACAAGCAGCTGTCTTGATAGCAGATCTGTTCATTTCTTCATTGTGCTGTTCCTAAATGAAATGACTGGCTCGTTATTCTTTCTGGAGACTTGAAAGCATCATTCCTACAAAAATTTTAATTTCTCTTTACTCAGGGGGCAAGAAGTACAGCTCATTTCAGTGCTGCAGCTCTTGGATCTGAACAAGAACTTTCCTTATCAACTATCATTTTTAGAGGCAGCTATTTGTCTAAAAGGAAACCCTACCAGGTAGCAAGGGCCATAAAAATACAATGCATTTGTACTAATATTTGGTAGACCTCGTAAATATTATTGCTTTAACTATTTTGTGCAATGACACAGTAGTGTGTCCTTCCACTTTAATGATCTTGTATTGCGCCTAGAACCATCTAAATAATATTTCTTCTCACTCAAATGGGTATTACTCATATGACCAGCTGCAAGAAATGAGAGTTCTAAATTTATCTAAGAACCTTGAGATGGGAGAACTGAAAACTCCTTCACTTTATGGGAACTTTTGATTAGGGTTTGGGTAGGTGGATAATGAAAGAGTGTAACATTGAAATGTGCCTAAATAACATGCTGTTACAAGCCTTATGATAGATTTGTGTTTGACTTAACAGCTTTTGGAACCTAATAAAAAGAACTTAATTGACAATTTCTTGAAATTGCTAAGAAAACCTAGTGATGTTGGTAGGGTATAATAAGGAGTTTTCTCATCACTGTCTTCAAGATTGAGCCTCTACAAAAAAAAAGGATTTATCTCTGTGGTAACTCTAAGTAATTGATATACAGACAAGGTTTGGTTCCAATTTGCCAGCAATAAACTTGTAATAGGGTTTTCTCTGCAATTTTAGCCTTAATGTGCTCATTCCAAAGAGCGGTATTTTTCCAAGCGAACAAATAACATCAGTAAAGCTTACGATCAGTAATAGCCCCACACTGATGCTCACATTAAACTTGTTAAATCAATTCACTAGACACTTTCTAAAGTGGACTGTCTGTTTACTTTGACTTGCACCCTGTGAGGATTATCCATCAGTTACATTTATTTGAATGATCTTTACATTTGAAATATGTAATTGTTCATGCATGATTGTGATTACAAATCTGTCTTCTCATATTTTGCAGCTTTATTTTTGTGACTTATGATTTTTCCACAGTTGTATGAAGGATATGTATATCTAGTGGCACATAGTAGAATGCATTGTATGCTTAGCCTTATCCAAATCCTAAATGAGCACTTTACTGCATAATTATGGTGGCTTCTCTTGGTAGATAGGCATTTCATATTGCTGTTTTGTTTACTGGAGGTACCAATCCACTATGTGCAGTATTGTTCTTCTAGGATAAAAAAATTAACATATAAATAATGTAGGATTATAGTATTTTGAAATAATTAGCAAAACGTGCTAAGTACTAAATGATTTATTAAAGATGTAATTTAGTCAGATTTGCTGCATAAGATATTAGAGTGCAAAGAGCCATACTGTACTCTGCAAGGAATCATTTTGTAGATGGTTAATCTACCAACTAGGCTTCATTTTTCACTCAGAACAAACCTGGTATGCTACTGCACACTGCCTTTTGTCAGTAAACACAAAGAGAAATCTGAAGTAATCAATCTTTCTTATCAGTAGCATTCAGTATGTTTACCTTTATTTTATTCTTTGGCTCGAAAAACCTGGACTAATATAAAACAAAATGTAAGCGTTTAAAAGTTTGGAGTTGTTTATCTGGTAGCTAAGTACACATTTTAAAAGATAGCATGAAAACAAAATAATGGCATTACTACATGCACTGAGGAAACTGAAAATGTTTTGGAAAGAACTGAGATCCTGGGAAAATAATGGGTTGTGGGTAATGGGAAGTTCCTGCATTAAGGAAGCTCAATCATATTTGTAGCTAGAATCTGCAAGGATTATTATTATTGTCTACCATTTTGTCACACTCCCAAGGCTGATTCTGCATATGTAGGACTGAAGAAAAAGCTGCTGTCTATGAAATGTTACAGCTGTTTCTTACAGGCATTGCTTCCCTTCCTGGTGAAAATAATTCTTTACTTTCCCCTTAAGTTTAAGTAAGTTTTTATAAGGTGCATGTGATATGGGATTTTTTGTTTGAAATGGTAGCCAGTTTAAGTTTCAAAATATTCAGATAAGATGCATGGCAGAATACTTGTCATCATATCCCCTCCCAACCTCACCCTGATTTTTTTTTTTTTAAATTTACTTCACACGTGTCCTTATTTTAGCTGTCTGTCTAATCTAACTCTGTCTATTTTTATGTATTTTCAAGGAAGCAATTAGGCATAACTGGAGTGGTGATGTGGAGGGAAATGTCTTCTCTTCTCCAGAATATACCAATATTCTATAAATAAACAGTACTGCAGGATCAGAAGAAACAGGAAAAATGAAAATTATCACTTGCTGTACATATAAATATTTCATCCAACCTGACCATGTTCTGCTGTTTCATTTGTTAACGTTTCACATTGGAAGAATGGATTCTTCCCTTAAGCAACTTCTCCTTTTTTTTCCTTTTTTCTTCTGTATAGGAAAAAATAGACCCCTCTTGCCTATTCTAGCCCCTGCTCCCTCCTCAGCCTAGAAATAATCTGATATTCTCATTTTCCGCAGAACAGAAACTACAGAAAAATACTCCTCAGAAAATCAGTGCAAACTATGTGCCAGAGTTTAACCCCAGCCTGCAACTAAACACTGTGCAGATGCTTGATCACTACCCTCCAGTGGGATGGGGAAAGAATCAAAAGACTAAAAGAGAGAAAACTCATGGGTTGAGATAAAGACAGTTTAATGGGGAAAGCAAAATCCACACATGCAAGCAAAGCTGAACAAGGAATTCATCACCACTTCCCATAGGTAGGCAGCTGTGTTCAGCCATCTCCAGGAGAGCAGGGCCCCATTAGGCATAACAGTGTCTTGGGAAGACAAATACTCCAAATGTTCCTCCCTTTTGCTTCTTTATATGCTGAGCATGATTCTGTATGCTCTGGAATATCCCTTTGGTCAGTCAGGGTCAGCTGTCCTAGCTGTGTCCCCTTCCAACTTCTTGCACATCCCCAACCTCCTCTCTGTTGGTGCAGTGTGAAAAACAGAAAAGGCCTTGACTCTGTGTGAGTACTGCTAAGCAATAACTCAAACATCCCTGAATTATCCACAGAGTTCAGCACGAATGCAAAGCACAGCCCCATACCAGCTACTGCGAAGAAAGTTAACTCACCCAGCTAAACCCAGAAAATAGAAAAGCTACTTATCACTTAGTTTGGTATCTGCAGCAGAAAGTGAGAGTTGCACAGTCATTACCTGTTTAGACTTAATGAATGTTGTTGTTTCAAGTGTAGATTTGCAGTTTTGAAATATCGAAGGTGAGGAGAAATGAGGTGATATCTTGTCGTCGTTTCCTTTGACCCTTTCAACTGCACAGCTGCAACTGAAGTAAATTGCAGGTGACTAGAGAAGATGTTGAAATTGTAAGAAGCTTAGTGATAGAAGATCACTGACTCATGGTTTAATTAGGGTAGAAAAATAGCATAATTTACATGGATTCTGTCCTCTTAGGCCACAGTTGATTGACATTGGCAGTATGTTTATGCAATTTAAATCCAGTTAAATGCTGAAATATTTTGACATACTTGAAATATCTCTTTCTTTTTGAGGTTCATTTGATGTCATGGTAGCATCATCAGTTTGGGAAATGAACTCTAGAAGAAGAGGGATATGTAGTATCTCTGCCTTAACAAATACCTCCACCCAGTCTTGGACATGGGAATCCATACTGATCAGAAATGGAAACACAGATGACTCCATGTCTCAGAGGGAATTGTAGGCAAGTCCATGGCACTAGATGGCAAGAAGCAGGGGGAGAGACCCATTCTTCCTCATACTGTGCCTGGAAATGTCTGGGATTGTGGTACAAAGTAGCATACCACAACATTGGTGGTACAAATATCTGTATGACCAACAACTTCATGAGCAATAGAAATTACATGACTGCTAATATTTTATGTAGCTAACAATCTTCCTAATATTTGTACTACTGTGGCTTCTGCCATCCTAGTTTATGGTTCTTCATTCTAATAATTCCTGGGTATTTCATACAATAGAGTTATATTTTGGATGGGTTGGTAATAGAATGGTTAAATGGGAGACAATCATAACAAATATTTACTGATAAGCAACTTTTATTACATGAAAAAAAATGAGGAGTATTAGTATTGTAGGCACTCAGGCAAAGAACATTGACTTTAACCTGGAAAATGCTTCTCATACACTAAGAGACTACAAGGAGTAGTTTTGACTACTCTCTATTCAAAGTTAAAATCCATCTGTTTCTTGCATAGATCTTGATATATGTACAGTACTCACATGCTATAAAAAACTTTCAAGTGGGTTTTGAATATCTCCAGTGAGGAGACTCCACAACCTCTCTGGTCAATCTGTCTCACTGCATGATCACTCACACAGAAAAGTCCTTCCTCATGTTCTGGTGGAACTTCCTGTGCATTGGTCTCTGCCTGTTGCCCCTTATCCTTTTGCTTGGCACCATCAAGAAGATCCTGGATCCATCCTCTTGAGACCCTCCCTTCAGATACTTACAGACATGGATGTGGTCCCCTCTCAGTTGTGTCTTGTTGAGACTGAACAGGCCCAACTCTCTCAGCCTTTCCTTGTAAGAGAAATGCTCCTCTGTCTTAATCACCCTCATAGCCTCCNTTCATTTGTTAACGTTTCACATTGGAAGAATGGATTCTTCCCTTAAGCAACTTCTCCTTTTTTTTCCTTTTTTCTTCTGTATAGGAAAAAATAGACCCCTCTTGCCTATTCTAGCCCCTGCTCCCTCCTCAGCCTAGAAATAATCTGATATTCTCATTTTCCGCAGAACAGAAACTACAGAAAAATACTCCTCAGAAAATCAGTGCAAACTATGTGCCAGAGTTTAACCCCAGCCTGCAACTAAACACTGTGCAGATGCTTGATCACTACCCTCCAGTGGGATGGGGAAAGAATCAAAAGACTAAAAGAGAGAAAACTCATGGGTTGAGATAAAGACAGTTTAATGGGGAAAGCAAAATCCACACATGCAAGCAAAGCTGAACAAGGAATTCATCACCACTTCCCATAGGTAGGCAGCTGTGTTCAGCCATCTCCAGGAGAGCAGGGCCCCATTAGGCATAACAGTGTCTTGGGAAGACAAATACTCCAAATGTTCCTCCCTTTTGCTTCTTTATATGCTGAGCATGATTCTGTATGCTCTGGAATATCCCTTTGGTCAGTCAGGGTCAGCTGTCCTAGCTGTGTCCCCTCCCAACTTCTTGCACATCCCCAACCTCCTCTCTGTTGGTGCAGTGTGAAAAACAGAAAAGGCCTTGACTCTGTGTGAGTACTGCTAAGCAATAACTCAAACATCCCTGAATTATCCACAGAGTTCAGCACGAATGCAAAGCACAGCCCCATACCAGCTACTGCGAAGAAAGTTAACTCACCCAGCTAAACCCAGAAAATAGAAAAGCTTCTTATCACTTAGTTTGGTATCTTCAGCAGAAAGTGAGAGTTGCACAGTCATTACCTGTTTAGACTTAATGAATGTTGTTGTTTCAAGTGTAGATTTGCAGTTTTGAAATATCAAAGGTGAGGAGAAATGAGGTGATATCTTGTCGTCGTTTCCTTTGACCCTTTCAACTGCACAGCTGCAACTGAAGTAAATTGCAGGTGACTAGAGAAGATGTTGAAATTGTAAGAAGCTTAGTGATAGAAGATCACTGACTCATGGTTTAATTAGGGTAGAAAAATAGCATAATTTACATGGATTCTGTCCTCTTAGGCCACAGTTGATTGACATTGGCAGTATGTTTATGCAATTTAAATCCAGTTAAATGCTGAAATATTTTGACATACTTGAAATATCTCTTTCTTTTTGAGGTTCATTTGATGTCATGGTAGCATCATCAGTTTGGGAAATGAACTCTAGAAGAAGAGGGATATGTAGTATCTCTGCCTTAACAAATACCTCCACCCAGTCTTGGACATGGGAATCCATACTGATCAGAAATGGAAACACAGATGACTCCATGTCTCAGAGGGAATTGTAGGCAAGTCCATGGCACTAGATGGCAAGAAGCAGGGGGAGAGACCCATTCTTCCTCATACTGTGCCTGGAAATGTCTGGGATTGTGGTACAAAGTAGCATACCACAACATTGGTGGTACAAATATCTGTATGACCAACAACTTCATGAGCAATAGAAATTACATGACTGCTAATATTTTATGTAGCTAACAATCTTCCTAATATTTGTACTACTGTGGCTTCTGCCATCCTAGTTTATGGTTCTTCATTCTAATAATTCCTGGGTATTTCATACAATAGAGTTATATTTTGGATGGGTTGGTAATAGAATGGTTAAATGGGAGACAATCATAACAAATATTTACTGATAAGCAACTTTTATTACATGAAAAAAAATGAGGAGTATTAGTATTGTAGGCACTCAGGCAAAGAACATTGACTTTAACCTGGAAAATGCTTCTCATACACTAAGAGACTACAAGGAGTAGTTTTGACTACTCTCTATTCAAAGTTAAAATCCATCTGTTTCTTGCATAGATCTTGATATATGTACAGTACTCACATGCTATAAAAAACTTTCAAGTGGGTTTTGAATATCTCCAGTGAGGAGACTCCACAACCTCTCTGGTCAATCTGTCTCACTGCATGATCACTCACACAGAAAAGTCCTTCCTCATGTTCTGGTGGAACTTCCTGTGCATTGGTCTCTGCCTGTTGCCCCTTATCCTTTTGCTTGGCACCATCAAGAAGATCCTGGATCCATCCTCTTGAGACCCTCCCTTCAGATACTTACAGACATGGATGTGGTCCCCTCTCAGTTGTGTCTTGTTGAGACTGAACAGGCCCAACTCTCTCAGCCTTTCCTTGTAAGAGAAATGCTCCTCTGTCTTAATCACCCTCATAGCCTCCGGTGGACCTGCTCCAGGAGCTCCATGTCCCACTTGTCCTGAGGAGCCCAGAACTGGACACAGCACTACAGATGTGGCCTCACAGGGGCTGAGTACAGGGGTAGGATTACCTTCCTTGATCTGCTGGCAGTGGTCTTCCTAATACACCCCAGGATACCAGTGGCTTTCTTTCCCCAAGGCACTGCTGGCTCATGGACAGCTTGTTGTCCACCAGGACCCCCAGGTCCTTCTCCTCAGAGCTGCTTCCCAGCAGGTCAGCCCCAGCCTGTGCTGGTCCATGGGGTTATTATTCCCCAGGTGCAGGACCCTGCATTTGCCTTTGTTGGATTTAATAAGGTTCCTCTCTGCCCATCCCTCCAACCTGTCGAAGCCCTTCTGGGTATCAGCCACACTTCCCAGCTTCCTGTCATCAGTGAACTTGCTGAGGAGGCATCTCCCCTTCATCCAAGTCATTCATGGGTGGGTTAAACAATACTGGACCCAGTACTGAGCCTCGGGGGCCACCAGTAGTGGCAGGCCTCCAAGTAGACCCTGTGTTTATGACCCTCTGGGATCTGCCATTCAGCCAATTCTCAATCCACCTCACTGTGCACTCATCCAGTCCTCACACCCTGAGTTTGCCTGTGAGGATGTTGTGAGAAACCGTGTCAGAAGTCTTGCTGAAATCAAAGTAGACAAAATCCACTGATCTGCCCTCATCCATCCAGGTAGCTGGTTCATCATAGAAGTCAATCAGGTTGGTCAAACATGATTTACCTTCAGTGAATCCATGCTGACTACTCCTGATCACCTTCTTGGCATCCATATGTATAGAGATGGCCTCCATAATGAGGTGCTCAATCAGCTTTCCAAGGATTGAGGTGAGGCTGACAGGGTAGTTCCCTGCGTCCTCCCTCTTGCCCATTTTGAAGACTGGAGTGACATTTGCTTTCTTCCATTCCTCAGGTGCCTCTCCTGATCTCTATGACCTGTCAAAGTCGATTGTGAGCAGCCACACTATGGTGTCCACCAGCTCCTTCAACACTTGTGGATGCATTCCATCAGGGCTCATGGACTTGTGGATGTCAAGTTTTCCTAGGTGTTCTCTAACAAAGGGGAACCAAGGGAAAGTCATCCTTCCAACGTCCTTTACCCTGGTCAGAGATTCCTGACGGCTGGTCTTGTCACTGAGGACTGATGCAAAGAAAGCATTCAGTAACTCTGCCTTCTCTGTGCCCTCTGTTACCACGGTCCCCCTCCATTTAGTAATGAGTTCACATTATCCTCTGTTTTCCTTCTGTACTCTGAATAATAATTAAGTCTGTTAAAAGAGAGAAGTTTTATTTGTCAGCATTTGATCAAAAATCATGGGCAAGTTATGTGTTCTGTTATCAGCAGATAATTTTATCTTTCAATAAAAATCTCTCTATCCAGTAAAAGGTTCTTGCTAAGCAAAAGTGGTCAACAAACTGACACACCAATCAAAACACACCAATTCCATTTGTCACTGGCATAAGAGAGAATGATGTAGTGATTATCAAAGCCAATAGCCCTTGGCTACCATCCCTGGTACACTTGGTTTGAGTGGAAACAACTTGTTGCATGAATTTGGAACATGGTTCAAACTGACATATCTGAGTCTTTTGTGAGAGGCCTTAATTGCACTGTCACCTTTTCCACTCTGTTCAGCAAGGATTAAAAAATTTAAAAGACTTCTCCAACATTCCTTATAACTCTCATCTTTGGTTTAGAGTACAGAATTTCTGTTTGTTGATAGTTTTTCCCCACATCTGATTTTGTTCAGCTCTTCTCTAAGGATGGGGAAGAAGATAGGCTCAATCAAATATTTTTCCAACTGATTAAATGCATCTGCCTAATCGACAAGTGGAAAAGTAGAAGTGTTCCTTGCAAAAAAATGATTCAAGATTGAAAAATCATTATTTTTAAGAAAGAAACCCTTTGATTTCCTAATAAAAGCAGACCATGTGAATAATTGCTTCCCACTAATTTCTGATAAAACTCTTACTACATAAAAAAAGAATCCCATTTGCTTTTAAAAAAGTTTATCAAAAGAACAAAAAGTTTTGATGGGATTTATTAAATTTTAAGTAAAAAGTATTGTAAGTGAAGATTTACATAATTTTTGATTCTACAGTAAATATCTCCGCTACATCTGCCTGCTTTAGCAGTGACCTGCTCAAAAGAATCCCTGGGGTTTTTTTTTGGGGGGGCTTATTACTTCATTTGTTTTTTGAATGGAAAGTTATATGGAAAATTCTTTTTAAAAAACATTATTTACCTGGTATATATCATAATTTCATTGATTAATATTTAAGATATAGTGTGAAAATAAAGTGTAATATTTGGTAAGAGCAGCGGTTAATTAAAACAATTCATGTGCTTTTCTCAGGTTTATATTTTGTTTAAGAGGCAAAAGAAGAATGAAAAAGACTCTTAGGTTTAATACTGTTAGGATGTACTTGTGTTTTTTTACTGTTAGAAGATCATAAATGCAAGCAATTCTTGATTTACACTATTAATAAGTTCACTAGCTCACTACAATCATACGTGAATTCTTACATATAAACGTTTTTTTGATTATTTCCAGTCCATTCTCCAACATTTCAGAGCTATGAAGCTGTTCTTCATACAAGTGTCTGTGCTGCACACTTCTGGCATTTGCATATTTGAAGATTATTATCAGAGGCCTAATTGCTGCCTGTAACCCTTGATTGGCTAGGAAACTGATTAATCTTGCCCCTTGGTCACAATTAAAAGAAAAATATATCTAAAGACAAATGAATAACAGCAGCTGAATCATCCCTTCTGTCTTGTGTGTGTTTTGTCTTCATTAATCTGATCCTTTTTCCTTTATCTTTTTTAAATCAAACTCTGTTAGAGCTTGTGCTGCTAATTTCTAAGGACACTGGTTCCGTGGCCGTTTTCTAGACTGATAATATCTTCAAAGGCAGCAAGGATTGCTCAGCCACTGCAAGCGTACGATGATATCCACAAGGCATTGATATCATGCTCTTGACTCTACCCTTGCTAAAGCAGCCACATATCAGTGTAAGAAGGCAATGTCACATCATGTTTTATGATCTCCATGGGTGTGGAGGCCCATGACACTAGAGGTGCACTCTAATGGTGTGAGGAGGTCATTGGTGAGCAGAGACAGAGATGTTTGGAGAAATTGGGATTAAAGACCCAAAGAGCAGAAACTTCAGTATAATATTGTAGGACCTTGTGAGATGGTGAGAGCAAAGTGGGATTGAAGTATGCTGCTCTGGGTCTAGAATGGGAAGATCATAAACTGTAAAATAGTAGGAAGGCACAGGATTGAGAATGGGAAGCATGCAGAGGGAGAACTGAGTAAGGAGAGCAATACGTAAGTACACAGGAAGAGATAGGGTCAGTGTGGCAAGTGGAGGGTTTGGAAAAGGAAAGTAGAAAAATATGACAAAGAAGTGTTAGCAGTAAGGAGAGACTGATGGAGGGTTGCAAAAGAGTATGGGGATGGAGGGAGGTCGTATTGGTTTGGGTCAATCTTCAGATGTAAGTCGATATTTACTTGTAAAGTATAAAAGTTAGTTGGGAAAACAGGCCAAGCAAATATTGATTTAAACCAATATTGTTGTTCCCTTTATCACTATGGCATTAGAAGCTGAACTCTTCTTTATTTACTTACAGGTAGGTATAAGTGCACATAACTTTGATATAGGCTTTTAAGCTTGCCACCATGATCTGAAGCTTGACCTATGAAAACTGTCCTTTCTCAGTGTCAAAAGTAATATAGTTTTAAAAAGCAGTACAGAGACTCTCCTAAGTGACCTACCAATCATGCTCAACTGAAATGTTATTTGCAGTGGGTTTGTAGGGTTGTTTAATAATTCCCAGAGGACAGAAATCAGACAGTAAAATGCATTTCACTTTAGACCTGCAGACAAACCTGTGGTGTGTGGTTCTGGGGGTGAAAGCTGGTGTTTATATCCAGTAAGACTCATGGTCTAAAGCAATTCACGAACTGGCTGGAAAATCTTACTAAGGAGCTGTATGCTGCTTCGAATGTTTCTTTTTCTTTCCTATGTAGATTGTTGCACAGCTGCTGAATAATGTTACAGTACATGATAGAAATAGCTCAATTTCAGAAGTATTTAAAGAATGACAGAATACATAATCACCTGATAACAAACTTACAGTGAAGAATATTTAGTATTTCACTATTCCAGTTTTCTCACCAGGCAGGTAGTTGTTATGTATGTGCCATACAAAACCACAACGGCTTCGTTTTTTAAATTTCCCTTTTTGCTTAATGCACTGATTCTTTGGTAGAGAGGTGCCTGACTATAAGAAGTTTTAATACTCAAATTTGGTAGTGATTCATAACTCCATTTCAGAATGTCTGACACTAAAAATAATTGCTAAGTTTCCTGTAGGGTTCAAATTAATAGCTATATGTTGCTAGAGAAGATTCTGTTGATACACTTTCCCTACTTGCTTCAAACTTTCTTTTATGTTGAGACGACTCGAAGATAAGAGCTAGATATATTTTACTTGTCAAGTAGTTCCATGGCTTTCATTTAAAAAATAACTTTTACATAGATGAAATTTCTCAGCTTCACTTCTGGATCAGTAACATGTACAGCATTTCTGTACAGGTCTGAACTTGAGTTCAATAAAAGTAGCAGATATAACTAAGAGATCAATCAGTTGCACTCATTTTCTTATTTTCTTCTGATTCATTACACATGCAGATGGGTTGAAGTGCAGTAAATGATAAAGCTGATTGATGGAGTTGCATGCTATTATCTGAAAGGTCATATTTTCACCTGATTCCCTTGGAATTTTCTGGATACACCACTTAAGTGATTTCAGTAGAAACCCAAGGTTATATATTTAATGAATATTATTAACATATGTTATTTAATAATCCAAATTATTAAATATACATATATGTGATACAAGTAATAGCAATAAAAGCATTTTTTACCACATTGCTTTATTAGGAAGACAAGATTTAAAACGTAAATTATAGTTAGTCCTAGTACACTTGCAGCTCTCATGCCGTTCGACTGCAGACCCTCTCTTGAAACTACCTGAAAGCTCTGGATGCCAAGTGATCAGAGATAGTGTGTGTTGGGTCAGTTGGGTACTTTCCAGCCTTGCAATGATGTGAAGATGTTGCTGACTGTTAGGTGTTCCTACATTGTCCTATTCTCCTTCCATCATCATACCGAGATGGCTTTTAGGCATATAAAGGTTATGAAACAGAGCTGAAAACTTCAGAGAGCTGGGCCACTTTAGTTGTTAATGAAATATTCTCATAGACTTGTCATCATTATTCTATATTACAGAATATACAGTTAAATATTAACTTCAAAGCATTTAACTAATTTTTCACCTTAGAAATGGTGCTTTTCCTGTCACTTCATTTTCTGCCACATAAACAGAGTAAAGAGCTCATAATCCAGAATTGCCATAAGTGCTCCCCAAATTGCTAGGGTATATCATCCATTTGTTTTGTAAGTATTAAAGATTAAATACTTTGAAGATTAATTTAAAGACAAAAATGATAGCTGTATTTCATTACAATTATTTCTTTCAAGTTTTGTATCAGTCAATCTTTCAGTAATTATCTACAAATATCGTGGCATTCAAAAAGAGCATCTTGCTGAAATTCATGCTAGTTTTCTTCACCAGCAACGTGTGATATCCTTTCTAATTTCATTTGTAAGAGGGTAAATATTCTAGGTGATGGCAACTTGACCTTCATTGGGGTTTGAACTCACAGTTGTAAAATGAACTCCACTTGTGAAGTAATTGCTTTTGTAGAAGACCAGTTGGCAGCTTGGAGAGTGTACTCACCTGCACATCTAAATAAAACACTGTCCAATAATATAGGAGTGTGGGTGCCATCTGGATGCTTCGTTTTCCTTCTTATAGAGCAATATCCACATAAAAGTAAACACAGGAAGATTTGCAATTAATATCCTGTATTAAACTTAGCTGATATGGTGGGAAAATTAGATGGGCATACCAGCACTTTTTTTGAATCTGTGAATGCATGCACTTTGGGGGAGTTTTTTAAAAAGAAAACAGTACCTTAATGTGCATTTGTTGCATGTATATGAATATGAAACACTATTATATACGTAAGTTATATATACATATATATATACATAACTTATTATATATAAGTTTACCTACTTAGTTGATATTTGTAGTTTAGTGTGCATGTAAGATGCCAAAGTTTGCTTAAATGCAATGTTTGAAATGTAGTACGTGGAGGGATGATAAAGAAAGACAATTGTTTCTCTTTATATTTCTATCAAAATAAAAGAAGGATAATAGCTAAAACATAAGGATCTTATTTTCTGACCTTGAAGGTTTCTGAAAACAGGTTGAGCACTTTAACTTATTTAAATGTCCTTTGTTTGTGGCCTGCAATATCCAACAGTTTAAAGTTGTTAATTAAGACAAATCGTTATGAAAAAGCATGTAAGAGGATGAAAGCTTTTATTAACTTTTAATAGTGTGGCAGTAGGTCAAAACAGAGATTATCTACCACGATTCTAAAGTTCAATTTGGTCATTTAATTAATTATTTGGAAGGCTGGCTTAAGTGTTAGCCCTATGCAATCAAAGAACTTTTTGTCTCCTGCATAAACTTTTGGGTTTTGTACATTCTCAGTTGCTTGTACCCATTACATATATGCTAAAAGTAACATGTATAGTCTGTCATGAATGCCAACCATCACACATTTTTTTGCTTAAGAGCAGTATTGGGATCAGCCTACTTTTCAGTAACCAGGAAATTAGTTCTGTTCTGGGAACATCCACTAGGAAGATCAGAAGCAAGGTTACCGACAAGACCATAGGTATTGGTTTTTTACCACTTTCTAGCAATGCTGTAGTTGCTTACTGCTTTTGAACAAAGATATTTATTTGAAATTGCTTGATTAAAAAAAAAAATCCATTGTTGTTCGTTCTGCCATCTGTTTTTGCGTTTACAAGAGTACCATTAGCATAATTAACACTCTTTTTCTCCCAGTCTCTCTTACATTTCCATGTACTCCAGCTTATTTATACAATTTTAAGTGAGGATACATTTTATTGTTAAATCATGGAATTGAGCTCATGTCTCTTGTTAAAACTCTATCTCTAAAATATTGTCTTCAATTCTAAATTTGGAATATGGTAGTGTTTACATTAAAGTTATATAAACCTATTATTTTACAAGCTTTAAAATATTGATGGTATTGAGAAGGCAGGTAACTAGAGCACTAAGCAAATAATTTTAAAGAAGAATGCATTCACTTCAGGTACCTGTCACTTAAATTTTGCCTGATATGTTTATGCAGTGGCAGCACTCAGTCCTGTAGGTCTTGTCCCTATGCAGTTTAAATAATTTTTTAAAAAATCTGCAACTGCAGCAAGGATGGCTAATGAGAGGTGATAGAATAGACATTTCCACCATTGCTTTGACACAATATGACTCTGACTTGCTTTTTCACACATTTTGGATCCAGGATTTGCAAAAATCACCTCTTCCCCTACAGAATGCTTCTCAAAGAAAAGAATAATTGTTGAACAACCCGTAGTTGATTTTTAGCAAGAATTGAAGAAAATTATGCATTTAACTAATTAAATCCTACATTTTCAGGAATACTTGAATATCCAATGTCTGTGTTTTCAATGACTTTAACTCACAAAGGCAAGGAGTGGTTTTCCTCTTTTAAAGCTCATTATGGCCATTGCATGTGTGGGCAATGCGTACATGTGTGAATGGTATTTTGCACAGGCTACCCATTTACAATCAGGTATTTAATTTTTGTACCCCTGGATTTCATTGGAAGCCATCTGTCAAATTTCACATAAGTCCAGAAGTGTTTTTTAAAAAAGAGGTAAAACATTCATTCAAATCATTAAAATAATTTCCTTCTGTCTTTGCTGCTTCTTCTGATTCAATTCTTCTCCAGGCAGGTCACACTTTTTTCATTCGCCTCAGCTTCCTGTTCAACACCTTCACCTGGGAGCACGTCTGTACTGAACAAATGCTGACTCAGCATAAGCACTAATTTTCCAGGGCAATGTGGAACTCTGAGGCGTGGTTAATTAGACCACATGCATTCTTCCCCATACTATGCAGTGTGGCTCCATCCTTAATCCCCCTTCTTCAGTCGCCTGCTCCATTCATCTGTAACTACTGCCCTCAGCTGCCTGAGCACTTGGTTAAAGGATTCTGTTCACCATAATGCCAGGGTAAGCAGAGAGAGACTATTTCTTACTGCACGGATGATGGAAGCCAGAAGAGGAAACCCAGGTGCTACCAGTGATTATCTAGGGTTGGCAGAAAACCAGATTTGCATAGCAGCTTGCCAAACACTTGATGTAATCATAGGTTTTCCTTTACTGGAATCATCTTACTGCATACTTTCTTACATAGCTTGCTCTTCTTCTAGCAGCTTTTGTTCCATTTATTTTTGCTTACATGAGGAACAGATTCTCTGGAAGGAGAGTCTTTCTAGTGGTTATGGGGTTTAATAGAGTTGAGGTTTCTCTAGAACCTACATTACTTACCTCTTAGCAGCTGTGGGAGTATGTATTCATAGGCACATATGACAGTGAATGAAAATGAATGAAATATTCTGACGGACTCTTCCAGAAAGTTTCGTTTAAATAAGAATTTTGTCATCATTGCGTCCCTTCAGATTAACCATATAAATCTGCGGTATGCCTTATGTAAAGTTAAATTTTTCACAGTAGCATGTTGCCTAGTGTTTAGGACATTGACAACACATGAAACAATACCTTTCACCTCCCATGGCCAAAACATGGATAGTAACACGTAGCACATGATGGTGAAGGAGTAATATCAGTATATCGGTTAAAGAGTGGAATTATAGCTCTGTCTCGCAATGTCTTCTTTCTTCTCCAGCACTCAATTTTGCATTACCTTATTCCTCTGCCTAAAATTTTGTAGGGAAAAACATGTTTTTCTATTTGTGTAGACATTGATTCAATATAGCTGCGCACCTTAAACACCGAATATGACAGTATTTCACACAAATCTGTTTATTTAAAGAGAATTTTTGCATCAATATTGAAAATCTAGACCAAGCTGAAGAATCTTGATGTCAAACTCGATCTAAAATTTCTTGTTATTGGTCCAAAAATAGTACTTCTTGCAGAATTGTAATCTTTGTTCTGGTCAGCACATCAAGGGAGGTGATTCTCCCGCCAATACTCTGCCCTCGTGACCCCAGCTCAAATACTGCAGCTAGGTCTGGGGCCCCCAGCACACGAAGGATGTGGACCTATTAGAGCAGGTCCAGAGTGGGGACACAGAGATGATCAGAGGACTGGAGCACCTCTCCTACAAAGACATGCTGAGAGAACTGGGGTTGTTCAGCCTGGAGAAGAGAAGGCTCCAGGGAGATCCCACTGCAGCCTTTCAGAACTTAAAGGGAATGTATAAAAAAGAGGGGGAGGGACTTTTTTTATGGGTAGATAGTGATAGAACAAGGGGGAAAGTTTTAAACTTAGAGAGGAGAGATTTAGATCAGATGTTAGGAAGAAATCCTTTACTGTGAGGGTGATGAGGCACTGGAACAGGTTGTCCAGGGAAGATGTGGGTGCCCCATGGCTGGAAATGTTCAAGGCCAGGTTCGATGAGGTCCAGGACAATCTGGACCTCAGATGTAGTGGGTGGCATCTTTGCCCATGGGGGGTGGATTTGGAACTAGATGATTTCAGGGTCCCTTCCCACTGAAGCTATTCTATGATAGTCTTGCATTCTCCTTCAAACTATGAGACTGTGAGACTATGTATAGCAGGACATCTTCCTTTTTTCAGGCAATCGATGTCTTTAAGCATAGAAGTACTTGGCTGTGTGCCTAATATAGGCGTGTTTTGAAAATCTTGTTTCTGAACACCTTTTCTTGCAGTATGATGGCTATTACTTCAAAGTTTGCTCTTTGAATATTTATCAAGCTCTTCAGTTATCTAGACTTTTGCATTCTTATGAAATCAATGCCAAAGGTAGTGTTGATGTCTGACACTGTGTTGCACTCCTGGGTGGGAGTTGGTGATAAGTGGAAATAATAATGCTGCAAATCTATGGAGAAATGTTGGTGTCTAACCTGATAGAATTGCAACAAAGCATAACAAGCAAACAAGCAAACCCATTCTAGGTTCAGGTTATAAACACTGCAGCTGAAGGAGGAAGAAAAAAGTGGGATTAGATGGGAAAGACCATTATTGTATCAAAATGATGCATCTACGAGCTCCTTTCATGAGTATTTTATGACTAGGCAAACACATTTTCATGTTGGCTTCTGCAGTAAATGTTTCTCCTTTATTACTTGATAGCCACTTAGAATTTAGCCTGATTTTTAACAGTGTTAACATACAGTACTAGGAAAATTTATTTGAATAAAATAAAGCTACATTCTTCTAAACTGGAGTCATAATATTAATACTTAAAATACACAGCAACATGCTGGGAAAATGGGATAGTTATTTAGATATATTATAAAATGTATCCCACTACTTTGATGTGATTCACTACTATTTCACCAAACCAATTTAACAGTCTCCTGTGGAGAGGGAATAGTGCAATTAAAATTAGTAACAGAGATTTTCACGTTCATATATATCTAATTCAGGGATGGGTGATAATGAATTAAATACTTTTTCCTTCTTCTGAAGTCAAATAAGTATTAAATGAATCTGAGCTAGAATTCATATTTAAAGAGAGTGCATGTGTGAAGTCACAGCATCTGGGGACAGATTTTCACATGAGAAATAGGTGTTCCAGCTCAGGTTTACATGTTAGGTGTCTTTTTTGTTTGGTTGCATTTTCTTCCATTAGATTCTTGAAAATCAAGAACATTAATTGCTAAAAATCATTTCTATTATTTTGCAGTATGCTATTCTCCCAAAAAATAACTTCCTGGGAAGAGAACTGCTGTCATTAAATTTGCCTTGGCCAAAAATTAAGGAACGTAGAGCAAAAGATTGATAGCCCTGGGAAAAATGGTCTCTAGACACTTGTTAATCAGACACTGGAAAATCCAATGGATAATTCTCCAGGGTGAAGTGGCTAAATTTGTTTGTAGACATTATGAATAAGAAGCAGTTCTCAACTCATTACAAAGCAACATAAAAAAATAACAAGGATATGCTTTTTTCTATGTATCACATTACTCTGAAAAAAACTCTCTGAAACACCAAACCCCAAGCTTCCTCTGGTGCTTCCCATAATAGACAAGGAAATTAGATACCACTTTTTAAGCAGATAAGTCAGTGTAGCAAGAGTCACATTAACCCTTCACCTAACCACAGATTAAATAATAGTTTTATATTAGTAGGGGTCTATTGGTAAGATAATATCTTTGATGACTCTTACTGCATCACTGAGTTTGAAATAAATGTGATCACTTCTGTTTCTCAATAAAAGCTTTTAATCAAGTGAATGAACAAACCAACCCATGCCCCTGTGCTGATGCACTTGCCCTTGCAGATGGTATGTAAATATCAAAAAATGTAAATGATCCATTTGTTAGAGACCTGACCAGTAATGTGCTGATGAAGAACAGGAATCAAAGCAACTGTGAGTCTAAGACAGGGGTTTTTTTATTATTTTTTGGTACAATGTTACCATGTGTGATGGTTTGATCTTGGCTGGATGCCAGGTGACCACCAAAGCCCCTCTGCCAGCTCCCCTCCTCAGCTGGACATGGGGAGAGAAAACATAAGGAAAGAGTCACGGATCAAGCTGAGGACAGGGAGGGATCACTCACCAATTACTGTCACAGGCAAAACAGGCTCAGCTTGGGAAAATAATTAATTAATTACCAATTGAATCAGATTAGTATAATGAGAAACAAAACCAAATTTTAAAAACACCTTCCAATCCCCTTCCTCCTTGCAGGACTATACTTCCCAGATCTCTCACCCTTAGAGAGTTTCATTCAGTTTATCACATGTTGTCTCTGCCACTCCTTCCTCCTCAAGGGGAGGACTCCTCGGATTCTTTCCTTGCTCCATTGTCAGGTCCCTCCCATGGGAGACAGTCTTCCGTGAACTTCTCCAATGGCGGGTCCCTCCATCTGCTGTGGTTCTTCACAAACTGCCCCAGTGTGGGTCCCTTCCCTCTGGTTCAGCCCTCCAGGAACTGGCTGTTAGAGCGTGGGTCCCCAGGAAACCTGCTTCAGCATTGGGTCCTCTCTCCATGGGGCCACTGGTCCTACCCAGAGCCTGCTCCAGCATGGGCTATCCATGGGGTCACAGCCTCCTTTGGTCATCCACCTGCTTCATCATGGGGTCCCCCAGGGGCTGCAGGTGGATATCTGTTCCACTGTGAATCCCCATGGGTTTCAAGGGCACATCCTGTCTCACCATGGTCTGCACCACAGGCTGCAGGGAATCTCTGCTCTGATGCCTGGAGCATCTCCTGCCCCTCCTTCTTCACTAACCTTGGTGTCTGCAGAGTTGTTTCTCTCACATATTCTCAGTCCTCTTCTCTGGCTGCAATTTGCTTCTGCTTTCCTCTTCTTGACTCTGTAATCCCAGAGGTGCTAGCGCTGTCGCTGAAGGGCTTGGCCGTGGCGAGTGGCAGGTCTGCCTTGGAGCTGCTTGGCATTGGCTTCATCAGACACAGGGAAAGTTTCCAGGGGCTTCTCACAGAAGTCACTCCTGTAGTTCCCCCCCACCACTGCAAAAACCCAGCCACACAAACTCAATACGTTATATTATTATACCCAATACAAAAGAACCAACAGATTCTTTTGAGGTATTTTACACTAGTTCCTGCATGATGCTCATCACTTTCTGACTGAACTGGAATATCTTCTGTGCATGTTAAACTTTATTACCTGCATGAAGAAAGCAATACGTCATAGGAGAAATAATTTGTTGGGCTTTACTTTTAAAATATATATTGTAAACAGGTTGCAGACGTGACAATGAACATTCCTTTAAATGCCTTAAAGATGGAATCTAGTATTGTACTCTGTGTATTGATTGCTAACTTTTTAAGGTGAAAAAAGTCTGAAACATACTTATTTTAAATTTGAGGGAAGACTTATGTCTTGTCCAGGTTAGAAAAAAGTCCTAAAGATGGTTATATGTTAAATCTAAGCTGATTATACTCATATGAAGTCAAACAATATCTTTTAACTTACAATTTACTTTATAATTGTGCCTTGTGCTGTGCTGATTACTGAATGCATGCTTTAGTTACCAAACTCATATTTGCAGAAGAGATGTGAAAACTGAGGTGTCTGTGCATTTCACTTAAGCACAGAATGCCACAAGATGCAGAAGGCTAAGTGACAGAAAAGGGATTTCTGCAGTTCTGCAGAAACTTGCTGTGAGACAGTATGTTGGAAAGCGAGTATGGAAGTTACGCAGTGGAAGTGTTTAATAGATTTTTCTGCTTTTAAAATGGAGGACCCCAGGTTTTATATGTTCCTGTGATTCAGATTTGTTTTACAGCACCAAGAAAAATCAGATGGTTGAGGTTCCACCAAGAACGTTAATCAAATGAAACAGCATGTTTTAAATTATGCAAATGGGCCAGCTAAGAAATGTGATGACATCTAGTCTCATGTGCTTCCATGTACTGCATTGGCACTGTGCGAGGCTAGAATGCTTTGTAATGTTATTATTTCCCATTTACCTGCAGTGTTGCCCTGAGGTTCTGAGAACTTTAAGTGCAGTAAGTTTTCTTTTCTCCATCCCTTTCTTTACTTCCCATCACAAAGGTGATAAATCATAGTGACCTTCCTTGTAGTAAAGAAGAATGGGGAAGTCTTTATGCAGCTTCTGTCGATGCCATCCTTTCAGACTGCTGGAAGAGGTCACCAAGATCAAATATAGACATCTCCCACTAGAGTGGAGTACGTGACCTTGAACTTTTTCCCAGCACCTGCCAACCCATCAATAGCCAGTTTTAGGATACAGCCAGGCTGAGGTTACTGTAAGCCTTATGTGGAAGCAGAGCTTTGAGCAAATGAGTGACCATTTATGTCAGCTGGAAAAGGCTTTAAATACAATTATTCTGCTATGGTTTGCAGTCAAACTTTGTGTCTTGGTGAAGCCTGTGTGTTTCGTGAGAGAGCTGCTGGATTTGGCTGCTGGGGACAGTTGTATAATTTGGGGACTGTCGCATAGTTCGGCTTCCTCGTCTCTGCCTGTGCAGCAGATACAAGGTTTTCCTAGGTTCTTTTTGACCATCCTTTAGCCTTGCACATAGGGGGAGGAAAGGATTAGCCCTAAATTCCTATGGTTGTTTGTCTCATTAACTGATCTGCAACCTCACTTTTGATTCTGTTAAAAGTGCTGCTATTTAAATGTCTGATTTTCCCAATGCATGGGTTCATTTCAGGCAGAGAGCCACAAGACCTCTTCATTGCACTCATGTGATCAGCAATGCACAGAAGTGGTTCAAGGAATGAACCAAAGTTTACAGTCTAGTTCAGTAATTCATTAATTTAAGACAGTCAATTTATTGTCTAATTTGCTTACTTCAACTATTTTCTAATTGAAGGTATCTTTCTTGTATTGTAATTTACTGACAGCAGTGTCAATTTTTACATGTCTGTATTGCAGCAAAACAATTATCGTAAAGCACAATTGCATTGTGTAAACAGTAATACTTCAGGCAGTCCATTTGCCTGAATAAGAGTCCATTAAAATGGACTATTTAAAATGGACTTTCTCCTTATTTTCTACCTTTTGATGTTGTTTTCTCTGTTATAAAGTGGTTTGTTGACACCAAATATTTTAATAATTCCTTTGCAAGTCCTTATGCCTATGCCTTTGAGATGCTGCTATAGTAATTAAACTGTCTTTTAGTTGAAATGCTTGCAAAGCGTCCAGTTCTGTGCCTGGCAGCTGGTGATGCATTATAGAGACATTGAGCTAATCGATTAAAACCGCAGAGACATGGGAGTTGTCTGACAGCACTGTACTAGGATGAAATTAGTTGGAATTGCATGGTGAAATTAAAGGGAATGCAGGTGATTGCAGCCCTTCTGGGAGAATCCTGGGTGAGAGGGACACTGTGCACTGATCCCTGTGTAATTAGGACAGCCATGTTTCAACAGTATTTCTAAAGTATTAAAATGGACTGGGTAAATCAGCAGGGTTGTTTCCAGTGAACTTGGCATCCATCCACTGTGACTAAAATAACATGAAATTTTTCGGCTGCTAGGAAATGTGAAATTGGACTAATTGTCTTCTAACTAGTCTGCTAGTGTGTTAGTCGGTCACAGGTCAGGAGTATAAATACTGAACGCTTTCAGGTATATCACTGGAGCTTAAGACACGCTGCTATACAGAGTTCATGGTATAATATTTTTTTTGGAATAAAGACAATGCAAGTGTGAACATGAGCTGAATCACAGTCCATAAGGGCAGCTTAGATATATTAGTTTGTAAAACTGCCTGAAGGGTCTGCTTAGAAATATTCCAAATGATATTCAAAGAGGCAGTCCTAACCCTGGGCGGTCTAAATAGAGACATTCCTTTTCAATTGGAACTTGCTTGGAACACAGATGCTAAGGAACTTACAGTATTATTTTTCAGAAAAACCATGGTTAGCTTTTCTAGCTAAATGAAAGTTCTGCTCTGCCTAATATTACTCTTATAATCATTCTAAGCAGTGCTGTTTGTAAAGGAGTTCGCTTTCTACCATGATTCTACATCTCTTCATTTGAATCTGGCAATACTGTTTGGCTAAATTGTCTAGCAGAGTGGGTAGATGTGGATTGCCTGTTTTCAATACCAAAACCAACACTACTGCTGTGCATACTACTTTAAAGCAAGATGAAAAAAGCCCACTAGATATTACAAAAGAGGCCTCCTCCTGTCTTCTGGAGATGTACAGTGCGATGGAGACTGTCCTTTGAGGCCTCAGGGAGACAAGACTACACTCTCAGCTGTAGAACGAGCGTCCTTCTGCTGAAGCGGTGGCAACTTCTCTCTCTCCCCTGCTCTCCCACAGCCCCACTTCCCCAGAGTCGGGGCGGGCAGCAGAGGGTGATGCCCTCCTAGGAATCTGGGAGCCAGATCTGTCTGGTGGGTTCCAGATGCCGCATTTCGTGAGGGTTAATGCAAGGGGAGCTGATCACACTGGAGCTAAACTTCATGGTCATGGTCTAACCCCAGACAGCAGCCAAGCTCCACGCAGCTGCTCTCTCACTCTGCCACCAGTGGGACCAGGGAGAGAATCAGAAGGGTAAAAGCTTGAAAATGCATGGGTTGAGATAGACAGTTTACCAGGGAAAGAAAAAGCCATACACAGAAGCAAAGCTAAACAAGGAATTAATTTGGTGCTTCCCATGGGCAGGCAGATGTTCAGCCAGCCTTCTGCTCCAGGAGAGCAGAGCCCCATCACATGTAACAGCAACTTGGGGTGCAAACACCATCACTCCAAATGCTCCCCTTTGTCCTTCTTACCCCCAGACAAACTGAGCATGATGTCATATGATGTGGAAAATCCCTTTGGTCAGTTTGGGTCGCTTTCCTGGCACATGTCTCCTCCCAACCTCCCGCAAATTCCATGTCAGTGTGGCAGTATGAAAAGCAGAAAAGGCCTTGGTTCTGTGTAAGCTTAGGAATAACAAAAACATCTCTACACTAGAAACACTGTGTTCAGCACAAATCCAAAACACAGACCTATACCAGCCACTGTGAAGAAAGTTAACTCTACCCTAGCCGAAACAAACACAACTTCCATCAAAGCATAGAAATATATTATTATAAAGCAAGAGTTGTGTTTGCTTCAGTAGGAGAGACATTATTTGGAAGTCAAACTAATACTGTATACAAAAGCAGAAATAGTTGAATTCATCAGATGCTTAATTCAATGTGAATCTGCCTCCTGAATAAAATAATACCAGGAACAGCAGGATGCCTTAACAAGTACTTGGAAGCTCTCATTGGGCAGGGCCCATGATCTGCCTTCCTGTCAACCTTTGAGCACTGATTCCTGATGAGATTTGGACTCAGAGGCCAAATGCTGTGTTCAGAACCCATGCTAGAGTAATATGTGGGAAATGCCCCTCATTTCACTCCAGATTTGGGTGTTAGTGGACATAGCTTTTGCTTTGTGTTGTCTTGTACTCAGCCTAACTAGTCGGATCAAGTCGCTACAGCGTATTTAGGAGAATATGTCAGCAAAGGGAACATACAGACTGCATTTCTCAAATGTTTTCCCTTTTATTCTCCACATTCTGCTGTGCACACATGCACAGAGCACACCTCTCCACTCTCCCTTCACAATGAAATAACAATTTAATCCAGCCTGAGTTTATCGTTGTCTTGCATGATGAGAAGTACCAGTAACTGGAATAGTAATTTGGCACTGGAAGGGAGGAGAATTTAGTATTATCAAAGAGTACGTCATGCGTTTTTTTAACTGGTTAATTCTTAATAACAAATGTTGAATGCTAAAATGTTTTAATGCTTAGAAACATGTCAGTTTAACAGAAGCCAGTAGAGACCTAATCAAAATATTAAGTTTTAAACAAGGAGACATGAATAATAGTTCTTGAACTAGAACAGTCTGAGTTGTACTCCAAAATTTCATGAAAGGCTTAATGATAAATGAACCCAAGTATGTGCGATAAGTTAATGAAATGCTAAAATGGTGATATAACATGTTTTCTTCCTGTACCTTTGATAGTGCACAGATCAAGCACCTATTAAAATAACAAAAACAAACAAAAAACCCCCATAAAACCAGTAATGAAAAAAAAAAACTTTTCTAGAGCTTTTTAAAGGATATTACATAAAACCACTTAACTACTGTGTTGAAGCCATGATGAACATGTCATAATATATCTAAGCCAACATTCAAAGGGAGAATGTCATGCAGTTTCTGTTAAACAGCTGTTTCATGCATGTAAGGTCTGTTGCAAATACTTTGATAAAATTGAAATGTTTGGAATATTTTTTTATAATAAAGCTGGGACAGATTATTGGTCTTTCACTGACTAATGTCCTTGCTTTATTTCCCTTTATTATCTTTTAATGTGATGTTTAAATGTTTTGTTTACACCACTACATTCCTTCCTGTAGGTTTCAGTTAGTATTTTTTATGATACTAAAGCTCTTGCATGTGGCACATGTCCCTCGGACTCTTCAGATCTCCATTTCCATATACTTCCCAACACTATCAGCAAATGATCAGAGCTTCTACAGCCAGCACCAAACAACAGCTTGTTGCTATTTGAATTAACCAGCTTCTGTGCAAAATCATGTTGTGTAGCCTTCTCTGGAGCAGCACTGTAAGTGGTTCTCCTCCCCACAGACAGTCTGGTTCTTCTGGGGTTGGATTCTGTTATCTGTTGAACATTCTGAGCTGCTTTTAGGTCATGAACTTAAACATGTGGTCCCAGATAGTTGGAGCTGAATGGCAGAGCATTTAGAGGCTTTTGTGAGCTCTGTGCCAAGTTGCATCTCACACCTGCCAGACACAATACCTGGATGATGTGCCATGATGGGATGCTTTGCTTTTGCCTTTGTTTCATTTTCTTCTGCCTTTCTACTAACATACTGTAGTTTGGTTCTATGACAAAAGGCAAGCTGATTTTGCATAAATAAGCTTCAGTGCATGCTTTGAAAATAAGAGAAATGTTCACTTTGTTCTCCACACAATGGAACAGCAGCTATCACAGTTTTTAAACTTTTTTTTTAAAAAAGGCCAACTTTATTTTTATTGGCCATTTTCTGAATTTAATTCCAGGCGTGTTCAGTTGTTGTTATTTTTAGTTACCTTCTTCCTGGAAGTGACAGTTGATAGACACTACGTTTCCAAACACATAGAAGATGGTGAGGTTTTTTGAGGCAGGATGTATTTCTGGTTGTGTTTTCTCATCACTGCTGTCCTTTCTCTGTTATCTTCCATCCCAATAGTGCCAAAGTTAGAGCTGTCTGTACTGTTTTTCTAGGCAGAGTTTGCAGTGCAAAAGGAAATCCATATTCTATGTATGTCTCACCAGGGAAGAAAGCTTTTAAAGATTTCATTGTGAGATAAGGACATGCATCCAAAAGGGCTTTATAGCTGAAGGAATATGAGCTCCCAGTGGTCTACAGGCTTATTCAACCAGGGCAGTTGTCTCCTCATGAGTGGAGAGACTGATTGACTGTACCAGACTTCCCTCTGGAATCAATTCATGTTCCTATGTACCATTATAGCATGAATGTGAGGTACTCCAGCAGAAGCTAATTAGGATACTTAGATGTGCCTTAGAATCATAATTTTCTTCCATCTTAATTTTCTGTTCAGTGACTTTTAAGATCAGCTTTTTACAACCTCCTGACTGTCGTTGTAGGACTAAGACAGAAAACTAAAGAGACTATTACTGAGATATCAGCTATTGTCACCTTAGAATGTTTGCGCATCCATTGAGAAATGAAGCAAATGCAAAAGAAATTTTTCAGTGAAAACCCTTTCTATTTCTGCCAGTACATCAGTAATTTTTCCTTTGATGAAAATGCATGGATTGCATTCTGAACTAAGGGATGGAGGTAAATCTGAATTTTGTTGGCTAATTGTGCAAAAAGAACAATGTAACAATAGAATGTTTCTTAAAGGAAATTCCAAGCAAATGTGCACCTTTTTATTTCAAGGGTAGCTATACTAATACATCGAATTATTGTGCTAATGACATAAGTAATGCAGGTTAAAAGACAAGAATGGTGCAACGCAAACTCTGTTCTTGAAAAATTTCCCATTGCAAATTTTCCTTATAAAAACATGATAGGTGTTTTAAAAAAACTAATACTGATAGTGATATACTTTGAAGAAACATTTTTTAGTCGAATAAAATTTCCTGCTCCCAATCCCAGGCATTACTCTTACTTTTTAAAAAATAATTACCAACCATTTCTGTGGCACAGTAAGCCTTTGTATTCTGTGTTTATTTTATCATCATTTTTTTCCCCTTGAAGCAATTCCTATAGGCCTATAGATGGAGAGGCATTTATTTTGAAACATTTCATGAAATGATTTGCCCTTCCAACATGCTTGAACTCAAGATGTTATTACAGAGGCCAAAAGGGTTTGTCTATATGGACCTAATTAATTAAAAATAGAAGTTAGAAAGGTTACGTAGTCATTTATGAGAAGATATAGAAATATAAAACCAGACTCTATTACATGACATTTTTCTTTGTTCTCCTGGCTGAAGAACTNAAAAAAAAAAAAAAGGCAGATCACACAAGATTAACCTGATTTCTTTCTAACCAGATAACTGACTTTCTTTTGGGGAAAGAAATGCTAACTACTAATAGTCTTTCTAGAGCTTAATTTGCAATACTGCTGATCAAAAATTATTTATTCAACCAAAAAGTATAGATGTCAGCATAAGAATTGCTGGATCATGGAGTGGGTGAGAAAGTAAGCTCAGTGTGATGGTAGTGGGGAGCTTCTTAACAGGAGAGAAGATTCTAAGGAATTTTTCAAGATCTGAAATGAGTTGACCAGTGAGACAAAACTAAGAGAAAGAAGCAGTCAGGGCTGAATAATTTTGAGAACTAGAGTAGCAGAAATGGAATGAAATTGCAAGCAGAAAGTGCAAAATGCTGCACCTGGGGACTAATAGTACTAAATTCTCTTAGAGTTAGGAATTCTACCAGATAGGAATGACTGAAATAGAGAAATTGGTCTTAAAGAGCCTAAGAGGCACCACTGTGATGCAATGTCATAAAGTCAAATGTAATCCTAAGGCTGGAGTGATGTTTCCGGGGAAGACTGGATGGTACTGGTACTGGTAGAGCTGTAGAAGGGAATGATTTATACAAGTTACATGAAATACTGGGTACCAGTGGCTAGTACTAGTGGTGCCCCCAAACAAGGACTATTGTGAATGTTGCTCCACGTTTCTCTCTGCCTCAAGACTGTGGATTTTTGCTCAGCACAGGAGGGAAGTGAGACATGGAAAGGTTTTACTGAGGGTTATGGCATTCCAATGTGGAGGTATCCAACTGTTCCCAAGGAGGAGCTGCCACTCTTGGGCTGGGCATGGAGTCTCCTGTGCTAAGGAAAGGGGAATTCAAAGTGTGAAAGATACTGATAAAGACTTTGAGGATTATCAGGAGAATGGCTTGTTTATCCATTGGATGGAGAAAATGAAAAATGCAGAAATTTTTATAAATTTGGATGGAAATTATATGTAACTAGCAAAAAGAAGGCTAGGAGATTATATGATTTCTCTCCCTGGGGTGTTTAAATTCCAGGGACCCTGGAAAATACTTTAAGTTGGAGGATCCTACAGTTTCAGGAAGAGTTTGGTGTTAGCTGGTCACAAATAAATTTAAGATGGAAATTTAATTGAAAACATCCAGCCACTAAATGATACTGAAACTAAAAGACCTACAGCAAAAGATGTAAAACCTTAAGTCCTTTTCAGAAGGCAATCAATATGCTTTTGAAAGATAGATGATGAGTTGTGCACAAAGAGCACTGAACTCAGTGAAAAAGGAGGTCCTTCCCACTCTTCAGCCCTTGATTTCAAAGACATTGAACTATTAAAGCGAAAAAACCCTCAAACACATTCACACCCTATGAGGTTATTTTAAAGATTTTTTTTGCACATTAAAAAACCCAGGTTCCTTCTGCACTCCTTCCTAAATTCCCAAATGTATTGGCTTGGCATGGCCTGGTTTTAGGTAGCAGGAGGGCCGCAAAGACGGCTCCTGTGAGGAAGCTGCTGGAAGCTTCCCACTATGTCTGGCAGAGCCAATGGCCGATGGCTCTGAAGATGGACATGCTGCTGGCCAGAACTGGGCCAAGGAGAGAGGTTGGTAACACTTCTGTCAATATGTGATGACATATTTAAGAAGAAAATCAAAACAAAATCACAAGATTTTGGGATTCTAGTCAGAGAAAGGGAGGAAGTGAGAACATGTGAGGGAAAACAACATGGGCCCACCAAGGTCAGTGGAGAAGGAGAGGGAGGAGGTGCTCCAGGTGTCAGAGCCGAAATTCCTCTGCAGGCTGTGGTGAGGACCATGGTGAGGCAGCTGTGCCCCTGCAGCCCATGGGCCCACGGGGGATGCCGAGATCCACCCACAGCCCGCGGGGGAGGTGCCTGTGCCGGAGCGGGTGGTTGCCTGGAGGAGGCTGTGATCCAGTGGGAGACCCGGTGGAGAGAGGGGACCCTTGCTTCCAGGCTGGAGCAGCCTGTCCTTGGAGAACTGCACCCCGTGGAAAGAGAGAGCCCGGCACAGCAGTTTTGGGAGGGCTGTGTGCCCATGGGAGGGGCTCACGCTGCAGCAGGTGCGGTTTGGCTGCTGCTCCTGAGAGTGGACCCACGTTGGATCCTCCCCTGATTCAGTTAGTAATAAATTCACTTCACAACTTACATTGAGCCTGTTTCACTCTCAAAGTATTTCTCTCAGTCCTTATCTCACTCATGCAGTGTTTGTTAATTTTTTTCCCTCTTCCCTCCTCTTCCCAGCTGTGGCAGGAGAGGGTGAGTGGGTGGCTCTCGTGGGTGCCTGGCGTTGGGCCAGTGTCAAACCACAACACCCTATTTCTGTACAAGTGCAGAGCAGTTTCTAGAAATGGTTTGTTGAGCCTTACAACATGATGTGATCTTTTCATATGAATTAATGTCATCTACGGGGTGAGTGGGGAACCTCCAATTGCGCCGATTTCCAGGTGTTTGGGGTTTTCAAACGCTGAAACCAGAGGGCTAATGCACAGCTTCTCTACTGAATTCACTAGACATCTGAGCAACCAGATTTATAGTCTAAAAGAATCTTAATCTCTGTTTAGATAACAGATGAGGATGCTGCAGGAGAGAAGCATTATTATGATACGATAGCTCAAATGCAGCCACTGCCTGTGCTGAGATTTTTTAAATTTAGTCTCTCAGACATAGTAGTACATTTCTAGGAGCAACATGTACAAAGAATGAAAAGTCTCAATTTTTTTCAGACTTGTTATGTTTGTCAGTGTGCCAAACACAGAGTGGTTTAGGTGAGAGCAAATATAAATGATCAGTATTTTAAATTTTAATGAATAAATTTATTTATCATTAAGATTAATTTTTATTACTATATGTAATATTACTACTGCTACTGTTGCTATATATTTCTTGTTACCAATGAATGAGGCAACATACTTTTCACCCCTCTTTCCTTCCTGAGATATTTAACTTTCTGTGCAGGTACTAGCTGTCAATCAAGGCTAATCAAACTGGCACAGTTAACATAATCCATCATAAAATTTCACAATAATGTCAACCTGTAATTCTGTCAATCTGGTTAAAGGAAGTAGGCTAAAAACAATATTGTCATTTTGTAATAACACGGGGAAACAGAATTTTGAAATAATATTTTTACTGTCTGCTATAAATATATTGTATACAGTTTTCAAGAGCAGATGTGGTTTCCATTAGGATTGAATTGGTCAAATACCCAGAGTTTTGAATCCTTATTTTTCACTTCTCTCACTCTCAGATATTTTCAATGTATCCTGCAAAGGAAATAGGGTATTGCCATTCTCCCTGCATTGTGACACTGGAGATGTCCAGGAAAAAGAGAAAAGGAGGGTCATGAGTTTCTTCTCTGCTTGTGTAACTGCAAGGAAATATTACATGATGGAACTGGCCAAGGCTGGTTGGATGGTAACATCTAGCAAAGAAAGTTCCCAGCTCAGCTATCAGCTGCATTTATATCCTTTGCATGCTAGCAGTAGAGGAAGCTCATAGTAAAGTCTCAAACCAAGACAGATATAGTTTTACTCCAGTTTATGCACATGGGAACAGAAAAGTGCAGTCTGGCTATTTGCATGACACATCACAGAAATGTAGGCAGAAAATGTAAGGGTTCAAAACTTGATGTCTTTCTCCTTAGGAGATTATGATTTGCAGACCTTTACACGTTTTTTGATAACTATTCAAGCTCTTATCAGACAAGGTTAAGTCTGCTGAAAATAACTTGCTTTCCAACTTTGCCTTTGGCAAATCTTGTACAGAAATTGAATGCTACCAAGTTCACAGCAAGATAGATCCATTTACCGCTATTACAGTGTATTCAAATGCACAAGTACCCCTCTTCAAATGAATGAGGCCTCTCATGAACTAAAATATTACTTGGGCCAAACAGGCATTACAGAAGCCTATATGGACTTAGCTTGTTCAAGAATGTTTGTAGCGTATTCTTCTGTGTTATCTCTACTTGTCTGAAGCAACTGCTCATGTTTCATGTGTTGGGGAAGGAACGTCTTTGGAAGCACTGAGCATATTTCTCTCTCCTCCTACAAGTGGATTTTTTTCAGAATACAGAACATTGTATAATGAATACCCTAGGTTAGGTGGTCTTTGTCAGTTGATGACATGGATGTTTGTAAACCAGGCAAAGCTTATAGGGAGGGTTATGTGAGATGGATGTTTAATTATCAGGAATCTTAGGTTTTCAGCACAGAAGCTAAAGAGAAAGGATGATAAATTAGTCTGGTATCTATAAATGAAACCTATGTCTTGTTGTAGAAAGGCAGGGAAAATACAGTGCAAATATGGTCTTTGGGAAAGGCAGTATTAACAATTAGATGCCAAAAAAAAAGGGTGAAAGCAGATGTAAGCAATCATGATACCTGGGTACAGCATCCATGGGATCGCATGGGACTTGACAGTCATTGCAGTAAGAGAAAAGCAGCAGAATGGAAACTAAATTCGCTTCAGTTTCATATGTAAAAATCCATCATTCTTTAGCAAAATAGAACAGAGAGTCTGAGACAATGTCTTCTTATGGGAGACGGACAGGACTAATTAAAAAAAATTCAGACAAAGAAATTATAGCGGTGCAATACTTTGAAGGAGAAGTTTACAAGTTATATCTGGAGGGAAAAGACAAAAGCATTTCAAGCTTATTTAAGTTGCAAGCACAAACAGATCTTTAGGTACCATTAGGCAGAGAACATACTACTTTGGAAAGTGATAGCTAAATTCAGGAGCTGTTAAACCAGAAATTTAACAGAGTGGTCGTTCAACAAGGGGTTGCTTCTGAATACAGAATAAGAGCTTGGAAGGGAATGTGCAGTTGATGTAGACATGAAAACAGTGAGAGAGCTGTGTGCAGCCTCCTGGACTTTCTTTGCTGTAATACCTAGTGGCAGTAGAAGATGATTTTGTAGACCTAACAATTTGGCAGTTGGGTATAGTAGTCTGATGCTGTCAGAGCTGCCCGGTGGCTCACAGCGTTGGGTCTGTGGCCATCTGGGGACCTTGGTGGTGTAAGTCCCGATAGGTGAGGCAAAGCCCACTAGCTGTTGGTCTGCTAGTGCAGGTAGAGACAAGAGGCAAGGAAGGGAGTCCGGTATGATATCCAAGGCACTTTATTGTCCTCAGGGGCACCAGGGACTGAAGACCCAGAACTAGGGGTGACACAAGGTCTTATGGGGGGGGGTGGAGCAAGGGGTTGGAACAACCTCAGGGCCAATGGAAGAAAAGGAAGGGAGGGACCATAGGCAGGGTTACCTGCATCAGACTAATGAGGGAAAGTAAGGGGAGAGGCAAAATCCAAGGGAACCAATGGGGCACCGAGAGGAGAAGAACTTTCGGGAAGAGGGAGGGGGAAAGGGATGATGCTCACATAGGATTGACAACAGGGGCAGGGTGTACATAACTATGCAAGGGGAGGGGAAACAACAAAATGATTGACAACTGTGGTAAACCAAGTACAACAGAACTGACCCAAATACAGGGGAAAAGAGGACACTGCAACAGTAGTCTTGTCTGTGCTTCATAAACTTCTCAGCCAAAAGGAGAAATAACAATTTTCTCTTCCCAATATATGTATGTGAAATGAATCAATAAGAGAATTGTTGTTGCACAAGTGCCCAAACTGTTCTCAAATTTAGGTCTCCCTCTTTCATTTCTCCTATAGGAGAAAGAGAGTGTGTGATTGCTCTAGACTCATTGCCTTCATCCTCAACCAAGAGAAGTAAGCACTGCTTTAAATGTGTAGCAAGAAGCCACACAAGAAGGATAGTGTATTAGTGCAAAGAAGAGAGAACACCATAGAGGATAATGCTGGTTTGCTTCTTCCAGTAAAATGCCTGCCTCAAAGTTATAAGGAAGCCCTTTTTGGTTAGTCTTTACTACTGTTGCACAACAGCACTGGGAGTTGACTTCTTTTAAAACAGCAAAAGAAAGTTGGAAAGAAATGTCAGTTAACCCAGCTCAAGGCTTTCCATATTGATAAACCCAAAAAGTGACCTGAGGGAAAGGAGCCCTTTGCCAGATCCCAAACCATGTCAAGGCCGAGCAGACAAAGCTCCGAAGTACAGGTCAGTCCAGTGATTTATGCAATGTGTTGTGAAGTGGAAAATATTTATAAATCACTCGCCTTCTCTTAGAAAAGATATAGGAAAACTAATTGTATCACTCTTAAAATGTGGGAGGAGCATTTCAGTGCAAACATGAATGTTTTGCAAAGAGGCCTGTTTTTAAATCAAAGCATTCTGAAATAAAGAAAAAATGTGGAGTTCTTATTTAAAGAGGCTTTCTGTAAGGGAGTGAACTGCAGCACTCTATATCATTCGATAAGAAAAGTGTTTCCTTGCAACTGCAAAAAATGGTTTGAAGTTAAGTATATATTCTAAGTTACTGTGGGTGTGGTAATGCTAACTGGTGTAGACTGGTTTGAAGTTAAGTATATATTCTAAGTTACTGTGGGTGTGGTAATGCTAACTGGTGTAGACTTGTGTGTAAGTCATTCAAAGTAGGAAAAGATGAGCACAAGAAGCAGGAATCCCTCCCCCAGCTTCCAATCTGTTCCTATATGAGAAATGACAATCACCAAGCCTCAAACTTTCTGAGGCAGAAATGTGTCAGGAGTGTAGACAGGAACACAGAGCAACTGGAATTTGTCTAAGTGTTTTGGGTTTTCAAATGTGAAGGCAAAAATAACACTACGAAGTAAGTTGGTTGAAGCTGGGAGGTGGAGGAGGTAGCCTGAATAGGCATGGGAAATGTATGTTTCCTTGGGATCCCTATCCCATTACAATATTCCAGAAAAGGCTCAGGCTGTTAAGCTAGAAATCTGCAGTGTTTTTACCCATGGGAGTTGTCAGTTCTCAGGATTATAATTTATAAATAAATTTTGAATGAGTTGGATTTTGTGAACTAAGGCTCCTAGTAGAAATCGCTTTTAACAGTTGGGTACCTGTGTTAGTTATACGTACTGGAGACACATTTCAAGCCTGTGTCACCACATGTAACCTCCTGCAGCTGAGTCACATCTCTTCAAATCACACCCTGAGAGGGCATAATAAGAAGAGACAGGATTCCACTGAAAGTATCATTGATAAGGTAGCAGTTCTCCTATCCCCAGCTTCAAAACAGAGACTGTTTAGATGAGCAGCACATCAAGGCATATTGCTGGTCTATTTAAGTAATATGCTGGTAATGACCTTTAACAAATTAGTAAAGAAGGAATGTTAGTTTCCTCTGTGCAGAAGAGATTGTCCACATGGCAGCTACTAGCGCTAAAGTATTTTCCTTGCTAAAAGCAGTATTGACTATGCAGTATTCTTTCTGGCAAATGTTGAGCCAAACAGGAGATCATGACTGTGCCATTCTTGGTTTTATGAATTTATGTTTTGGCTTGGGAGACACCTGAAAAATTTTACAAGGGAAGGTGAGTTGGTAACTTATATTATAGGAAGCTTAAGAAAGAATGTAAAAACCGAACTTAGAAAGTATATTCTGTGAAAAAGCTAACTGTAGCTCTTCAGGAAAGTTGTTTAATAAAGTTTATGTAAGGATAACAAAGAAATACACATTGTGAAATACCTTATGTGGTTCTTCACATGTGTAACAGATTTATACCTTACCAGTGCTCAAAATATCACATACGCAATTATTTTAACTGCACTTTAGGTCATCTAAGATTTCTAGGTGGTTTTTTTGGTTCTTGTTTATTATTTTCCAAAAACTTTCTTATATCTCCTCCAATCCTTGAAAATGGGTTTAAAACCTTTCCAGAGGCTTCATAAGAGATCTATGACTTATTTGACCAAAATAGGTGAAAAGACAAAATGGAACAGGTAAGTTTATTAAGAACTAAATAGATTATCTGTCCTCTCTACACTACTGGAAAATACACTAATCATTAGTATCATTTGAGCTCTCTCTTCCCACTCTGATCCCCACTGCTGGGAGGCTGAGGGTTTTTTTAAAATTTCCTGTTGTTACAAAAAGGAAGTGATACCCTTCAGAGAGGAAGGCAAACCTTTTGCTGTTTCTATCACACATGTCATGCTCACCAGTCACTCCTAGGTCCCAGGAGACTGGATGCCATTAAGCTTTGGTTCGGAAGTTTTTAACTGGGAAACAAAAAGAAAGAGTAGAGAGATAAATTATACTTTTAAAAATTACAATGACAAATTTATTTTAACTCTTGAAAAGTTGCTTATGAATGTTTGAATAAAATGGCATGTAGTCTGGCAAGTAATCTGGCATTCTGCTCCCTCTTTGTCACGATCAGTACAGTGACAAAAGTAGACAGTTTTTAAGCTTTGGTGGGAACCATATGTTAGGAGTTTTTGAATTAAAGAAAGAGAGGAGTCATGCACACCTCTAGGGAAGATCAAGAAGGCAGATCAGGAAGAATTTCACAGCCAAGAAATAACTGTAATAAGAATGGAGCATCAATCACCAATGACTTCAATTATTTTGTCATTGAGTAGAATAAAAAGATACAAAGGAATAGAAAGATGACACATTTCTTAAGCACGATTGGAATGTTTTTAGACACCAGATCAACATGAAATATTGGGTGTCTATTTTTCATCACAACTAAATCTGTTTCAAGAAATTACGTGCTAAAAATGTTTAATGTAAGTGATATGACCATAATGAATTTCAACTCTTATTACTCTCATTAAGGGAGAATCAATATTTTAATTAATTAGTTTTTGTTATGGTTGTGTAATTGATTGTAATAATTGTGACTCTGATTCTGTGAACTTCTGTAGACTCTTGGTCCTCGGTGATTGCAGAGGTCCCATCGTGCTTCAGCTGTCTTGTGTGTAGGTGCAGGAGCCATCCTGCAGTCATGTAGGAGTACAGAGAGTGGAATCAATACAACACAGCACTGCAAAAGCCACATAACACTGTGGTAAGTTATTCAAATGAGCTCCAAAATACAATAGAAGCAAAGACGTCGTCCCTCCTTGTCCCTTCACAGATGGAACTCTCTGGCTGTGTTCTTCTCCTCACAAACACCAAGATAGATATATGTTTCCTAGGCCCAGAGGCAAGAGTAGTAGCATGTTTGGATATTGACTGTAGTTTCTGTATGAGATTTTCAAATGTTTGTTTTATTTACTCTTATGACTGGCTGGACACATTTGAATGGTGTGGAGAACAACTGATTGTTTTTTAAAGGATAGGTGAAAATATTTTACCTGTTTTTTAGGGGTAAAAATAGGAGTAGGGAAAATATAGTGATTTTGTGCCAAATATGGAAACAGCCCTTGGCTAACAGATGGGAACATATATATACGTTTGCATATTATTATATATATAATAAATTATGATGCTTATAAATTAGCAGATTCTGTATTGTAGAATTTCCCCTTCCCCCCCAAAAAAACATCTTAGACATACAGAAATTAGAAGAGGCAGTTTAAGCATTAGCAGCCTTAAATCATGATAAACCATCAAATGTTGGCAATTCATCAAATATAACATCAAAACCTGGAATAGTTTTGTAGAGATCTCAAGATTAACAGATCAAGTTTTCTCTTGAGAACACTCAAGTATTACCTTCAGCACACCATGATGCAATATATCAAACTTCAGCATTGCTAGTGTATTGAGTGTTGGGGATGAAATTCTTAATTGCCATTACGAGGAACCCATGACTTACATTTATATACTGCTCACTAACAGACATCCAGAATTTGTTCTATTTTTCAGACATTTTAAGGTCTGTCTAACAGAAAATTATTTCTTTCTTCCCATCAGCTATTTGGGTGAAGGCCAGAAGTTTCTTAGGTGAGGGCCAAAAATGCATGCTATTTGGCAGAATAAAAGCATTGTATTTCAAAGCTAGAAATCATGTTAAAACTGAGAAGGAAACATCTTTCTACAAGAATGCAGGACAGCTCTGGAAAGTCTAAAACATTGGACTTGAAAGATAGTTGGTTTTTACTAGTTAAAAGTTACTCTGGTAGCTTTCAGAAAAGTTTAAGTGTTTTTCTGCTCTTTTTTACTTTCTCAGAGATTTGTGTTGAACTTGTGCTGAGATTTTATAATTTGAAGAGTATACAATACAGTTCCTATACAATGTTTTAAAACTCCCTAAGAAGTGAATACATTTTCAAAATAGTATTCATGTTAAATATATCATATAAAGAATGCATGAAAAATTGATGTGATATATGAGTTTTATTAGATCTTGTTTATGATGGCCTGCTTTTTCATTTATATATACGGCATCTATCCAAATTTCTGCCAATAGTATCTTTTGGCGTATATATATATATCTCAAAACTTACACCATCACATACTGCACTATCAGACTTCCACCATTATTCTCATATCTCGCTCAGCAAATGAAATTAATACTAATTTATTTCCTTGGATTGGAAGGGGCAGAAGTAGGTGCACAAAGATACATAAAACTATCTCAATCACTAAGTTCTAGCTGTAAACAGTTCTGACCTCACACTGTTGGGAATTAAGAGCACAGAATGACCAGTAACTTAAGAAAAATATGAAACCCAGATATTACTAGAACTGGGTCTAAAATGCTGAAAATATTTCCGGGGGGGGGTATATGAATATTTTCAGGAAATACTAGAAGTATTACAATATTTTTATTTTTCCTGTTTTATTAGGAACTTAACATTTCAATGTAACCAGCCCATAGCATACTTCACACTTTAAAAGATTTTTGAAGTTCTCAGATACAGTAGCCAATTCCACAGAGGATAAAAATACAACACATTTTAAACCTAATATTTTCACCTCAGCAGCTAGATACTAATGACTAAATATGTGCAGTTTGCAAAACGAGAGAACCACCACCTCATTGGTTACGATGAGTCTGTATTTTCAGAACAGCCATGCCCGATAATGACCACCAGCAACTACCTTTTATAAGAAAGAAAAAAGATCCCTCCTTCCAGAGAAACAAGGTATCAACCTAAAACTTAGATTGGCCAAAGCTAAACCTTAGAAATAGAAGAGCTGCTGGAAAGCACTGCTGTTATATAAGGGTACCTATTGTTTCCTCTGTGAGAATGGCAGTGATTTATCCTTTATAGGCATCTCCAAAAATAAGGAAATGTCTTTCCTTTCTTCCAAACAGGATACTTGTGTGGTGTATTTTTTAACTTTGCAGGTGACTTTTCCTAAGTATTCCTTGTGCAGTAACTCAACCAAAAAGAACTTTAATGAGACAGATAGACCAGAATTCAATCATGAGTCTAGCAGGCATCATAATTATGGAGTTTTACATTACCATTGCTCTTAACAAGCCCGGTAATGGGTAAATTAACCTCCCCTGGTTTGCCATAGAATTTTGTTAATATAACTTTATATTCTACAAGAAAAGTATTGAAAGACAATGTGAAAAGTCATGGGAGCATGTGCAGGTTTTTAGATTGTAAGGTGGTGAGATGTCTTGCTGTCTGATCTTGTACTCAGTATAAAGGGATAAACCTCCAGCTTTATAGACCTACCACTGAAAGCCATAGATCAGGAGAAAGTGATAACCACTTGTGAAGCTGCAGGATCAAAAATCTATCTTAGCAACTGAAAATACTCAGCATCTGCTGTTAAACTAAAATACCTGAAACCCCAAAGAATGTATTTTCAGATTTCTTTTAAAACATTGAGGGGTTTTTATGATCACAGCCACATGCTCTTGGGTGTTTTCATACTTACATTATTAATTGGAGTTAGACAAGGTCTGTAAGTGTATGAGTTGCCTTGAAAGGAAGCCACAGCAATGTAAGACAGAAAATTCTGGTAATTCAATGGGTGTCTGTCCATCATGAAATGGAATTTTAGCAAATGTAGTAGTAATACCAAATTTAATGGAAGAAGCTCTGTTGAATACTCTGTATGATCAAGTTTGTTCTAAAAAATACCCCAAGAAACCTATCAAGCAATGGCAAAGGAAACAGAGGAACTTCAGTGCAGGCATAAGGAGAGAAGACCCTGCTTTGGGTTGTTTTATGACCTTTCACTGTATTTGGCAAGAAGAGCTCCTTTGATTTCAGTGGACTTTCCTGCAGTCTCTACCTACTGATGTTACTTGTGCTCTAAAATCTAAGAAGCAACATCTAAGAAAGAGTATCTAAGAAGCAGAGATAGCAAAATGTTTAAGCAGCTTTAACAACCCAATTATTTAAGTGGGTTTTGGTTCTTTGCAAACCTGGGACTGAAGCCTTAGAGTGTATCTGACTTTTGTGAAGCCATCATGCAGATGTCACTGATGTGTGCAAAAGTCCATGTATTACATACATCTTATCTGCTTCTGGCTTTTTTTTTACCATTTGTTAATTACTGTCACCTTTTGTGACAAGGTAATGGATACTGCAAAAGTCCAGATGATGTGTTCATAATGCTCTAAAAACAATAACTATCATGGCAGCTGCATGAGTGTTCAGGATGTTAGGATATCTTAAAGTAGGTTGTAATAAACATTTTTATGGACCTCATAACAGTGTTATGAAGAATATTGTCATTGGCACACAGGGCACTAGTTATTATGAGGAAACATTATTATTATTATCACTATTATTGCTACTACTATTACCACTATTATCATTATTATTAACCAAAATTTTTTAAAAATATATAAGAATTCTATAAAAATTAAACATCAGTGGGAAGCATACAAACTACTAGACCTGAGTAGCTAGCAAATAAAGTAGTGTACTTATTCAAATTCACACAGCGTTCACACACATTCAAAAAATTATGGCAATAGTAGTAGAGGTTCAAGCCATTCTATTTCATCTCTTTGGAGGTGCTTTGCTGCTTGTTGCCCATGGTGTATACCGTATTGTAGATTTGTAGTATTGAGACAGATTTTCAAAAAGCAGTTTAGCCTAAGAAGCTCTTAAAAGCAGGTTTCTTTCTATTTTTGTAGACCAGAAATCTATTATTATTTTTTGTCTTACATATTGAAATCATCTTCTAAAGGAACTTGTTATACTGAGTTATACTGAAATGAGATATATACTCAGCTCTTTGAAGGCGGCTTCAAAGAAGTTTTTAGTCAAATTAAGTTCCAAATAAGAAATAAAGTTTTATGACACATCACTTTTATTTTTGGATCCAAAATGAACACACCTGATTAACTTTAAACATGTGAGTAAGCCCATTACAGGCACCAGGATATTTGCATGTTTCAAACTAGGTGTCTCAGTAAGATTTTTAAAGGCTATATATTTCCATCTTTTCACAAGTGTGCTTGCTTTTCCCTGCTTCTTCCGCTATTTTATTAGCCTCCAAGCCATCCACTGTGTTAGTTTTAGCTTTCCCAGTGTGAAGACTTATATTGATTTTCAGCCATTGCAAATTTATATCTTTATGGGTGCACTGGACTCTAACTATAAAAATAACTTAATTATAAAAGTCTAAATAATTCCTTCTGTTTCAACAAACCTAGATTGATGCCCTTGTTATGTATAAAAGAACAATAATTTGAGTACTCGTAGCATTCTAGCTGTACTTGATTCTGCTTTAAGTAGAATGCCTCACAGTAAGCAATATTTGTATCACTTAAGAATCAAATCCCATTGATTTCATTTGATTATGTGTAGTAAGAGTTTCAGGAACTAAAGAGAGACTCAAAGGAAGAGTTGTACAGCTACAGAATCAGTACTTGTCTTGTCCAGTTTTATTGATATTTTAACAGCTTGGATATAGCAGAGAGTACTCTCTCAGATTATTCAGTGGGGTGGGGAGTAGGAGTAGCATCCTAGCATTGTTTTAAAAGTGCAACAGAAAATGGTAAGTTTTTATTATGAAATTTGGTTGAAGAGTTATGATCAAGTAAAACAAAAGGAAAATGAGGCATTATAGCAATGTAATACACAAGAAATACTTCAACGGCCTTCTCCTGGAAATCTTCATTTGATGGCCCTTTCTTGCAAATGTTCTAGCTGTTATTTACACTGTAATCCCATTAAAAAATATT
Source organism: Oreocharis arfaki (assembly GCA_013398015.1). Taxonomy (NCBI): domain Eukaryota; kingdom Metazoa; phylum Chordata; class Aves; order Passeriformes; family Paramythiidae; genus Oreocharis; species Oreocharis arfaki. Next base: position 197,091 of record VZRR01003451.1, on the reverse strand, counting down.
GAGCTCACTGCATGTGTACTGACAACCTACTTGAGAATGTATTTTACATGTATAGTAAAAAGTGGGGGAAATAAGTAATTCCAGTTGTCCAAGGGCAGAAACATTTTCCTTACACTCTGGATTTCATCTGAGTCATCAATAGTCTTCATGTTCTTCACTTGCCTGAAAATCTGAGCAGATCCAGTTGTAAAAGCCACACTGGTTTATGACAAATTGTCACTGACCAAGAGCTGAAAATGCACGGGTCTTCTGACTTTAGCAAAAGATGAATTCACTAAGACTGAGAATACTCACTGCCTAGAAGGAACATGGGAGTCATGGCTTTCTTAGGGAACTGTAAGATGATGGCAGAGACTGCTAGTTGAGTAGGAATGCTTGGACAGATGTTTCTTAAGCATAATTTTTCATAGTGCTAGAAGTGGAAGGCTTAAGCTTTGAATCAGTGTATAGGATATAAGTTACTTTGACAGTTCTTGTTTTGGTTAGGTTTGTAGTGGTGCAGCAGGGGTCCTGAAGACTATAAAATATTTTAGTTAACATCAAAGGCTTCAGTGAAAGGAGATTTTTTTGTTATTGTTGTTCCATGAAGTGTTTTGTCTATCATCACATTTGCATTGTTTTCTCTTGTTTGCTTTTATCAGGACTCATTTTTTCTCTCAATAGTGTTGTGTTCATCCAGAGGCTGAACTTTTTTATACAGTGGACAAACAGAACAGTGCCTTTGTGCAATGTCGTAAATAATCAGAAATGGGTGTTACCTGATACTTGTGTTTTCCCAGGGCATGTTTTTCTCTTTTATTGATACAGCATTTCTGTTGCTTAGGTTGGTAAATCTTCAGGGGGCAAGGGCTATGAAAGTGAGATGTTTTTGATATGCCATTTTCCACAAAAATTATTCCAGCACCAATACCACAAAAACTGTTTGGAGCCCATCAGTAGGCTTTGTCTTGTCAGATCTTTAGGACATGGTGTTTCTTTCTGACTGATGTTGTTGAAGGCTGCCAAGAGGCGTAAGAGTGTGTGACGCTCTAGTAGGAGTAGTAGTCCTTTAACATAGGTGGAGTTATCCTGAAAGTCTTTGACATGGTGATCTGAAAATAAATATCCGTCTGCTTGAAGTCCACCTGAGCAGGTAGAATACCAGGCACCTGGTGAACCAAGCTGCTAAAAGATACAGCCCAGGAGTATGGGCTCTCCTGGCGGTATCTGTTCACCTTTTGACAGGTGTATTTGAGGTCACACAGCCAAGTGGTTTGAGCCAGCCATATTCATGGGGTTTATAAGGGCAGACCTGAAGTGTAAGCCCATTTATAATTTGGACCAGGTTTACAGGCCTGAAGCAGTGGTGGCTTTTCAGACTTGACCACAGTGTCGACCATTTTGGAAGTTGATTACTTCCAAATACTACTGAATTACAAATTAATGTAATGATATGATAATATATGATATAGCCTTTGAGACCATATCCCAGGCATGTTTAACTAGAAGGTGATTCAGAGTGTTGTGCATGGAACATGGGGACAAAATGTAACCTTATATGCAATGAAAATTATGTTCGAGAAATAGGGAAAAGGAGAGTTGGTTCTTGGTCGCTGAAATATTGACAAAGACAAGAAAGGATGACCTTGTTCCAAAGGAAAAGGAAAGATGTGATGAAGCTAGGAAAAGGGCATATTACACTCTTAAGACTGAAAGAAAGATAAGCATGCTGTTGAGACAAATATATAGAAAAAAAAGACAACAAATTTGTTTTAGAAAGAAGAATAGTGGCTCGAGGCTTGTAAGCATTAGACTGGAATTGAAGAGATATAACTTAGTTCCTAGTTCTTGAATGACCTTGGACGAATCTGTTAATCTGTCCTTGTCTTGGTCTCTGTCAGTAAATATGGATAATAATATTTCAGTATCCCTCAATGAAATTATGAGAATAAATTCAACTGTAGTTGAGGTACTTTGCTACTATTACTACAGGGTCATGTAAGTGCTGAGATGGACAGGTTAACCAATCACAGAGAGAGAAATTAAACCTGCAGACTAGGATGGAAGAGATAAAAGATTCGTAGGAGAAACTTATTGTGAGTGCTGAAAGGATTTTGTTTTGAAACAACAGAACAACTCTTTTTTTACTTTTCTATTCAGCCCTTAAATTGCCTGGAATACATAAAACTTTTAATTATCTGGGCACATCAAGGGTAATTTAAGAAGAATTTAGGTAATTTTTTCTATGACTTAAAAAGTTTTGTTTCCTTGCTTACCTCAAGGCATTGTGTCAAACTATTACTGTTGAGTGTTTTGTAGGATTTAATGATAATTTTATGTCTAGTCAACTTGCTCTGAATTTAATGCTGACCCTGCTTGGAGCAGATTGGAATAGTTGACCTCCATAGTCCTGTCCAAGCTGAATGATTGCTGCGATTCCATAAGGAAATGGAGAATGACTATTCTCTCATTACAGTTGTCACATGCAACCATCCTGATTCACATCTCGTTTGCTCTAATGTCCGTGAGTAACTTTAACACTCTGCATTTCACGTGAATTCTCATCCCAAGACTTTAATAGCATTCCTATAGCCGATGGTGGCCCTAAGAGGAAACCAGCTTCTGATGTACAGGCTGATGTCCTGGTTGCAGAGAGGGGTGGAAGCTGAGCACCATGTGCCCGTGGCCAGGTTGCTATTCTTTATCTCCAGGCATCACTGGGGCCGTGGTTCTGGAGGGAAGATAAGGTGAGTGCACCCCCAGAATTCCATCAGTTTGTTTCTCACTCTTCCTCGGAGAGGTTGCTGGGACCAGCCCCTGCATACCCTGTCCTCTCTTTCCACTGCCCGTGCCTTCCTGGTCCTCAGAGAACATAGCTCTGGAAGTGGCAGACATTGTTGAGTCACAGATGCAGCCCCAAGATGAGAAAAAAGTGGCAAAGGGCCTGAGCGCATCAGAGGGCACGCCCCACTCTGAGAAAAGCAGCAGCAGTATGCCTGAGCCCAGTGGAGTGCGCGCCCCACAGCGCCAGCAGAGAGGATGCAGCCACAGGGGGAACAGAGAAGCGGCAGACCAAGGTGCGAGGAGAAGAGGTGAGCTGAATACTGCAGGCCACAGCCAAGCACAGCCATCTGGAAAAAGGCAGTCATCATGACACAGATGATCTAGCTTTCAGGAGTTTGCCCATCATTGTTTTCCATTGCCTCAGGCTGGGGAACAGGCAACACGAGCCACAGGAGCACGGCCATCTTGCCTTTTTCCCAGTGTCTGTGTGACACTAAGTCAAGGTGGCAAACACCTTTTGTGTGTAATGCACCTCCTCTTTTTGTATACTTTTGTTATTAATACTACTGTTGTCACAGTGCGTTTCTTATTCCGTTTCTGTTTGCCTTCAGTAAATCATCATCTCAACCTGTCCCACTCTTGCTGGAAGGGAGAGGGGAAGGGGAGTGGCTTATTTAGACTTCAGTTTCTGGCTGGTGTTAAACCTCCACAGCTGAATAGATCACTGGGCTCGTGTTAACCACTGTTAAGTAAGGGTGTCTTTAATGTGTAGTACTAGAAGTTATGTGATTTTGTAAATGTTATTTTCCAATATTTTCTTTCCTAAATGCTATTCTCTGTACCTGTTATCAACATCAGCAATGCATTGTATTTTCTGTTCCAATATAGAATTGGCTGTCTTGAGTGACAATCTCTGCTGGAGACTACCTCCTCATATATTTTCTGGATAGTCCTCTAAACAGTCCATGAGGTATTCACAATGTTGGAAGCAGTGGTCTTTACTGGTGTATCATTTTTACCCAAAGGGAACTCTTTTTCTCCTTACACTACAGAAAACTTACCGAGTTGCACTGTTTCTGAAAGGAAATAGGCTAACTCCACAACACCAAGCTTTATGTAGGATTAGTAGGCAAGTAAAATGCATACATTTTAAAACCAGGAAGAACTTTTGTTTTAAGTGGAAAGTAGATCAGTTCTGGTGTTGAAATATTACAGATTTTAATCAAGCAAAAGTCCTATTATTTAACTTTTTTGTGAAGCAGAAGCCATCTGAAATCCTAGCAAGAAACCAGAGGTCAGCAGATGATTGCTTCATCATTTTCTGTTTGTTAGTTCAATATGCCCCATTATGAAGCCAATTTTAAGCTTTTTTCTGAGTGAGCCAACATGCGTCAGTGTGTGGGAATGCTACAGTCACCTGCTGAAAGGAAAATAATCCTATGAAACATCTCTGACACAGCCGCGTGGTTTCCGGAAGGTGTTCAGAAAAGTCTTAAAGTTGTTTAGGCAGATGCATGAGCTAAGCAGTGGGTGTCTTTGTGGACTCCCAACTTACACCTACAGAATAGTTAACAGGACCTACTCCTTCCTCATATGTTTTATATCTTGAGGCTTTTTATGTTTTGAGACTTTTTATGTTAATTTTAAACACCTTCATATACATGTTTTTAAAAATTTAGTTTTGTGAACCTATTGAAAAGGTCTCATATAGATGTTCACAAAAGACAAGAAACAAATGTTTCTATAGAAAATTAAAACAAATCAGCCCAATGGAACCCCACATAAACTCATGTGCTTCAGTATACTTAAACAGGGAAAGCAATATTGTACATCTTTTAGCATTTTCAAAAGCTATGGTATTTCAGTGAGCCCAAAATTTACACTCTTGTACTGTGAGGAACATGAGGAAGCTGTTGCAACTAGCTCTAGACCTCAGTATTCAGTAAAGCAACAACTGTTTCAAATCCAGTCACTGTTCTGGGAGAACTGCCTCTGAAATTCTTTTGTTTAAGCATAAACAAAATATGTATGTGTATCTTTCTCAAATCTTAGGCAAAGGTTAAAATACTATTAATCTGGTGATTTAGAGGGGAGCTCCTTTTCTTGTAGTAGCAGAGTTAGGAAACTACAGTGCCATGTCTAATCTCAGGACTACAAAATTTCGTGAGACATACGGTGTTTTTCAAGAATATCTTGGTCCATTAGAAAGCTATGCTGATTTTGAGTGCGTGTACCTGTAATATTTATGGATAAACAGAAATCTCTAAGGCTTAAGGTTTTTTGGGAAAAACACTGTTAAAGTTCATCAGAAATATTTATCATGATGTTTCTCAGCCTTTTAAAGAAAGGTAAGGATGATAAAGTTTAGGGAGAAGGAAGATAATTTTTATTTCTAAGAGAACTGCTAAAAAATAGGATGGATCTGAAGGCATATTAGACTGCAGTGCGGGGTTGGACTTTGACAGGAGCCTTGGCATAAACAGGGTTGAGTTTTGCGTTCAGGGTGCAATGGAAATAGGAATTGATTAATATACTGAAAACAGAAAATGAAACATAGGAATGGCTAGAGAATTGGCTTAGGACCACTTTCCTAAGAGCTGGTAAGAAGCAGTGACCAGAATGATGCAAATATAAAAGTCTTTTAAATTTGCAGTGAAAAAGATGTCGAAAATACCTTTATTAATGTTTGTGTGAAACCCTGAATAACATTCTATGATAACAATGAACAATGCGTTCATTAACATGCACATCGCTGAACAAACAGCTATTCAGAGTGAGCTCATGCTGTCACAAAGACCGTGTTCTGCATGGGAACCTCATGGTTTCAACAGCTTCCTGGGCAGCCAAGCTTGGCAGAGTTTGACTTTTTACACCTGTTTAGTTGCAGTTATTTGGAAATGAAAAATCTAATAGCAAACAGCAGAAAGCTTGAGAGAGTGAAAGGAGGTGTGTTTGAAAATCTGGACAGTGGCTCTCTGTATCTCTGTTTTATTCGCTGTACTAGTTCTGGAGTGTTCTCTTGCTTCCTCCATAGCATTGCTATGCATTCATCTTGCAGACTTAGAGGCATCTCACTGGTGAATGCCGTAATCCCCTTCTCTTGCTTTTTCCCTTGGACTTGTCTTATAGGGTATTTTATCATCAGTAATAAATACTGTGCTTCTAGGCTTTGAGTTACAAGCCTTGTGGTGCAAAGGACTGCTGTGTCCCAAACAGAGTGCCATTTCGGTTTGTTAACCTAGCCTGGTGTGGGTTGTTTGTGTTGTGCACGAAGGTAATTTGTATTTGCCTTTCCTTTTAGCTTGGGCATCCCGACTATAAGTGCCTGTCCTGCTGAGGCAAGCTAAATGTTTAATTTCAGGTGTCAACATATGCATTTTTAACTTTGTCTTTGCTAACTTGCAGGAATATACCAGAAAGCGTAAAGAGGAGTGCATGGTGTGGGTCTCTTCCATGTTTTAGATGGTATGTTCAGACTAATTGCTCTCAGGCTGGCTTTACTAACAAGTTGATGCCCAGTATGCTGACGTTAGTGTAGAACCCACAATGATGGTACTGAACCCTGATCATCCTTCTGAATCACTTGTTTGTAAAATTATGTGTGATAAAAGATTCAGAAATAAGGCCTTGAGCACTAGGTATTCAGGAAAGTGTACATTAAAATATGAAAATTGCTAGATATCCCAACAGAAATAATATTCTGAGGGTTTCCCCATTTTTCGAAGGACTGAGGTTCTAGGCTTACATCAACTTCATGAGGAAAGTTTGTGGCTTCTTTTTTGCCCTATAGAACAGTGTGACAGCACAGAGGCTTGGATTAAGAGCTTTTATACTCTTTCAATGTCATTTTAAAGTATCTCTCTCTGTTCTTATATTTTCCTATCAGAACCCCACATCATGAAAAGGATCCTGTTGTGTATCCATAACTGTATCACTGTATCTTCTGTAGAAGAACTTTGCCAGTGAGAAGTAGAACTGTGCAACAAGCTCACTGGGGAAATAGCCGTCTCCTGTGTTCATTAGCCCTAATCATTGCTCTGATTTTTGAAACTGTCAAGGCATATAATAAATTTAATTTCATAGAAGTTTTGCTGTCTGCCAAAGTATAATTGTTTAAGGTTCCGTAAGTATACAAAGCACCTTAATAATATCTGCAGAATGTAACAGCTTTCCACTTTCCTTGAAATTAGAGAGTGTCGTACGAATGCCCTTAAATTATGAAGTTCAATTGCCAAAATAACATTCATCCAGCTTGATGGCCGGATATTTTATTTAACTCCCGCTGCACATAGGTTATCTACTAATATCCAGAAGTGAGTACATTAGTGTCTTGGGATAGATGTAGACAAGCAAAAGACAATAAATGGATTGAAGCAAACGCATGCAGTCCCCTGGAGGGCTGGAGTAGTTAACAGCTGGAGGAGGGCCTGGATATAGAGGTGGATATTGAAACATTTGATATTCAAGCAGATAAAATTAAGTTGAATCAAGTGTGCAGATGATGAAGGTGTGAGTTTCTGTGTTCGTGCCTAAATTGAATAATGTCAGAAAAGAAAGCTGTGATTTAATAAAGATTTATTTTTTAAAGTTACCTTGACACCCTCAACTACATGAGATGCATTCAGCTTGTCAGTGTAGCATGAACATTTATAAGCAATTATTATGAGATTAATGGCTGAATTTTTCCAACCGTGTCGTTGCTTTTCTGTTTAATGATAGAACAGAAGTTAATGAAAAATGCAGAGTTTTGACATATTGTGTATAAAATATGTCAGTTTGGGAGATGGGAATTAAGCACAGTTTTCCTTTGAATCTATTGTGGTTACTATTGGCAAGAACTTAGTAGCTCTAGGATTGTATTAAAGAACACAGCTAGCAGTGAGATTCAGAAGTTGTGAATTTGGGAAAACTACTTTTAATTCTGAGAGATATGCTTATATCTTTGTCTCTACAGTGCTAAATGCTTTTTGAAATATATGATGTGCAATATACAATTTCCTTTTCCTCTATTTTTGAAACACTTATGTGTTATCTATACCTCTAGGTATATAGGTATGTAGAACTTTTTCTGTAAGTGTATAGAAAACATTAGAATGCATAAATCCTGCATCATCATTTCTAGGAGTTACAGGAACATTTGTGAGTCTTCTTCAGGAGCATCTAAAAAGATGCTTTTGCAATTTCAGTGTATCTCGAAGTCCGAAATCATACCGTTTTCCACAGCTACTGCTAGAATGCTGGGGTTGTAGTGAATCCTCAGGCTCCACCTCAGAGCGAATGACAGCACAAAGAGGCTCTTAGCTGACTTTCTTGATTTCATGTGTCAGGTCTGTGGTGTGTCTTGTGCAGATATCTCCAGTGTGGTTTGTGGAATTACTGGTTAGACAAAACCACACACCATACGTGGAGTTTTCGTTTGAAGCACTTGTACACCAGCTGTAACTTCTGCAGAAATCTGTGCTATATTCAGAGCACAAGAAGAATGTGATGAGTTTTACTGTTATTTTAAGTTGACCAAAAGTAGATCAGAAGCTAATTGTCACTAAGCATTTAGAGAGAATACATTTTTTTCAATTACTGTGAATTGATAAGTCTCCAGTATCTCCGAGGATTATTTCAGAAACATTTTTTCTTTTATGCTGACCTTCTGCTATTAACTTGGAGCAAAGCTTAAAATCAGTATTTAACATTTAATGGAAGGAACAAACTGATTCTGCAGTTTAACTCAACATTTGCAGTAAGATGACTTGTACCCTAATGGCTTGTAATTAATTTTTCTGAAAATCATATTTATGATAGTCTGCAGATTCAAGGCTTTATCTAATACATAATGTTCATTTTGAGCCTTTAATTGCATTTAAATTAAAATTGGCTTAGCAGGAAGATGAATTGTGGGAATGCATCAAACCACCCAGCATGTCCTGAAGATGTGAGCCTGAAAATGCAATTTGGTGGAGATGTGCAGAATCATTTGGAGTTCATTAATTTTTATTGCACAGGTAATTTTACTAAAGTAGGTTATTTTCTTTGAAATTTATATTTATGTTTATGTCAATAGCTGAATATTGTATTAAGCTATACATCTATTAGAGTTTATTAAGCCAGTCTAATGGGGGTTGTTCATATTGTGCGGAGAGGTAATTTGTGTTTGCCCTTCCTTTTAATTTGGGAGCTGCATTTAGTTCAGCTGAACTACAAGTGTCCATGCAACCGAAAGAAGTCAAACAGGTGTCACGGGAGGTTTCTGTGTATGTAGTCTTAAAGAATCCTGGGAATTTTGATCTTGTAAGCGGTTTTGCTTCTGACCTTCTAAACCTTTTTACTCTGAATAATCCTTTTTTTTTTTTTTCCCCTTCATGTTGCTGGGGTTCTGACCCAGCCACTGGAATGAAGGGTTATTGATGTGTAACTCAGTTTCTGGCTTAATGTGGTGCACTTTGTCCAGCCAGCTTGTAAGTGATCCTTTAAATTGCAGATGCTGCTGAGGTTATACAATTTAATTATAATGTCACTTTACAATTATAAAGAAAAAAAGGCCTTTTGCATTGCTTAATGAATACAAATTGTGCACAAGTTGGAAATACAAAAGAATAAAAATTAACGTTTGTCCTTCTTGCCAAAGTATTTACATTTTTACAACCGATAAGTAGTACAATAATTCCATTACCTATATCCATTAAACATTTGTGCTTTTCAGGTTGTGATTTGTATACAGTAGTTATTAATAAAATGAAACTGTCAGCATTTGCTGCTTTTGCCCATCCTCTTCTTACCCTTTTTTATTCCATTGCAGACAGAGTAATTAGGGGTTGAAAATGCTATGTGCAAATGCCTGTTACAAGGATTAAATTATATAATCATGGTAATGATTTTCCTTAAAACTCTTACTGCCAACTGTAACATTTTTCACTCCACCAGGTTTTTTTTGTGCCATCGTATTTTATAAGAAAGCAGAAATATGACTCCGTTCTGACAATCTGCTGCAAGTTACTAGTTTGTGGTCAGATTTGATAGAAACCCATATTCATTTAATACTCGCCAATCAGAACTTGACAGAGGTATTGCTTATTTTCTCATTTCATCACTGAAGCATGCCGGTGTAGTTTAGTCCCTAATTACTCTCAGACTGAGACGTTCCAAATATTCCCATGGTGGTAATATTTTTCTGCCTGGATGAGTCATTACGTTGTTTGGCAGACTGAAACACCAGCCTTTCCTTGTTGGAACACTACCCCTCATGTAGCACCACATCTTTTCCTCACTGCTGTCTGTTCCACGACTTTCATCCTGCTGTGACATTTCAAGCTGTACCATACGAAAGCACATTTGCCTTCCTTCTATCTGACTGATTGGACTGGTGCCAGCTCTTTCTTCAGGGCCAAGGACAGGAGACTGGGATAGTCTGAATAGAACTGCTTAATGATCTAATGGAGCAATGCTCTCTCCTGCTGAGAGATAGGGCTTATTTGTTTGCTGGTTAGAGAAAAGGTCAGGGAAATCCTTTCCAGCAAAGGCTGTGACAGTGAGAGTGTGCAATACCACACATTCCTGGGGCTTGAATAACTTCATACATCAGGTGTTCCCCTCATGTTAAAAATCCTGTTCTGTTTTCATTTCATTTTCGATATCCTGCAGATGGCAGAGAGATGAAAGTGATGAATTCTACAACTTGGTAATATAAAGTCGAATGTTGTTCTTGCTGGTAGAAGGAGGCTCCATACTAAGAGTTTAACACCAGGGAAGGTAATGTGGACAGCTAGCAGTATTTCATAAAGGCAGCTGGTTTTCTTTGTCATTGTTGTGAAACCTGGTGGGTATACGACTTTTAATGGCTTTATGCTTAACAAGGCTGTAAACATAGTTTGCATATTTTCCCACTGAGTTTGACAAGGACTGCAATTCCAGTTTGGTCAGTCAAGTTAATTTAGTCTAGACTTTTCTCAACAGCTGGGTACAGCACAGTTCTGGGGGTGGGAAATGTATGTGCATGGTGGTGCTGCCGTGGCTCCTGAAATTGCCCAGTGTTGCATCAAATGAGGATTTGGGGCAGTTTGGGGTAGATCTGTCAGAGTTTCCTCAAAGGAAGCTGAGCAAGGGGGGCAGTGTGGCAGGCGCAGTGGAGGCTGGATCGGTGCCACCAGAAGATCCCTGTGCGTGTGAATGACCTCACTTGGCCAGTGGCGCTGGCTTCGTGCCCAGAACAGTGCATGATGCAACTCAGAGCAGCCATAAAGTACCCCAAGACCTGGGCCACAGGGGTGTTTATTCCATGCTTCCAAGTCTATGTCTGTTTAAAGGGCCACAGTAGACCACAGGACTTTTTCCCGTAAATGTTGGGGGTTTCTTTCAGTAGAGTTTTGTGTAATTTCAGAGAGCACTGTAAGTGAAATAGATTAAGAAATAAGACATCTTTTCCTTTTGATGTATTCTCCCTGGTTTCTTTACTTTTCTCCTAGGCACATTTGAAAGCTATTTCTGCCTAGATAGCTCTCACTATGCCTTGTTTTTCATTTGTTTCTTCGAGGCTTTTGCACAGAAACCAGAAGGAGAGAAGTCACTCTTAAAATAAAAGTCTATGGTTTTAGAACCACAGAAATTGGCAAGTGGGTCTCAAGGGTTGGTTTAGCACCTGATAGTGCTTTTTTGTTTATTTTTGTTTTGTTTTTAATGTACTGGATTTCAAGTTTACAGCAGCTATTTTAACAAAATAACTGTAGCTGGTTATTTCTAATGTAGCTGAAGTTTATCAGGAAACATTGGAGTTGGCAGTGCCATAAAAGAACATGCAGAATATTCTGATTATAAAACCAGCATTCATAATCCACACTGAAGTTTTCAAATACACGCTTCTGCTGCCACTGCTGTGATCCCAGGAGATGGAAACCTGAACCCCTCAGATTATTTCCTGAGTAAAGAGGATTTAAAGATAAACAAATTAATATAAAATGATTCTGATAATATCTTCATATAGTAGGAGTAAGATGCTTGCCCTAGTCTTAGGCTGTCTGTCAACTTGTCAGAATTTTTATTTTTAAATAAAAAAGACTAGGTGAATTTAAGTTAAACTGTGTAGCAAAATATTAAAAGTACTAAACATCCCCGCCAGCTCACTTAGCAACAACAGGAATTAGTTAATAAAATATTTACAAGACAGTAAATAAAATTGAGTGTGAGGAGGGAAGTAAAAGAGAAGGCAGGTCCCTCCACGTCACGGTTGAACTGCACTGGAGGTGGAATGTGGGATGCTTGCAGTCTGCTCACTCAACTGTATTTGACTAGGGCCGTCATCCCTCAGCTTTCACAAGCACTGAATGTGTCAAAAATCTTTCAGAGAAAGTGTAAATTTTAACCAGCCTGCTTCTGGTTCATATTTAATGTGGTTTTAAATGCTTAAATCACATCAATTCAAGGTATTTCTTCATCAGGTTTCTTGGAGGTTAGCATAAATCAACAAGATAGTTCAATGTGTGAGTACATGTTAATTACGATAGGGGTACAGTGCTGATTTGTTAGAATTTGTCTCATTTAGCCCTACTTGAATTAAGAGTTTATAGTTTGTGCATGCCATGCATTTTTATATGACAATGTCTCTGTTTAAGGAGAGATTTTGATGTAATTTCCAGTGCTGCCAGATTCATCTAGAGGTATCTGTGCCTATCTCAAACTTGTTTGAAAACAAACAAGGGTTTCAAAAATTCAGTCGGTAGACGGTAGATAATAGTTTTTGTGGTTTGTTGTGTTACCAGCTCTGCATCTAAATAATTAGCGAAGCTTTAATAATTTAATTTTTTTAACTGCTGTCATGCTGATACTTGGGTTTATGTGTGTATAATACCATCTTCATAACCAAAATTTCATCCTGAGTAGTAGTATCAAAATTCAGTGTAATCCCTTTCTGAAACAAATAATTTTATTTAACATTATGTTATCATTTACCTTTTAGTGAAAATTAAGCAGGGAGGTGTTCGGTTTTAGGTATCTGGATTAAACTTTCACATGGAAGAAAACTGACTGAGAAAGGCTACATATCTCTTCTAAAATCACCTATGCAGTGCAGGTGCAGCAGTTGTCTGCAAACAGCCAGTTGTCTTGCAGACAATAGTCTCACTGTGTGACATGCCCTAAATTTTGAATCTTCTTATTTTCAGACTGCAATTTCAGACTTCCTAGGTGACTTCTTTAAAGTTCTTTTTTTTCCTTTCCCCCTTCCCCCCTCCTTTAATCTAGGATAAGTGTTTCTGACTTATAATTATTAAAGAGGGTGGTAAAACTGCACATATTGAAGAACAGATTCTGTAGTAGTAGTAGTAGCTGGCAGAAATGTTAAGTGCTTTTCACAGTCAACATTCAAACAGATTATCAGATGGCATATTTCACCCTGTTGTTACTTTAAATGAAGTGACCATGAAATCAACAAATCTGCTGTCAGGTGCCTGTCACGGAGATAGTTCTCCCTGTCACACAATGCCTCACATAACAGGTAATGTGTTTTTAAGAATCAGTCCTGTGTCACCTCATCAAGTCCTTGTTAAAAGATGAAATAAGACGGATGGTGTTGTCTCCCATGGAGTTGACTGAAATTCAGTAAAAGCAATGCATGTTATACGAAAAAAATATGAAAAGTAAAATAGGTGCCAGTAAGATTCCTCTGACTGTGCCATTACTTTTTTTGTCTTGAGAATGATTACTCTTTTTTTCCTGCTTATTCCTTTCTAGACTGAAAATTAATTGGGTCAAGTTTAAATTTTGTGATAAGGACAGGAACAATTAATCCTCAGTCACCAAACAAATGAGTACCCGGAGTGGTGTTGTGCCAATAGCCATGCATTCACTTGGAATGGTTAATACCTACTTCCATGTCTAACAGAGACGACACTCATAATTAATTAAGTTATGAGGTGTTCCTAACAATTATTTTGTTCAGGATTCTTTAGTTTAATCATTAAATTCAGAACCAGGGATAAACTAGAATTACCATATTCAGTTTTTCTCTATATACTTTCATAACAGTTCTCCCAAGTAAAATAGATTTTTGTCTTGTTCATGAAATTTTAATTATAGCATCATTCTCAGCTTCTCAGTGTAAGGAACTGTCAGCCAGCTTGAACTCTGCTGAGACAGATGCTGCAGGGTTTTTGGTTGTTTTTGTTTTTGGTTTTTTTTTTAATTTTGTTTTGACTTTTCAGACTCACCATTTTTGATAAAAAATAAAAATAGGGAGGGAAGTCACCTTAGTGATATATGGACATCTGTTACTGTAATTTGTTCTTTCATGTCTAGGTTGTGACTAGCATTAGTATATTCAGGCCAGTAGGAAGAAACAACCTTTCCTTTCCTTGCCATAGCTAAATGTAGTTCAAAGATTTTTTTTATAAGTAAAGGACTGGTTTAGAGATGTTGCTTACAGAAGCAAGAATTGGGCAGGGGGTACAAAGATTAACCTGCTTCCTCTGTGCTGGCCCACCAAGCTAGTCGACTGTCAAGGGCTTGCAGTACCCACACTCCCAGCAGTGTGAAAAAGGAGGGGAGAGGAGGGGAGGAGACCATCCTTCTGAGACAAGGCTGAGGCACTCGAGGCTATATTTTAGGTAGGGCATAGATCACAATTTCAGGATGAATTTGAATTGGATGCATAACAGTAAAGAAATTCAGCTCTAAGAAAATTGATACTGAAGGCAGTGAAAGGAATGATTCAGTGAGATCCGCAGACAGGCAAATGGTGCTGCTTCAAACTTGTGTCTTGTGAGGGAAAACTTTATCTGGTTTGCTCTAAGCCAGTTCTTTCAGGCTGAAGATGCTGTTTGTCTCACTCATGACTGCACTGCAAAGTATGTATTTGATCAGATGTTTGAATTAATCATGTGGTTCACATTTTTACTTTCCTACAAATTACATTTTAAATGCATTTTGAGAGTTGCTTCTTTTTCGCAAATATACTTGTGTTTGAGACACTGAAGATCCTGAGGTGCCATTTCAGAGCAACTTCAAAGAATCATGGGCTGTGATTACTGGGAGAAACTGCAGATGGGTTACAGGAAAGCAAAGACTAGGAGAAGCACATTAAACCTTTAGGTAGGTTGATACTTGCCAACACTTTTTGTGCATTTCTTTTCTCTGCCCACTTAGGCTTTTGCCATGATGTAGGAATGAAGAAATGATGCCTTTTGGATTAGAAGCAGAGATGGTGCAGGAAGAGCAAAAGGTGTTAATGATGTTTTAAGTACTGGCTTCTCTCAAGCTCCATATGGGCAAATGCTGCCACTTTGCTTTATTAAACTAGAGGCAGAACCCAGGCAAGTCTTGCATCATTATCATTAATTTTGCTTCTTGTTAAAGCCAAAAGGAGCTTAGAACTGTTAGATACCTTTACAGTAGTGACACAAATTATTTTACCCAAATAGTTTATCGTTGTTGTTCTTGTTTTGTCAGTGAATTAAGCACCATCAATTAGCTCCATGTGAAAATCATCATACATTTGAACAAGAATACTAAGTCTGGGACCAGGTTGATCCTAGTCCTTGGTCAAACTCCTGTTTTTCAAATGCATGAGAGGAAATAATTAGAGGACAATTTCGTAGACACCAAGAGTGAATCCTATGGACTACTCTGAGCACACACCTTTGCAGAAATGAAGTGAAACCCATAACTTCCCCATCCCACCTGAGAATAAGTTATAATCCTCTAGACATCATACAGTTATCAAATACCTCAGTGTATTTTAGAAATCATGATAGAATTTTACAGCTCTCCCCCATCTAACTGTTGCTGGATACCAGATATAACAGAGAAAATAGTGGTGAGGCTGGAAAAGTCTTCCACTCATCTAAATATGTCAAATCAAGGAATTTGGTTCTAAAGTTTAGGCAGCATATGGAATCTAATTCTAGGAAAAGTCATGTAACTTGTAGGGTGATTGTTTCTGGATGTCATTCAGTAGCTTCTTCATATGTTTCTGAAATGTGGCACTAAACATAATAAAAACCATTCCAAGCTCCTCTGTTTTTGCTTGCCACCGAAGAATACTAGAATATTTAATACTTTCTTGTTTCTGATGGGAGGACTTCTGAGATCTCCAGAAAGTTCTTGGACGGTAACACTGGGATCTCTTACGTAAAGACCTGAATCCCACTGACTCCACCTGCAGTTAGAGATGGTGGGTGATCTCACTCTCCACTTTGTTCCTGTTTCTGGCTTCTTCACCGTGCCAGTGTGAGAGTATGGTGGCATGGTTAGCAGATCAGCTACCCAGTCTAGCTGAAGGCTAACTCAGAGAGAGAATTCCTCCCCCCTTAATTCTCCAGCATGGCTCACTGTGCATGGGCTCGTGTTGACACAGGTAGGAGGTAGAGGCAGAGCCCAGATGTGGACAGGATGGTGAGTCCTCCTTTTCCAGCAGTTTTAAAGTGCCGACAGCTGTATTTGTGTAAGGGAAGAGAAGACAGTGCTGAGGAGCACTGGAACTTATTGTGCCTTTGTTTTCCCCATAATTTTTCCAAACATATTGTGCGCTTAGCCCTCTGAATGATTGCTCCACAGGAAAAATTGAGTAACACATTCAGTAGGATTTTCATTTAGTTCAAGCATTCAAGAAGCATGCTAAGAAACACAGACACAGATTTGTTTTTACACTTCCCCCACAAAATGTATTATAAGTTTCCCATGCTGAAAGCCTATTACTAAGAACCAATACTTAAGTATCACTAATTATTTCCAAAACTGCGGGACAGCATTTTAATATAGGTGATTTAAAGCTTAAAACCATTTCAAACTCTTAGAATCTAGGCTAATGTAGAGTGTTATGTCTGCAGGATTACTCACCATATCCTGCTCTGGAAATTCTATATATGAATCATCTTGTGTTGCCTAAGGACAGGATCCAGGATACCAAGATGGATACTCTATTTTACCACATCAGTCCCGAAGTTGACCCTAACGCCAGGCATATGTTCAGAGAACCTGCACCCATCAAGTTCTCCTTCTTAGATGCTGTTAGGCAGGTATTCATGTTAATTTAGGCACAGTACTTCATAAGGGTCTACAAGGAGGACCAGCAGACTTTAAGGAAAATGTGCTTTAATGAAATATCCAGTTAAATTTATTGCAATCATGCAGGGGTTGTGAGAAACTCTTACTTTAGCATATGTTGTGGCAGCTACTGCTCTGAAGCTACTACCAGGCCAAAGCTTTATTGTTTGAATGGTTGTTTGGTTTCAACTTCCATAGGCTCTGAAGCTACTACCAGGCCAAAGCTTTATTGTTTGAATGGTTGTTTGGTTTCAACTTCCATAGGTTTCCCAAGAGACCTCCCATCATGTATATTTCAGCTGCTTTTCCTTTGTGCATCTACACAGACTCTAGGGAAAGAGACAAAGAGTATGTCAACACTGGACATGAGTGGACAGTGAGCTCCTCAGCTGGCCTTGGGCTTCTCTCAAAGCTCTGTAACTAGCTTGGGTAAATCATCAGTACAGAACTGATGAGTATAGAGCATACACATCAGCATAGAACTCTGACACCACATGCTGTCTGGATTGAGATTATTTGGCACTAGTTGCTAATATATACAATGTGGTCCTTGGATAACAATTCATGTGAAACTTCTGTCTCCAAAGTGATATTTGGAGTCTCAATGCCTACAGTTTCCACACCCTTAGCTAGCATTTCTGTATGTGGAAGTCAATAATCATTCCCCAGTGGCTGAGATGCTTTTCAGTACAGCGAATTGCTTTCTTATAAAGGCTGTTCTTGATGCAGTAGTAAAGTCTTATAATGCATGGAGATCAGATTAAACACATAGGAATTATTATCTCTATCGGATTTATCTCTCAAAGTCAAAGTACTTATTCTCCTCTTCTGCAAAATATTCTTGACTGAAGAAACTCAGACACAGAAACAATCTAACATTTGATTCCTGATTGTGATGCAGATTGATATTCAACTTCTTGCGCAGTTCAAGCTACAGGACACAGGTTTATTGAATCACAGCACTGCCTAAATTGATGTTCTGAAAGCAAAATTCAGTAGGAATGCTCTCATAGATACATAACTATTTATGAACAGTTTTCCACCTAGTTTTATTTTAATGAACTCCTTGGAATTACTTAAGCTTCATAGGCTGCTTTGTCCTACAGAGTTAGGATTCACAGAGGACGCTAAAAATGTTCTATTTTTTTTTTATGATTAAACTTTTTTTCTCTTGTATTAAGAAGGTATTCTGCATTCAGCAACTTTCAGTTCTAGAAAACTGAAATGGCTATCAGAGATTTGATTCTGAAACTAATCTGGTAATATTATATTTACTTTAGTATTTCCTTAGGTCACACTTGATGCTTCTTGTGCAGTAGACATTCTTTCACCCTCAACTCTCACATGTAGTTTCCTGAACTCTTATGCAAAACCTGGAATCTATGGAGATTATAAGATTTCTGATGTATAGCCCTAGGAGCATCTGTTTTATTTTGCTGGTTTAAGATTTTTTTTTTGTCCTGCCTCTTCTTTCTCACACTTCCAAGTTCAAAATAAGTATGTGCATGCTTTCAGACTGTATGATGTTATTCCAAATGAGTTAGATCTACAGAAGACCACTACCAGAAAATTAAGTAGTGTAGCAATAATAGTATTAGCTAGAGACAACTTGCTATGGAGAAAAGTCAGTTCTGTGCAGATATGTTTCACATATGAAAGTGTCAAAAGTTAGTGCCTGCCAGGATTTTCAAAGCATACGTTTGTTTTTGAAACTTTGTTGGAATCGTGTTCTCTATTTTTAGTCTCCTCATTTCCTCTAAAAATTTGGTTTAATTGTGTGCTCTTGTGAAATTATGCAAAGTGATTTAAGTGACAGAAATAATCTACCTCATCACTCTCAAATGCTTGCTGTTTTTCCTTTATGTGTTGGAACCAGTTGGAGATCCATCTTTTCATATAGATATGTCTGCGATAGGGCAAGTAAAGGATTTAGGATGGTCCCAATTATTTTATGGGGCATTGGATGAAGTCCATAGTCTTAAATATTTAGCAGAGCTTTATAAACAGTTTTGGCTTGATTTAGGGCCAATCCTTAAAAGCTTTAGAAGTCAAGTTCAGTTCAAATAGTTGTTTTCTACCAAAGTATGAAATTCCTCCTTCTTGTTTCAACATAGCAGTGTTTCATTCCTGGTCGTCCTGTGCTCCAGAGCACTTTCTTCATTCACACTTATGATCATATGGATGAAAAGATAATGTTGTAGATACTAAATGCAGTTGTTTTTACCATGTCTGTTAAGGCATTGTAAGAATTATGTTTTAGTTCTAAAAAGAATTAAGGGGCATTCTAAAATGTTATCACATGGTTGAATTTTGTTACTATCTGGATACATTCTTTCACAGAATGCATGGTTAGGATCTTGTGGTGGCATCATAGAATTGAGTCAAAAGTTACAGCTGTCTTATATAACAAGAAAAAGTATTCAGATTCCTAGTGCTCTGATAATAATACCTATATATCACATTAGCTACCATGCAAAAAAAAAATCATCACTTTGGAAGATGTACATAAATACAGGCTTTCACTGAACTTAATTATTGTAAACAGAATTCTATCGCTGATGTTATCTACCTTGTAATTACTTATCTTGGATTTCATCTATTTCTCTGGAGCATCTCCTGTTGGTCCATGATGTCCACAGATGGATTACAGAATACATTCATCTAATCCAGTGTGAGCTTTCTTTGCCGTTACTGTGCCATGAATTTTGTTCATTTTTACTTACATTTTTACTAATAGAACACTGAAAGGACAATTTTCTGCATTTTTTCCTACTTCCATTTTCTTTTTCTTTGAAATAGTACTATCTATTTAAACTTGATTTGTGTGAAACATTCCACAGCTCACCCTCAGCAAGTATTCGTATTCAACCCAAAAGCAAACATTTACAGATGCTCTGATGTTATATCCCCCCCCTCCCCAAGTACATAAGGGGGGTACTGTTCAAGCGCTATCCTGCAGGCACCAGTGAACTGCACAGTGCATGTATTCACTGCAGGGGCTCTGATCTGCATATGCAATAGTTTCTGTATGCTGTTTCTGTTGACACAGGGAAAAAATTCAACGAAACAAATGAGGGAAGGCCTTCAAGTGTGAGGTTATTTAGCCTTTCTCTTTTAGAGAAGAACCTCCTAACCTGTTTTTTTTCTCTTTTTAAAAAGACTTTTTAAAAATTCTGAAATTAAGTGACTAGTCATGTCTGCTGGAGGAAGGAGAGCAAGGCCTGTGAAAATGAAACCTATATTTCGGGGTTTTCCCCTGAAAAGCATTAATATAGACACTGCAGCTTGGTAAGAACCAATGGCAGCATCAGATTACTGTCCTTAAAGGACTGTAGCTGAGGGAGGGAGGCAATCACCAGCTGTACCAAGAAAAACTGAATAGCTGTCTCTGAAAACAGGCTAGGCATTGGGCTTTGATCTGCCCGCCTCCTTGTATATAAATGTAATCTCGGATCTTGATTGAATATTCCCACTCTGATTTTGTAATTAAAACATCATTTATACTGAGAATAATTAAGACAACTGTACATTTGATTTTAAAATCAGTTTTGAGTATTGTGCCTTGTCAAGCTACAAGAACGGTTCCTGCAGCTTTACAACTTAGCATTAAGAGGCAGACAGTGACCGCAGGCACCTGAGTGGAAGGTTTGACAGTTTGATAAATTAGGAATGACACTTGCCAAAATGGCTGTCCTTCCCTCAGCCTGCCAGTGGAGCATTTACACACTGTTAATTGAATTGGCAATTTGTGTAACAGTACCTGCCCCTGAGCTTTTGTAATGCTGGAGCTGCCATTTAGCTCTGATAATCCAGGACTTGGGAATAAGGACGAAAAGCTTCACATGATATTATTGCAGATTTAAAATGACAGTTGGGGACCTTGTTGCCAATTTCCCATTAAATGAGAAATAATTAACAATAGCAATAACAAAGTCTTATAAAGCTGGAAAGTTAAATTGACTTTTCAGCAGTAGTATGGTTTGAAATTGCTTCTAGTGTGATTATCAGATTGCCCTTTCAGTATTATATACCCTAAACAGTATCATCTCATGGTCTGAACAGGCAATAGTGTCAAAGCTACCCTGTTTTATTAGTTTGAGACTCTTCTGATTTATCTGTGGGTTTTTTTTTTTTAATTTCTTCATGCCGTGTAAAAATTGAGTTATGTTATAGTATTTCATACAGATAAAAAACTTAATGAAATATTAGACATTCTGATTTCCATGGCTATCAGTAATTGAGTGACAGTAGAAACAAAATTTTCAGTCATAGATGAATATTGTTAATTATGAAGTTCTTTTTTATAGTTGAACTTGCAATTGATAACTTCACCATCCCTAAATATCTACAGTGTACCTGGTGTCGCTGTCTGAAATGACAATTTATCAGCAAACTATTGTTTTTTGTCTCAAGCTTCTTATGTTTAGATAATCCTTGTGAATGCTTCCTAATGATTTGATGTCCAAATACCATAATAACCAAAACCCATATGAGAATTAGCCACCAAAGACTAGAGTCTTTGCTGGTTTTAGGGATTAAAACCAAAATAAAATGCTTCAAAGTTGAAACATTTGCTGCACATCAAAAGCTTAACTTCTCGATGCAGATGTGCAGCTCACATTGTTTCTCCAAGATTTAGACTTTGAAGTTTCAAGTGATGTATGGAAGAGCAGGTGGAGATCCCAAGAGCTGGTGGGTCTTTCCCATCAGGAGAATACATATGGATTCATAAGATGCCACAGTGACTAGATGAAGCACACGAGTCTGATCCATTTCCTACCTAGTAAATAGTCTAAGACGGTATAGGTTTAATAACTTATGGGCTACAATATATCTTTTCATCTCATTGCTGTGATCTTAGAGTGGGATGCAGAACAGAATGATCCCAGTCAACAGGCCTGTACTAGCATCAACTAATATTTGCATTTTAATATTATACTTCAGTATTATAGTGGTTGTAGTGTTATATAAGTGATGGAAAGAGAAAGAGGGCAAACAAAAGGAGAGGTGAGCAAAGCTAAGCTGATGTGGAAAAACTGAGCAGAAAGATCCATCCTGAAGCTTACAGTTCAAATATTTGTGCAGGACATTTCATCGAATGATAGAACGTTAAGGTGTTGGAATGAAACTTAAAGATCATCTAATCCCAAACCCCACTGCCATGGGTAGGGACACCTCTCAGTAGACCAGGTTTCTGAAGGTCTTATCCACCCTGGCCTTGAACACGGCCAGGGTTGGGGCATCCACAACCTCCCTGGACAACCTGTTCCAGTGTCTCACCACCCTCACAGTAAAAAATTTCGTCCTAAATTTCCCATCCTTCAGTTTGTACCCATTACTCCTTGTCCTATCTCTACAGTTCCTGATGAAGAGTCCCTCTCCAGCTTCCCTGTAAGCCCCCTTCGAATACTGGAAGGTTGCTATGAGGTCTCCATGCAACCTTCTCTTCTCCAGGCTGAACAGCCCCAACTTTCTCAACCTGTGGAGACAGGGGAGGTGCTTCAGTCCTCTTATCAACTTCATGGCCCTCTCCTGTACTTGCTCCAACCATTCCATGTCCTTATGTTGGGAACACCGAAACTATATGCAGTGTTTCTTCTGTAGTGGGTGAATGCAGTAAATAATCTTAGAGAATTCCGTTCTAGAGAAGGAATTCAACGAGAGGTAAACCCAACTAAAATTTTAGATGGTATCCAGCTTAAAAGGACAGCATAAAAGTCAGGCACTGGAGGAGATATGGAAGAGATACAAAAAGCACGAGTTACCACTGGATTGGGAGCACAATGCCATGCAGCCCACTGCTCTAGACAGTGCTCAGAGGGAAATGGCCAACACTTCCAGCCCCAGTGGCAAACTCACGCTGTGCACAGCACACTCTGTAGAGGAGAGGCAGGCTTGGCAGAAAACAGTCGATGGAATGAACTAAAAAAGAAAATTACATGGAGTAGGAGTTATGACATGGTATTGTGCGTGCTGTTGAGATGGAAGGAAGAAATTAATTTCTGTTGAATTGAAGGCAAAGTCAGGATAGGAAATTATGAACCTAGATGAGGAATGCATGTAGAAAATAGATTTCTTACCAAAATAACCTTTAACTGATGGCTCTTCTTCTTTTACCAAGGCCTTCCATCTTGATGCAAGGAAGGAAGGAAGGAAAGAAGGAAATAATCATGACTAGACTGTAAGGTGTGAGGTTTTTTATTTTTTTGGTTTTTCAGGCACCTGCAGATCCCATGGTATTCATGGGAAACTGCTTCCAACAATTCAAGGCTTCATAGAGTAGTCGTTTATGCAGTCTAGAAATTCTGGATCTGTAATTTTTTTTAATTAGTTTTCCCATGACTAAATACAATGGCTTTCTGGAGAGGAAAGAAAAATCATCTGGTGATTTGGTTTGACACATGATACAGGAAGATTTTGCTATCTGTCTTTTGATGAATTCTTTGTGTGACTCAGTTGGGTTGCACCTCAGGATTTGTATTTCTAGTACACAACAATGAATATTATCTCTTTGAAAATCTTGTGACATTTAATTCCTTCAGAGTTTTAGAAACATAGTTTTCTATATATAGGTTTGCAAAACCTTTTTTTTTTTTTAATTAACCTTTCTTTTTTATTAACCTTTTTATATTAGGGCATTGCATTTTTACATAGATCATTATCCAAACTGAAAATAACTCTTAAATACAAGATAGTGCTATTCAAAAATCACTTGATTAAATGTTATCAAGTTGTGAATTTAGAAATTAGTGTAAAAGGATATAAATTTTCAAGGTTCTTCATGGCATGTGGAACCCTTGCAGATTTACACATGTAGCAGAAAAGGAAGAACAGGTATACTGGATAAAACTAATTTGCTTGTCTGTAATTTGGAAAGTTAACATGTTCCTGTTAGCAAATTAAAACACAAATAGTAAAGTGTCTATTTCTACCATTTTTTTTTTTTTCACTTATAAAGGAGAGAGAAACAGGGGGAACCCTACTGTAACAGACACCATGTTCCAGAAACATGGTGTAATCTTTGTAATACTTTTAAGTGTTTTCCCAGAACAGCCGGGTTACTATGCTGTCAGTGTACCCATTTGTCCTAGAGGATTTTAAGGCCTTTCTAAGCCTGCTTCTGGAATTTCTGTCCTTATTACATACTGGTTTTCAATTTATACTATATAGCTATTATCCTTAGGATAATTATACTAAATAAAAGCAGAGCTGAAAAAAGCAATATATGTGTTGATGAGGAATTTTCTTTCATTGAAGCCCTAAAGATCAAAATTGCCTCTTATCTCAGGGGAAAGCTCAGTAGATAAATAAGTTGTAGAGGGCAGCCAAAAGGTCAGCAAATTAGACTGTGTTGATCCATGCTGAATCCGTTTGGGGAATGGCTATCTCCTCCTGGATTCTCTTTCTTCTGTTAGCTGCCAGCTGAGTGTTTTGTGCACTCCTCTTACTGCAAGGTAAGAGTTTGAGAGACGAGTTTGAGAGCTCCAAGGGGTAGTCAAAGTATGTACTATAAAGAACTGCCTAGGCAAAACCTGAAATGCCTTGCATAGCATTGGAAACTGATGCAGAATTATTTCTCTGCCTGCAGAAAAGCCTCCTAAAGAACTGCCAGCTGTATTCCACAATAGCTTCAATTTTCTGCTTTTCTTCTAAGGTTTATAAAATTTTTAAGTGTCCACTGTCAAAACATCAGAACGTCTGAAGATCATTGCTGTGCTTAGTCTCTTTTTTTCTAGAAACTGGTCTCTTTCTTCCTCTTTAGTGGCATTCTGTCCTCTAATTGCAATCTAAAAACTCTCACCCACTCAAAAGCAAGAGCACATCAGACTTTTTATGTTGCAGCTATGCCCCCCACTCCAGAATCATCCTTGGTTTTTCCATTACTTATCTTGTCTTATCTTTGCCACTTCCTCCTGTCTTTTTAGTAGAAAGCAGTTCACTTTGTCTTTGTATCTTTCTAAAATGTACCTCAGAACCTCTTCTCTTTAATCTCATTATAGGATTTCACAAACATCTGGATGGAGCATGTTAATTTATTTTGTTTTCTAGTTAATTTTCGATTATGACTCAAAAAACCACAAAAACTTTATCTCTAATACTTATAATTTAATACTTAGACAGATAGTTTCATATTTTCCCAGTCTGAATTGAAAAAGACGGAAAATCTCCACATATCCTATTTTCACCATGCTTGTTTATGTCTCCCTTGTGTGAGGCTGGAGGCTCCCCAGGGATGCCAGCTTCACCATTTGAGCTTCATACACTTATGACTGCCTCTTACCCTATGAAGTGTGGTATAAAACATGGAAGGAGTCCATATATACATTATTTATTGTGTAAGAATAATTGGTGAAGGTGTATGCAAGACCAAGAGGATTGCAGAAGTTCTGAACAGATTTAAATCCATGTGTTTATGTGATTTTGTGAACAGTCTAATAAGTGTTCCTTTGGTGAAAATAATAAATATATCTGTTTAGGATTCGCTGTTCTGTACTTACTTTCATTTTTATATCAGTTAATGAGAGAACATGATAGTCTTGCTAAATAAAGAGCAATTTAAAAAATCTTCCTGCTCTTCTGTTCTGCGATGTAATTGCTGCTGATATTCAGTGTCTAGAGAAATTGTCCACCATGCAGTTACAGGAGTTTATAATGGAATTTTTAACACCAATTGTTATTTTATCCCCACTTTTCTTGCAGACCTATGTATGTAAAAAGCAATATGCATAAGAAAGAGCTGAGAACTTTGTAAGAATATTTTTGTAAGTCCTCTGAAAGAGTCTGTTTTAGTACCCCCAAAACATTTTGCAAATAAGCAATTTTTCATCAGGTAGCCAAATGAATTTGCATGCAAGTTTCTGCTCCTCTCGGATAAGTGATCTGCATATAATCTCAAAGAGACTTCCTCTTAGAATCTTTGTTTTGGAGATATTCTGTTTTGTAATTAACAGGTTCAGAGTCATTGAGACACTGAGCAAGAATAAGAATAATTTTTTTAATCTTGGGAGTGAAGGCAACTTGTCAGAATATGGGAATCCTTGCTCCCTGTATTCAGTTATTTATACATAATCCAAGAGTGTCAACAGGAGAAATAGATACTGCCTGAACTCAGAATAGTTCACAGCTTCAGTTCAGATTCTCCCAAGAGAGAAGTGAATTTTTTTTTTATCTGAACTGGGATATCTTTTTATTTTTCTGTGATAAGGGGTTGCAGAAATTGGAGACTGAAGCAAGAAAATTATTCGTATAGCTTTGTGCATAAATTCTGATGATTTTTTTACTTACCGTTGCAATGGAGACACATTTAGAAGGGATGAAACTTTACTGTATCCATATATCTGAACCACCTTTGATGTCAAATTTTGAACATAATCTAAAATTTACAGTTTTAACCTACACTAAAATATGATCACAGATCTTCCAAGAATCACAAGCAGTTTAATTTTCTATAAATGCTATCAATCTGAATTGCACAGGGTTTCTTTCTCCTGTATATCTCTCTGTTTAAACCCTTGAAAATTGGGTAGAAAAATTGGATGCTACCCAGTCCAGTGTTGGGGAATTTTGGTTCTTAATCCAAACTTCAGAACTCATGTTTGGCAATTTCATCATATGCTGCTAAGTTTTAATTTAGAAGAAACACATCCAGAATTAGGTGTTTACTGTAACTTTTTGTGGCTGAAGTTTGAAGAAAGTTGAACTTAGGTTGTGTTTGGTTTTGTTATTTTAGTTGTGCATCTAGAAAACAACAAAAAGAGATTTTGCAAACTTCATGAAGTGAAATTAGTTGCATTTGCTGCAGAAAGAAAAAGGTGTTTTGCTGAATATGTATTCTTAAAGGGCATAAGGTGAAAAAACAAAAATCCCCTTTACATGTAAGCAATCTAAAAGACGACAATAAGAAACGGGAATACTACCAGTTCTTCAAAATTATGTGGTGTTAAAGATTGCTGGCTCTGTGTTGAAAAGTGTGTGTTTGATGTTGTTTTTTTTTAATTTTGCTTTTGTTTGGTTAGTTTTTTTGTTTTGTTTTGGGGGTTTTTGGTGGGGTTTTTTTGTTGTTGTAGTTTGTACTGCATAATAATCGCATTGAGATTTTGTTTTTAACCAGGCTTCTAAAATATTTCTCTAAATCATACTGATAATTTTCAGGCCTTAAAATCCTAAGAATTTGTAACAAGCAATCTTAGATCTACTGTTTTGTATTTTTATGGCTCGGTTTCCTAGTGGAACATGAAAACTGCTTGCAGTACTTGTAACTCCTTCAATTTCAGGTGATCAGAGTATTGAAAGAGGCTGCATGTAAACTCATCTTTTTTCTGTAACAAAGACTGCGTATTCTTTCCCCCTTGGCACAAAACTTGTCTGAAGTTTAGAGTAAAATATCTAAAAAACCCAGTTTACAATGTATTACCCTGTTTATCTTACTTTCAATGATGCTTCAGCTTCAGACCTGAATCTCCAAATATTATATTTAGATCCGTATAATCCACTGATTCCAGTGAGAGGAGATACTTTTTGTGAATCTGCAATTAATAGTTCCTTTACTTTGGAAAGTTAGATTCAGGCTACTGAATTATTTAATCAGTTTAGAACACCTTACTCTTTGCTATCGTCAGTAAACATATTGTACTTTTGATGACGCTGGTCTTTTGCACTAAACAGTAAAAGTAATCTCTTTGTACATCAATAATCACTGAGTATTGAACAGCAGTATTAAAATACTAGAAATTTCCAACATATGGAATTTCATAATGTCAATTCAGTAGCACTTATGTTAAATCGTTTTACTGATAAATAGTTTTGAATGATTTTTTGTTTTCTAATTTGTAGAAAGAGTTTTTATTCCATTTGAGCAAGTTAATGCTTCAGAGCCTGCTGGAAAAATAGGGCTATAAGTGGGATTTTTGTACTCCTGTAGCCCTGATAAGAAATTACTGCCCCTTGTTATATGGAATTGCGGTATTAAAATGATTTTCTGGATGAACATTTGAGGATGCAAAACAGATAACTTACACAGAAGAATGATCTGTATTTCTTCAATATTGTATGCAAGTAAAACACACAGAAAGTGCATTGGATATTTCACAACATGGTTTAATTCCAAAATGTCAGCTGGGAATTAATTTGGAATAGTGTTTTGAAGATACTGGTATATAGCTATGACTCAAAATGCCTTTTGTGCCAAGAAAGCTAATTTTTGTATTTTAAAATTAATCTAGCCAAAATCTGGATTAGCTATGTCACATCCCCTTAACCACAGGCATGTAAACTTCAGGGTAGACAGCTGTTTGGATGTTTCAGACTGGGACTCCTGCCCTCAGCAAACATATTTGATTCTCCTACATGGTCACTTGGCTGCGTGTACTCGTGTCCATATGCTTGGATGGCATTGTGCCTGCTCACTAGTTGGTCAAACTGTTCCATTAGGGCTTAGACGCCAAGATAACAGGTTGGGCACCATCTATAGCAGCCTGCCTTCTACCACATCTGAAGGAATCTTTCCGGGAGGGACAAGAGGCCATGCTGCATAACTTGCCTTTTTTCATTCATCTTTCCTGACACTTAGGTGTTCCAAATATCCCAAAAGGAAGAAAGGAGGAAAAGACAGACTGAGGAGAAATGTTTTGCTTTCAAAGAAGCAATTGTCATTGTAGCTGTGGCATAAACTTATGAAGTTCACGAGGGATTTAGAAATGCATGCAAACTGCATAGTGTACAAGCCCTCAGGCAATCTACATTAATTCAAGCTTAAATCAGACAACAACACAAGTGGGCAAAGTGTAAAAGAAGTATAAAAGTCACGGAAACATTTTGCAGTTTGCCTCAGATAGCTGGAAAAGGCTATTGTAATAGTCTCAATGTTGCTTTATGTTTACAACAGCTGATAAATTTGGGAGAAAAAATTATCATGCTTTCAGGTTCAGTGTCATCTTCCTACAAACTTTGCTTTGCTTTTATTCTTAGACTAGTGTAGCTACATAAACGCACTTAAGTATGTGCAAATAAGTGCAGTATTATCAAGATATAAAACCAGTAAGGGCAGTTTTAGGAATAGTCATCAAAATGTGAGAAAATTCATTGCCTCTCATATGTCATTAGAAACCAAGTTACTAGAAATTATCATTACTATCAAAATGATCAGAAGTGGATTTTTTTACTGTTGAACATATTAATTACATTTTTCTTTTCCCTGTTTTGCTTCCACAAGGCCTGCTGCATTGGACTTTGAGACACATTCTTGGCTGATACGTTGTTTCATTTAAAATAATTTCAGAGAAATCCCATGAAATGAAAGAAAAGAAAAAGTTGTCAGGGTTCCAGAAGCATATACTGCTTTAAATGTGTTGTAAAACCTCAGTGCCGTGTCAGTTCTAATTAATATAGGTTTATTAATACTGTCATGACTTTTTACACTATTTTTATTGAAGCAACTGAGAATAAATCAGACAGAAAAGCAACAGATGAAGGAGTTTTAAGCAGTTTAGTGACCTAAATTACTTGTTAGTCCCTGTCTCTTCTTGGATGGGTTACACAGTTTATATTTCTTTCTACTTGAAAAAAAAAATTGAATAATGAAAGAAAAACTAATATAATCACACAATTACTTTGAATTAACTTATAAGACTGATGATTTTTTCACTGTGCGCGTAGACAGGACAGATACTAACCTCTCAAACTTAGAAGCTCCGTTTGAAATTGTTCTATTTGGTACTTGTGTAATACATACCATTAAGTAAAGTTTCCCACTTTATGCCTTAATTCTCATGTTGCTTAATGTAATCTTCATTACATGTTGTGTTGTTAATATATATATATATATACATATACATATGTTTGCTACTTTGCCAGTGCTGGTCTTGTACAGATTGCAAGAGCTGAACATTGGGTTTGGTTGGGGTTTTTTTGTTTGTTTGTTTTTCCTTTGAGTAAAATCAATCTAACAGTATTTAAAAGAAAGGTTCAGGAGGTTTTTTGGACTTAAATTGCTGTCTTTAGCTGTTGTAGGATTTTTTTTGCTTACATTAGATGCTGAGTAATAGGCTGGAAGTGTTGACAAAGCATGAGTATATGAGCAGATACACAAAACATGAGTATATGCATATGTGAACAGAAGATCTTCGATCTTGACACTAGTGCTGTCTTTTAGCAAGACTTGTCTAACTCTCAACTTGGAAAATTTAATGAATTTTTGGTCTTTCAGAATTAGTCATTCCTCTGTACCTTGGTTTATTTATGTGTGAAATATGTTAATTATGAATAACTAGTTTTCTAGTAATCTATGGAATTCCTAGATGATAACCACTGCAAGAATGTAGGGTACTATTCTGTGTAATAACACAATCTGCTTTGCAGCAACTATGGAAGTCCTTAAAAGGGCGAGAAATTAGTTCATATTTTTATAGCAAGCTGTCCTTCCTCTCTGTTTTGAGTTTTGTGCACTTTAGCACTGTGTGGGTAAATTCTCATGGTCAGCAGCATTTAGGAGTTAGTCTCAGCAGAGTTTCCAGAGCCTGCTTTCTAACTTAAACTTATTCTATGGTAAACTATCTGAGCTGAGCCATTGTGAGCTATGACTTTTCTATGGGCTTATGGAAAAATCATTGCATGATTGTGGCTAATGAGGGTATAGAACATAAGTAATAACATACCAATGCTCAGTTTTTGACATTTGGGCCATATTTGATGCAGGTTTCTGGATTAGTTTGGGGTTTTTTTCCAGTAGACTTAAAATACATATAAATATTTTGTAGTCCAAATTGTTGCAGCCTTTAAAATTACTTGCTTTTTGTTGTGATTGCAAGAGTAGTGAGCACAATAGGTCATGCTATTCTTTATTTCTGAAAAAAAAAAAAAAAAAAAAAAAAAGTTTTTAGGAAAACCATA